>JANAVB010011599.1:1119655-1438754 GCA_029216955.1 Iris pallida | reverse complement strand
ATATGTATTTGATGTTTTATATATCCCTAACGACTTGTGATGGACTATATGACTAGTTATATCTAATTGTATAAATTATTTGTTTTTAACCCATGAAGTAGTAGCTAGTGGTTGATATCATGTTGTAAGTCCACCTAAACAAAAATAAGTACTTTTTATTGTACTAATGATAAATGTTCCATTTTAACCAATTGGGTTTAGCACATACTTTTTAATTACAATTTGGTTGATCACAAGTATATATAATTTTTCGTACATTGTTTATACCACTAGCTGAACAAGTAAAATTATCTTAAATTGCAACTTCACTTATAAAATTTCTAAATTTAGAACGACTATCAAATAATTATTCGACAAATAATTCATAAATGGTAGATTATCGACATTATCATCTAACTCATCATCTAAATTTTAATGAAATCATCATATTTTTATCATAATCATTCTCATCATTACCTCCATGTAATATATGTTCTTCTTCAGTAAATGGAACAACTTGTTGAGAAAACTAGGACCCACATTAACAACTTGATAATTATAAGCACATTTAGTACTTGTATTATTAAGTCTTGGTGGTAATTGAGTAACATAAATACTTATAAATGGTGATCGTAAATTAACTTCAAGAACAAAATTTATGCTTGTTCACCATCTAATAATAAACAAGTAGAAGAAAAATTGTATCTTAATATAAATTCATATCGGATAGAAAAACTTTTAATAGTCAGATTGCATAAACAATCTAACATTCTATTTCGATCAGTTATAGCAGTTGGATAAAATCTCATTCGTAAGATAGTCCATTTATCATATCTCTATGCGAGCATAATTTAAACTTTGATTCATTGAGATTAGATATTTCAGAGCTTCTAAATTAAAAACTTGTGAGTATAGAACTTCTTGAGAGAGGAAGAATTGAGTTGTGTGAAATATAGATGAATAGTTGAGTTTAGTTGTGTGAATGAAATAGCTTCCCCCACCTCTTTTATATATCCTAAAATGTATGACGTTAAAAATCCAAACGTTACTCCAACGGTCAAAAAAATGATCGTTCATTTAAAAAAATTCCATAACAAGCTAAGCCGAATGGAGTTGGCGCTCCACACCCTTTCCTAGGGGGTGACGCCTCACTCCTCTTTCTCAATCAAACATCGTGGGAGTTGGCAGTCTGACCCATTACCCGCTTTGGGATGCCAACTCCCATGGCACATGACTCCATTCTGCTTTCAAGCACCATTCAAGTTGGCATTTCATCCTTCCTTGCAAATTTTTTAAATTTTTTCTCTTCACTACAAATAGTACAAATTCCTCCCTTTTGTATGAAATTTTTTGCTTTTTCAAGTATTTATTAAAATTTGTGTAAAGATAACTGGTTATTATAGAAGCATGGAAATTCATGTGCCCCAAAACAAAAATTCGAACAAGCGCATCCCTATGTGCTACAAAAGCCATGTGCCGAAACGTCTCATAATCAAGTCGGCGCATCCCAAAACAATAGAAGCATGTGCTACATAATGTTCAGAGACAAAAGTGCATATAAGAGGAATTTTTCATTGATATTCATGATTACAATACAGTGGAAGTCTATTACATAAATAGATTTTCATTGATATTCATCATTACATGGAGAATCTACTACAAAATGGAGCCTACTCTAATTATTCAAGATAGGTGCAGCACTTCTGTCATATGGATTAGTCACTGGCAGCAAGTGCATGACCTTCTTCGGCCATATGAATCAGCTGGTGGCAGCGTAAGCACATCTTCCATCCCGGCTATATGGATAAGTCGCTGGTAGCATGCACATGACTTTTTTCGACCATGTGGATGAGCTATTCGTAGCATACGCAGCTCATCTGCCATGTGAATAAGACGCTAGTTGAATAGGGTTTGGATTGGCAATCAATCCAATTACCGTAATCAACATCTTGGCACTTGACGTCGTCTCAGGGTAGAACACAGCTAGTATGCTGAACGAACAAGGACTGCTCTGTCCATAGTCAGTCAGGCGCATCTTAGTTCCCTGATAAGTTCCTTCATCAAGGCAATTGCTTCTTTGAATGAAGAGATCTACAATCCATGGCTGATCGACTCGCCAAGGAGGAGGCTCACGGCCATTGAAAACTAAGACGATTTCAAATATGAAGTCGGGTGCAAATGAGAATGAACAAAGTCTTTCTCTCTTGAAATAACCCTATTTATAAGCCAAAGCACAAGTCAGACCCATGCACCAAGTGGCAATCGATCAAAAACTCTAAAGTTATTGTGATGAATCTCACATTAATGACAATGAATCTGTCGTCTCAAATTTTTGACTAAGTCCGGTCAAAAGTCACCATTTCGAGCCTCGTGCCACACGTAGCAGTAGCGCTTCAGGAAGTTGACCAAAGCTAATGCGCCTCCTCGACAAAGTATGCCAAGTCAAAATGATGCCATGAATCATGTCACTAAAAAGAACGGGAAGATTCGGGTCTATATAGACTTTTGGCTTGTCCGAAAGATGAATTTGCCTCCCGATCACCGACAGTAATAATCGACAATACATGTAGCTTCGAAAGTATGTCTTTCATGGATGGATTCTCAGGCTACAACCAAATAAAATTGTTCTCCCGATGATGAGAAGCATACGTCGTTCTGAACTCCAAAGGGAATCTACTTATACAGTAATGCCTTTCGGTTTAAAGAACGCATAGGCAACATATCAATGGGCTATAAGCACCATATTTCTGTAAACACCTCCAAAAAATAGTAGAATGTTTATATTGATGACATCGATGTTAAAAGCCGAAACAAAGGCGACCATTTGAAGGACCTGAAGACTGTGTTCAACTTGATGCAAGCACATCAGCTGAAGATGAACCCGACCAAGTCTTTCTTGGGGTTTCTAGCGGCAAGTTCTTGGGCTTCATTGTAACAGCAAAGGGCATTCATATTGACCCTGAGAATACCAAAGCCATCCTTCACATGGCTCCACCGAAGAATCTAGAGAACTTCGTGGCTTACAAGGACGATTGGCTTATATTCGAAGATTCATAGCAAATCTTTATGGGTGATGCTAACCCTTCATCAAGTTAATAAAGAAGGGAGTTTCTTATATCTAGACCAAGCAATGTCAGCAAGCATTCAACGACATCAAGCAATATCTCACGAGTCCCCCAGTTGTGGTGGCCCCAGTCATGGAAAGACATTTTTTTGCTTTATGTCCAAGCAATAGACCATTCTCTTGGTACCCTGCTAGCTCAGAAAAGTGACACAGGCCATGAATAAACCATCTACTACCTCGCTAGGACGATGATTGGCACCAAATACCAGCACAATCCTGTTGAAAAGGAATATTTGTCTCTGATGTTTGCCATACAGAAAATCCATTACTATGTGGCAGGGCAGACAATCAACGTTATCTCTCGGGTCAATTCCCTCAGAGTTCTCCTGACTAAGTTGGGAGCAATTAACTCACAGCTAGCCATATTGGAAATCCTGCTATAACCATATAACATGGTGTTCATCCTATAAAAGGCTGTCAAAGGTCAAGTATTAGCTGATTTCCTGGCAGCATACCCCATACCAGAAACGTCAAAACTCTATGACGACATTCTAGATAAAGTTTTGGAATCCAACGCAGTCACAGAAGAGCTCGTCTAGCAAATGTTCTTCGACGGTGCCTCAAGAACATGATCCAAGGGCAAAATTATCGCAAGAGTAGGAGTGGTTCTGGTTACCCCCGAGGGTCTAGTCATCCACCGTGCGTACTCCTTTATGGAACCATACACCAACAATGTGGCAGAATATGATGCCCTCATCAGTAGACTCCAACTCGCTAAACAGCTGGGGGTTGACTTTCTAGAGGCTTATGGCGAATCGAAGTTGATAGTAAATCAAGTATGAGGCTAGTACGAGGTCTGGCGAAGATCTTCTTCCCTGTTATTAGGCAGCAGTCGACGTAATCTCCACATTTATAGGGTTCTTTATAGAACATGTGCCTCTGTTGTAGAACATAAAGGTCGATGCCCTCGCTAGCCTCGCTGCTTCCTTAGCAGCTCCTATCGGGACCCAACACTCTGTCACAGTGATTTGCCGGGAGTTGGTTTGCCCCAAGAACAACTTGTACATGTGTTTGAATTACTCTCTGCAGACAGAAACTAATATTGACGTCAGGTATTGGTGATTCCCATTTATAGACTACGTAGTCTATGGAATCCTTCCCTGATGACCCAAAAGAAACTACCTCCATTAGGAGGCGCTCCCTCCGGTTCTATTATGATATAGATACTAAAATGTTGTATCTCCACTCCTATGATGGACTCCTCCTCCGATGCCTATCGCATGTCGAAACAAAGGAGGCACTCTAGGAAGTGCATGATGGTACTTGTGGAGCTCACCAACCCGGTCCAAAGTTGCAGGACCGACTCTGGCATATGAGCTACTATTAGCCCACAATGATGACAGATGTTGTTGAGTATGCCAGAAAATGTAGAGCATGTCAACTACATTCTGATTTTATCCATCAACCCTCTGAGTTCTTATACCCCACGGTTGCGGCCTGGCCATTTGAGGCATGTGGGATGGACATTATCGGACCCATCAGCCCTCCGTACTTTAAAGGGCACTGGTTCATTTTCGTCATCATCGACTACTTTTCTAAGTGGGTAGACGTGATACCACTGGCTGAAATTAAAACCTCCAATATTATTAGCTTCGTTAAGCACCACGTAATCTACCGCTTTGGGGTACCTCGGAGGATCATTCACCATAATATCCCTCAGTTTATAAGCCACACCTTCTAGCAGTTTTACGATAAGAAAAACGAATACAAATGTAGCTTCGACAACCTATAATCCAGCAGCAAATGGATTAGCGGAAGCATTCAACAAAACAATTATCAGGCTACTAAAGAAGTTTGTGTCGTCCAACAAACGTGACTAGAATGAGAAGCCGGGCGAGTGTCTCTGGGCCTATCGCACAACGGTAGTTTACGGAAGCGAAGTAGTTCTTTCCTTGAAAATTCAAATCCCCTCTCTATATGTGGCCATCACCAACCAATTGACAGAAGAAGACAACCAACGTCGTCAGTTAAAAGAGTTGGAAGAGTTTGGACGAAAAGCGTCTCCTAGCCCAGCAATGCATCGAGCTATACCAAGCTCGAATTTTTATAGCCTTTAACAAAAAGGTCAAGGAAAGGGCGTTTCAAGTTGGTGACCTAGTGTTGTCAGTAAGAAGACAGATGGTCATGATTCACAAGATAGCCAGAAACTTTCAACCTAAGTGGGAGGCCCCTTCGTGGTAGAGTCAGTGTATTCTAACGGCGCCTACCAGCTCGCGAAACCTAACAAAAATTTGCCAATGATGCCGACCAATGGCAAGTTTCTTAAGAAGTACTATGTCTAGTCCTAACATGTACTTTTCTATCCCCAGAGGAGCCTAATAAAAATGCAAAGTTTTTCCTCGTTGCACCCTATCCCCGGCGGAGTCAAATAAAATAAGCAATAGGGCCAGTTGCTCCCAAAATGGCTCGGATGCCATATTCCCAGCAGGGGTCGCAAAAGTTCTTCTGAACTACCCAGTTGTTATTTTCCCCAGCTACATTCAGCAAACTTGTCCTTAGAGCCCAGCTACTCTAGGACATTTCCTTATAATTTTTTCTAGTAGAAAATATTTATGTCTATCTTACCTCTAAATTGTTCTCTATGTCCCTACAGAATTCTATTTTACTACAGTTCGTATAACCTTTGAGTAGGATGCTTCTGAACAAATGTTTACCACGTCCATAGTACCTTTGAGTAAACATTCTCAAATAGCAATCTTTATGTCGCTATACCCCCAACAGAAAACATTCACGTCCATATCACCTTTAATCGTTTTATGTATCCCCACAGAGTCATATCATTCCACGTTCGTATAACCTCTGAGTAAGATAACTCTACCACGATTCAGTGTTTACCATGTTGACATTACCTCTGAGTAAACATCCCTGACAATCAACTTTTCAGCACAACATTCATGATACCTCTGATGGTGTTTTTCATCTCAGCTTACTATCTGTGCCTAATTCTAGATGCGATAAAAATGTAAGTCCACAAAAATATCTCTAGCAGAGTTACCCTACCCTATCACGTCCTCCTTACCTCTGATAGGATTCTTATTACTGCAAAGTTCATAAATACAAGAAATGGACAAAAAGACAGTATTTATTTTTTTTTGCATCAAAAGGGAAGATGGGACTACATTTCCAAAAGGAAAAGAAACGTTCTTTCCTAAACAAAAATAAAAGAGAAAGGACAAAAAGAAGAACAAAAAGTTAAGGATTGGCACACAGTTCGCCAATATGACGCTTCAGAGCTTCATCCCGAGCTTGAACCGTTGCAGAAGCCCGATGTTCAGCTTCACGGTGCACCACCACCTCATCTTCGAAGGCGGTAAATTTTGCATACTTAACGTCCATCTCCTCTTACTTTTCGGTCAAACTGGCCACATACTGAGCATACTCCACTGCCTCATAGCGAAGGGTTGCCTGCTTGGTAGCCGCCTATTGTGACTCATTCAGCAATTGAGTCTGTTGTTCCTGGAGCAGACGGATTTGCTCATCAACCTCCGTCATACGTCGGTCAAAATTCTCTTACAGGCTGACCTGAGTCTCCTCAGCAATCGCAAGTTCATGCTCCTTGGCGCTTGCTTCGCCAGACCGTGCTCTAGAGCTGGTCGGCTAGATGAATAAGCCCACTTGGCTTCAATAACCTCGACCATCAGCCTGCTCTATTTCTCCTCCACAAGAGATGTGAGATCGTTTTCTTGGAGGGCTTGGAGCTTGGCCAAACAATGTTCCAGCTCACTAACTGATACCTCCAGAGCCTCGGTCGTAGCCTCATAGCCATGGTGAGATCTTATCGCGGCCACCAGTAGAAGTGCTGACATCTTGGCAACCCCAAAAGTTTGGTCACGTTCCAGCACAATTGACACCCCCTCTTCAAAATAGTATAAAATATCTCAATACTGAGATTCATATAGTAGTCTTCCTCAACTGAAGTTAGAGGCATCATCGGGGGGTATCATCATCAACGGTCCTGCAGAGGCTGGCAGAGGATCGACCGTTTGAAGGCCAATACTTGACCCGATAGACGGGGCAACCGTTGTCCCTCTAGTCAAGTCCACGGCCACCGAAGTGCCTTGGTCAGCTTCTTTCCTGACGAGGCTTTGACCTAAGTGCCTCCAGGATTGAGATATCCACCGTCCCCGATTGCCCTCCGACGATACGAGGACTAGCACGCGCTTGAGACGATACCTATGGCGGAGTAGCCCCAGTTACGTTCCTCCAGAGGACATAAGCAGGATCCTCCACAGGGGTAGGACTCGGTAGTGGTGCTGGCTCCTCCAGTTCAATTACATGGGTCGGCTCAATAGGGACTCATCCCGCATCCAGCACTAATTGGCAACTCTCCTCCTTCTGCCTCAGCAACAGTTTCGATGGAGGCATCTGGAAGCGTCACCCATGTTTTAGCCACATCCTTAGACAAGGGTTCTCAAACCTCTTCGGTCATAACTTCGGGGGGATGGTACCTCCACCTTAGAACCACCTTGAGGCCTATCGGTCATTTCCTCAGTCGCCACCTCGATATCAGCAGCAGGCTGTCAACTCGAACTTCGGCCGCAAGGGCCTCCCCTGCATGAGGGTCCACGACCAAAGGCCTAGGTGGAATAGGCTTTTCGGAAGTGGTAACAATCTCCACCTTAGAAGAATCACCTATGTCCCACCTAGAAGATCGGGACTTTTTCTTGGTAACCAGCACACAAGAAAAGCTAGATAAGTGAAAGGGGGAGTTCTGTCTCGTGAAAGGCGGTATAATTTATATCCGTTACCTTTAGAGGAGTGAGCCCTTTCTTTCACTCTACGAGCAGGAGAGCAGCTTTCACAACCCATGCCATCTTAGACACCAGGAGTTTCTTCGCCCTCTGTGGGGTTGGGGAACTTGCTTCCGCTGAAGCACGCCTCTTCAAACGTGTGTCCGCGGGCTCCTCCAGCAGACCCTCTGCCTCTTCCTCCGATAGAGCTAATGTCTCTTTTATTGCTTTGGTTCCTGGCAAAAGATACATCCGAGTCTCCTGGATCATATCCGACGATGCCTCGAGCTTGGTCCCGACGATGAAGCTCATCTCCCGATTATACCCAGGAGACAAAGTATTCGTCGAGCAGTAAAATTTTACGGCAGAATACAGAATATGAGGGACGGGATTCCGCAGCGGTATTATGAAATACACACCCGTGTGCCCGACATTATAATACTGCCATGCCCGGACCCAATCCAACAAGATCCCTATATACCCCAAGCAAGTGCTCGAATTCTTCATCAGCAACTGACTGTAGCCAAATTAATGGGCAAATCGGCTTGACAAATACGGATCGAGGAATTCATGATTCATGTTCGATAAACTAGGTATAAAGGTCGGATACACTGGCAACTAGTGGAATTCCTATGACAACAGATTGGAGGTATAAACACTTATGTCCTCCAGCTCTTCATCTTCTTCAAACCCAAAATAAAAAGGAAGAACCATGAAAAAGTCCCATCCCTTCAGATAGGACAAAATATTTTGGCACACCGGGATGTCGATATGGAGTCACTTCATTCTTCGATAACGGTGGATAAAAGTTTCTCCATCAACAGGGCCCTCTTTCAGACCAGGGTTCATTACGTTCGGGTGATGTAGTATCAACTAACCGATCAAGTAGTGGAAGGGCAACTCCACCCGGGAAAAATTGTAATCTTTCCTTCTAGATGAAGGACCTTCTCTACAAACTCATGCAAACCCCGCTAAAGCTTACAGACCATAGCAGGAAGTAGGGCCAAGCGGTGTCGAAAAGCTAGCTTCACCGCAGGCAGGATGAGGTTTCTGGTCACCCTTTCAACCGACACTGACCCTCCAGGGAATACACAATTCCAGATCCATATCATCAGATAAGCGGCCAAAACAACCTTCGAGGATAGCTTGTGCATATCATACCAAAAGTAACTGTATATATTTGAGGAGGGCTCTCCTTCTGTGTCTATCCGGGGACTCTTCTCGCCCATAGCCATCTTCCAAGCGATGATATCTTCAGGGGGTGCACTCGAACGAGTAGCCATGATATCTTTCAGGGCACAGCACCCATAAAGAGTAAGATGCCCACCTCGTATATAAGTGAAAACATCCTTTTGGTTGGTATTGGAGTTAATCTTGAAGGACCCTGCAAGCACTCCCGCTTGAGTTAGGGTAAGTTCCCAATCCATCTGCCTCTTTGAGGCTAAGCAGGTGAAAGATGAAAGTGGCTGTTGATGCTCAGTCCTCAGTACATATAGTCGAAAGTCCTTTACGTCGAAGTACCAGTCATCCTTTATATTCAAAATCTTAGCCTCGTAAGAAGCCAACATGTTCCCAAAAAGAAACTGAGGTTTCAAATAAAAGGTGTCATGCCTCGATCCTGGAAGATCGAAAAATAGTCACTGGGTATGATGTCGTACAAGTCTTGATTACACTTGTACAAGGCAAACCCATTATAGTTCCCGGTATTTTTAGAAAACAACGACAGCGCAGCAAAACCAAGCAGACAAATTGAAGTCACAACTAGATATGAAGAAATGTATCTCTTTATTGATATTTGTAATAGATTACAAGACTTGCAGCTGAATACAGAGTTTACAACTGATTACAACAACATCTGAATAGCCAACTAAATATACTTGCGATCTAGGCTTACAACCGAACATGCTGACTCGGTTTATAATGAACTTGCCAATTTGGCTTACAATCTCACTGGATCATTTAAGTTACACTGTTCCATATATTATGTCCCATATAGCAGAAGATATTGTCTTACAAGAAGAGCTTCTGCACACCCATCCGATTCATCGATGCCAAATACTGATCAAATAATTTTTTCCATGCATGAGCACTTGTAAAAATGCCCACAAACATGGGTCAGTACATCATCTATGTACTGACGAGCGGTGATGGCCTACCTAAGAAGACAATACTAAGTAATCATGTTATAGAATATTATTAAAAGTGGTATTTCTCTTTGTCTTAGGGTCAATTAGCAGTTCATATCTGACAGAATTAAAGCATGTATATCATTCTTAGCTAGTGTAATATAAAGCAATATGATAGCACCCTTTGGTGATTCTTACCCATGGTCGTATAGACACCCCTGTACATTTATAATACTTACTCTGCATGTATAAGACATTGTTAGGAATAATATCATATTTGTCACCATTCAGGTGATTCTTACCAACAGCCAACATCCTTCCCTGTATATGATTTATAACTTACGCTGCCAGCATAAGACATCGGTAGCATGCGACCTGTCTATATACGGGTCATTGACTACACGCCATCTTGGACTTATGGTTAGACGGCTCTCCCTTCAGCGACAGATAGCTAGCATAGTCCGGAAGATTCTCGAATGACCGTGCTACTACTTCAGCACTGTGCTACTACTTCAGCACGAGGTTCCCCCTAGGATGAATCTATTTTCAAGGCCTCAGAATACCGTTCGAGGAACCACCTTATCGACAAGTTATCCATAACCATACAAATATATGTAACTTATCTATGAATAAAATATATAATGCATGATAAGGAGAACTAAGTAAATAAGCCACCATTCTCAAATAAGCCACCGTTCTCATTCGTATTACCTCATATGCCTTGAGCAAACACTCGCATTACTATCTTCCCAATCCAGGGTCTTAGTGTAATTAACATTCTATATTGGCACTAGATAATAGAATATTGTTACTCAATCTCTTACTATATCTTTGATACCATACACTCTCACGGTCATAATTCAAGCATACTCACTGCCCTCTTGGGTCTTATTATTTATGTTACCATCTATTTATCGAGCTGAGACTCGATATACTCACCACCCAAGTATTTGGGACTTTGCTTCACATGCCATGTAATTCATTGCAACAACACACAAACATACAATTCATGAATAATTCGCAACAAATTTTGGGTCATGTGATTAATTATCTTTTATTATCTTTCTGGGTTCCATTCAAGGTATCATTTAGTAACTCAACATGAAATCATAGCATACAGTCCTTTTATTAAGCATGAAGCTAAAGGATCATCGAAGGGTTCAACACTACTCACATTTATAAGACGATTTTTGTCATGATCGTATAGCCTTTCGAGTGATCCTTCGCATATTCTTAAGTCCAACGAGGCTTCATCGAGCCAACCAGCCATCATAATACATCTTGCGGTTCGGGACACTATAATATATACCATTCAGAAAAAGTTTCATCCTCGAAACTTAAACAAAACTCATCCCCATAACTTCAACCGAATTTATGAAACTTTCTAACGATCAACTTGCATTATTTATCATTTCTCTGCAATATCTCGATTGATTTCAAATAATGTACCATCTTGCCATAGCATTCCAATTTGATTCAAAGTAGGTTACCATCCTTGTTCTTTCCTCCAACACTCGTGCAATTTCTTAGCACATGATAATTCTTTCCTGTAGCTTCATTTGAATTCAGCATACCACTTAGTTGGAACTATACACATATTTTAGGCGTTCCAAAAATATATATATTTCAACCAAGTTCAGTGATAGAGAAAAACAAACGAGCTACAGGTATGACTTCATTCCCAAATGTCAGTAATTGCGTTCGAGCCTCTCGCATAGTCTCAACTCATTTGTTTAATCTTCCAACCAACTATCAACACAGTAAATGTTACCAATTCCAATTCGAATAATTTTCCACAGTCGACCAAAATTTTCTAAAGTATTCCGACTTAGTTGTATCAAGTATTCCAATGAATCCATAGTGCCCATTTAAGTCAATTTCATTCATGCCACCAAATTGATAAAGCCAATAGCCACATTTTATTTTGATACCACGATTCTCATCAATCAACTCATGTACCCATTATCGTTCGCATCCATATGCTTTATCTGCAACTCAAAAAAAAATTGATTATGATCCATCTTCCAACTTGTACCATCACTTGATTCTAACAAAATTTCTCGATGTACTCAAAAAATTTCTCGAATTGATTAAGCCAACATATTATCATCTCGTATGTGCAACTCTCATTTCCAGCAAAATTAATTCTGAGGGTCATTTCAAAATTGCATATGCTTTCTTCGATCTCGAATACATGAACTATATCTCATTCCGTCGTTACACTTTTTCTCAATTCCGATCTGATTATCCATCAATGAAATTATTCCAACTGTTTCAAGGCAACTACCATCAACTTGCACAGCTCAATACGATTCAACCAACCAATCAAATTCAACCAGTTCTAACAATTTTTGATATTCCGAATAAAGGCAACCAAGTTCTGAAACCAATATGATCCGTCATTCCATCCAACGTTATAACATCAAATTTTTCCCAATCTCCATTTTATTCTGAAGTTTACCTCCCGACATATCTCACTCATTCCAACTATACCCACGCAACATCAATAGGGACATCCTAAGGGTCTCCAACAGTTAACTTAGCCTTCGGTCAAGTCTCTATGGTCAGCTATTCTAAGCTAAACCAGGCATTCAGCTAACTCATCTGAGTTGGATAGCTAATAGGGACATACTCTTATCTTAGGGCCAACCAATTCTTATCATAGGACTCTATCTTATCTCAGGGACAATCTATAAACCGACCAATCGAAGGGACATAGGATACCACCTCAATCTCATGAACTTATTTTCAAATTCAAACAACTGAAATATCATAGCCTATAAATTCGAAACTTAGGAAACCAACCGACACTCTAGGGTCAAGTCTATCTACCCGTACTCATTCTCGGGTTATACCCAACGAAGTTATTCTAGACTTACCCACAACCGACAAAATCATCCAATAACAATTCTTATGGGTCAATCTCGAAGCCGTCATATGAAACTTTATCAATCGAAGATCCAAATTTATAGTTTTCACTTGCATAGACGCAGCATCACCTGCTTGATCCGACTTGCATCCACATATCGTACTCAAATTGTGTATCTTCAATCAGCTAACTATTTCGAGTTATAATCTAATATTTCTACCACAATAGTCTATCGTTTATAATCTCTTTCCTTCGGTCTCTTCGCGACATATTCAAATTCTACATTCTTAGATCATCAATAAGGTATGTACTCTTTAACCAATAAAGTAAGGCAACTGTATATTCACATTTCCTCCGACATCATCTATCTTTATAAATTTTTGCTAGCACCAAACACGGTCATCTCTTACCAATTTGTATTAACCATCAATATTCGTTTCATATCATCTTCTTGTGATTCCATAAGAAGATTTACTGTTCATGCAATGATCCAATCACTATGACACCAATCATCTAGCATTCGTATCTCGATCATCTAGTGGATATGACATAACTCATTAGCTAATTCATAACCCAACAATTTTATATTCCACCCAAACTCGTTATTCATGCGACAACATCATCCACCGACATGGTCTATCATATATCACTGTATCTCGATACTTATTTGTATTCCAGCCATCAGAGTCTCATAAGGAACATCTATTCTTTCATGCATCAAGGGACAAGTACTCATTTTCTATGCCTAAAAAAATTAAGGGTCATAACTTGTTAAATCGGGACATGTCAAATTTTTTCAAGCACAATTGCACATGTGCAAAAGTCATCTGTTTCTTGAAGTCCATTCTATTTTTTGGTCGTTGATACAACTCTCTGCATCTTCTAAATCATTCGCAACATCTCAATAAGCGCCTAACATCACCATCAATTTGTTGATGTCCAACATGAAATTCCATCTATTCAATTCCAATACTATTAATATTTGGTCTATATTTGTTCTTCTAAAATCTTTTGATAGCAACACCCCACCATTATTACCGAACCTACAATCCTTTTACCCAACTGATTCAAGTCTTCACATGAATCTATAATTCGTACAATTCCCAACCAAAGCATTTACTTCACATTCTCAATTACCCAGCATAATGCTAACCATCACAAACTCGCAACAAGTTATCCGAACTTAATCATCATGGAATACGCCTAGCCGTCATGTATCAATAATAATCCCAACTACGGCTCAATACTACCCAATACCTTATAGGTAAAGCATTACTATACTATAAACAGGGTCAAGGGACATCTTATCACGAAGAGGGTAGAGTCATATACCACTTAGTGTTCAAGCCATTCCCGACATAATATTCCTCGTTCGTACCAAACCAATATCCATTCTGGACTATCCATCCTGCAGTGGCTTTACTGACCACAAATACAAACAAATTCCCTCGCATCCAAAATATAATCAAGCCAACACACATAAGCCAACTCGAAGATTCTGTCGTTTTCTATTCACTGAAGTCATACACAATTCTTATTCCAACGTACCATACCATCACCCTTTGCCGATTGCCACATAACAATTGACTTCTATGAATCCCACACTTAAGACACCAAGTACACATTACCAACTTATTATTCCATCGTATCATTATTATTCGTTTTGGTATCATTAAGAATTCATAAAGCACGCATATCACAACCCACATATTTAGACTTATTGTATGGAACACCCAGTGAGCGGCCAGGAGGATCAATGAATTTTCAGTCAAGGAAACAACTTAGAATAATTTGGAAGCTACACTGAATAATCGTGGATGCACTTTCAGTTATCGTAGAGGCAACTTTGATTTCATCATGGAAGCAACATTGAGTAATCGCGGAAGCAATATTTGAGTCATCGCAGAAGCAGCTTTAAATTATCATAAGAGCAACTTTGATTTGAAACAAATGGAATAAAAATCCAAGGACTTAAAGCCGTGTTCTGATACCATTCTGTCACGCCCAGATCCTGGGAGATCGAAAAATAGTCACTGGACGTGATGCCGTACAAGTCTAGATTGCACTTGTATAAGGCAAAACCATTATAGTTCTCGATATTTCTCAGAAAACATTAACATTGTAGCAAGATAAATTGAAGTCACAACAAGATATAAAGAAATGTATCTCTTTAATGATATTTCTAATAGATTACAAGACTTGTAATTGAATACAGAGATTACAACTGATTACAACAACATCTGAATAGCCAACTGAATATACTTGCCATCTAGGCTTACAACTGAATATGCTGATTCGGCTTACAATGAACTTGCCAATTTGGCTTATAATCTCACTGGTTTATCTGAGTTACACTGTTTCATACATTATGTCCCATATAGCAGAAGACATTGTCTTGCAAGAAGAGCTTCTACACACCCATCTGATTCATCGATGCCAAGCACTGATCAAACGATTTCCCCCATGCATGAGCACCTGTAAAGATACCCACAAACGTGGGTCAGTACATCATCTATGTACTGGCGAGCGGTGCTGTCCCAACTCACCTAAGAAGACAACACTAAGTAATCATGTTATAGAACATTATTAAAAGTGGTCTTTCTCGTTGCCTTAGGGTCAATTAGCAGTTCATATCTGACAGAAGTAAAGCTTGCATATCATTTTTAGCCAGCATAATGTAAAGCAATATGATATCACCCTTTGGTGATTCTTATCCACGGTCGTGTAGCCATCCCCGTACATTTATAATACTAACTTTTCATGCACAAGACATTGTTAGGAACAATATCATATTTATCATATTTATCACCATTCAGGGGATTCTTACCAACAGCCAACATCCTTTCCTGTATATGATTTATAACTTACGCTGCCTGTATAAGACATCGTTAGCATGCGACCTGTCTATATGTGGGTCACTGACTACACGCCATCTTGGACTTATGGTTAGACGGCTCTCCTTCAGCGGCGGATAGGTAGCCCAGCCCGAAAGGTTCCCGAATGACCGTGTTACTACTTCAGCACTGTGCTACTACTTCAGCATGAGATTCCTCCTAAGACAAATCAATTTTCGAGGCCTCGAAATATCGTTCAAGGAACCACCTTTTCGATAAGTTGTCCATGACCATACAAATATATGCAACTTATCTATGAAGAAAACATATCATGCATGATAAGGAGAACTAAGTAAATATGCTACCATTCTCAAATAAGCCACCATTTTTATTCGTATTGTCTCATATGTCTTGAGCCAACGCTCGCATTACCATCTGCCCAATCCAGGGTCTTAGTGTAATAAACATTCTATATCGGCACTAAATAATAGAATATTGTTACTCAATATCTTACTATAACTTTGATACCATACACTCTCACGGTCATAATTCAAGCATACTTACTGTCCAGTTCTTGGGTCTTATTATTTGTGTTATCATCTATTCATCTAGCTGAGGCTCGTTATACTCACCATCCAAGTATTTGGGACTTTGCATCGCCTGTCATGTAATTCATTGCAATATTACACAAACATACAATTAATGAATAATTCGCAACAGATTTTGGGTCATGTGTTTAATTATCTTTCATTATCTTTCTCGGTTCCATACAAGGTATTATTTAGTAACTCAACACGAAATCATAGCATACAGTCATTTTATTAAGCGTGAAGCTAAAGGATCTTTGAAGGGTTCAATACTACTCATATTTATAAGACGATTTCCGCAACGATCGTATAGCCTTCCGAGCGATCCTTCGTATATTCTCAAGTCCAACAAGGCTTCATTGAGCCAACTAGCCATCATAATATATCTAGCGGTTCGGGACACTAAAAAAGGTGTCGGCACTACTATCCACAGGGATCTTACCCCTCTCCATCATATGCTGAAGAAAGGCGAAAGATTGAGCCTTGATCAGAGCCATTCTTTTTGGTTGCTGGTCCTTCATGATAGCAGCCTTGGCAGGGTTAACGACCTCCTCGTCAAAGTCTAGACCCATCTGGCAGAGGGATTAGCAAACAAATTTTCATCAAAGGTAGGTAGAACCAAAGACACTACACAAAGAGGCCAACCAAAAATTAGAATCATAAAACAAGTTACTTTTGTAAGCCATGCACCATTCCTTGCGGTGCATAACAAAACTCCCAGCTCAGCATGAGATAAAAGCTCTTTTGCATGCGTACTGATAGCATGTGCATGATGGTTATTCATCAAGTACGCAAAACTGAGCTTCAGCGCATCTTCCTGACCAAAGTCCATATGCATTAGCAAAGTAGAGCTTCAGCGCATCTTCCAGACCGAAGTTCATGTGCATCAGCAGGACGGAGCCTCAGCGCATATTTCAAAAAAAGTCCATGCGCATCAGCGGTCTGAAGTTTCAGCGCATCTTCGAAACATAGCTCTTTAGCTATGTCCATGCGCTTCAACAAAAGATTCAGTCGATGCATGTTCCAGATGGTTATCCATCCACGTGCTTAAATCGTACACAAGTGTCTCTATGTTCGATAAAGGTTATCAATGACAGTCACCACCTTGGATCTTCCTACGGACGTCGGGGTGTGTCTTATCGACGACCACCGACTCCTCGACGAAAGGTTGTTCGGTCTTATTCTTGCCTTTTCCTTTGCTCGAACAAACAGCAGAAGCGGCCTTATCTTTGGGAGCCATGGCAAAATGCCAGGGTTTTGAAAGAATGAACAAAGTTAGAGAGAAGGAACAAGGGTTTTTGTTTGCTTACGAAATTAGAGAGCAAGTAAAGCTTTCTCTCTCCCCTTTGGCGCCTATTTATAGGCCCGGGATTGTGCGTGGTCCGATAGAAGTTGAAGCAAACCCCCGTCGCTTCGGATCACGCCAAAAGTTAATAGCTCTCATCCTAAATCAGATTTGACAGCCTGTGAAAGACAACCAAGCGCCATGCGGCCCAACAACTCATGCGCTTCGAAGACCCATACGCTTGGAAGCACATGTGTTGAAAAAGATTCTACGGTCCATGCTTCTTGTTCAAAGTATTTCAAAACTTATTTAAGTTTTGGAAACTTTGAAGGGGGGCTTCTAGAAGCATGAAAATTCATGCACCCCAAAACAAAAATGCAAACAAGCGCATCCTATATGCTATAAACGTCATGCACCGAAATGTCTAATAATCAAGTTGGTGCATCCCAAAACAACAGAAGCATGTGCTACACAGTGTTCAGAGACAAAAGTGCATAAAAATAGAATTTTTTAATTGATATTCTTGATTACAATATTGTGAAAGTCTATTACATAAATAGATTTTTATTGATATTCATGATTACATGGAGAATCTACTACAAAATGGAGCCTATTTGTAACTCCCTGAATCATATTTGGTAAAATTGAGTTTTTTTAGATTTTTCTTGGATTTAATATTATTTTATGAAAATCTAATTTTGATTGAAGAGTTGATTAAACGAATTTTGAGTGTTAATAAATTTTCTCAATTTGAAAGTATTTTTGAATACTATTGTTATAGTTCTAAGGATTTGATTTATGTTAGAAATTTCCTAATAGAGTGCATCATGTAATTGCTTTGCTATAATAAAAATGAATTTTTATTATAAACAAATTTTTGTAGCTAAATGAATATTTATATATAAATATTCTATTTCATAATAAAAATATATATATATAAAATATTCTATTTATAATAAGAACCTTATTGATTTCTTAATAATATTGTTTGAGAGACAAATAATATTATTAACCATTTATGAAATTATTTATTAGTAAGTATTAAAGGAGAACTGATTTTATTAACAGTTGGTAATTTTGTAATTAGGGAATCTATTTGAAAACTGTTGGAATTTCTGATTTTGAAAATCTGTTTTGAAAACAATTTGAATTTGAAAATCTGTTAGAATTGATATTGAAAAAGTGTTTGAATTTGAAATCTGTAAATTTTAAATGTTTAAAATTCTGTTACTAAACCTAATTTTTCTGCACTAGATCTACTTTTATTTACAAAACTGCCACTATAGAAGACCCCTAGATCTACTTCTAATTACTAATGTGCCACTCCATATTTTATTATAAATACTATACATACGTAATATTTTATTATTTTTTTGACACACTGTCAATACAAAAATCCTAATTCTTCCTTTCAGCACTCTTTCTCTCTCTCTCTCTCTCTCTCTCTCTCTCTCTCTCTCTGTTTTCTCTCTCCCCAACCGTCCTTGGCCGTGCGCCACCGTGACTCCGCCGTGAGTCGCCGGAGACGAAGCCAGCATCACCGCAGTTCATCCCCGACGATCGGAGCTCCGCCACTCGTCCTCCGCGCCACCGCCTCTGTTTTCTTGAGCCGTGCACCTTGCTTCGAGCAGAGCGCTGCCTCGCAGACCACGCCTCCACTCGCCGACACTGCAGGAGGCTCGAGCCCCAAGAGTTCTTCAACTGTAGAGCTCCCTCGGCTCGCATGTCGCCTCGATCGGAGAGTTGCACCTCGAGATCCCCGCGCCTCCTAGATCACTGCGTCGATGCTTCGACTCCTGCGCCGATGCCTAGGGAGTTGTGCCACCGCCGTTGGATCTCTACGCCACCTCAGATCGGGCTGCCCCACCGAAGATTACTGCACCTCAACCACCATGACGCCGCCTAGCCGTCGTAGTCTGCCGTCGGAGAACTTCGCCGACCTAGATCTACACCGAGGAGCCAGCACCGACCCTTCGTAACTTGAGCCGGGGCCGCCGTCGTCTTGCTGAGGACTGCCACCGCCGGATCCTGCCTCCCTCGGCCGTTGAGGGCCAGATCGACGCCGCTGAGCCGCCGAGGATCGACATCCCCATCGCGGTTGGTGAGTTCCCTCATCGATCTCTCAATCCCTTCTTCTTGCTTGCTACTAGGGTTTTGTAACTGGAGAAATTGACCTAGATTTAGGGTTTTCTAAGTGGAGAAGATGTTAGGTCAGACTGGGAAGGAAGGCTGAGAAGGAACCTAGGGTTAGGGTTCGTGGACAGAGGAAGGAGACGAAGTGGGAGTGTGGGGTTCTTATTCGATTAGGGTGGGATTAAAGTGAGGAAAGAGAGATGGAGGCTGCGGCCATGGCAGATTTATTAGGGTTAGAGTTGGAAATGAAGCTGGAGGAAGAAGACTCTGGAGTTGAGGGGAAAAACCTAGGGTTTACTTGAAGGAGAAGTCGGACTTAGAGTTTCTAGAGGAAGAAAGAGGGAGAAGATGGGTTAGGGTTTTGAACTTGGGAAAAAGGAGATGGCTTCTTCCATGGCTGTCGGTTGCAAAAATTAGAATGGGTGCTGCTGTAATGAATTGAGGAGAGAGAAGAAAGCAGTGTATATGTTTAGGTTTGTGTGGGCCGGGTCTTGAGCTCAGAAGATGGGTTGGGCTTATTTAAAACTGTTTAAATTTTGTTTGATTTAGCAGTTTATGTGTTCCAGTGGGCCGGGTTGGCTTTTCAAACTCCTGGGCCAGGCCAGTTGGGCTCGGATTATGAAATGTAGTGTGGGTTGTTTTGGTTGCTAAGTTTTATTTGGTTTAGTTAGGCTGGGTTGAAAATGGGTATGTGGGCTAGTCTTTGTTTAATAATAGTCATATTAATTGTAGTTTCTCTTATCTAAGTTATAGAATTATTCTAAATATTATAAAAGCTAGTATTAATTGTCATAAATATTATTGGTTAAATGTTTGAATAGTTTAGCTATATTGGTCTTACTCTAAAACATGTTTTATAGATAAAACTATCTCATTAATATTTTGCTAGAATTTATAATATTATTTTACTAGTAAATTCAAAGTCCTTTATTTGATAGTATTGTATATAAAATAATTCTTAGGAACTTCATGATAATTTTCTCAATGTTTAAAGTCTATAAGTTAATATTGTTAGCAACAATTTAGTTATTAGTTAAATCCTAGTATATAATTTATTGTCCTAAATATTGTTGCCATAAAGATTTTACTAAAACAAATTCGTATTTTTAATTATTATTACTGTGCAAATTATTTCAAAAAGGATTTTATCTAACTAATATTATTTTGCTAATAAAGTGTTTCTAAATATTTCTAAAATCATATAGTACATATTTTCATTAGTATTTATATTGATTAAAACTATAATATTTTCCAAATATTATTAGCTAGAATGTTCCATTAGCTAAGTTAGTGATATAGTTGGCTAATGCCTTTATTTCAAAACCCTAATCAATTGTACCAACTACCAGGTGATCCATTACATCCATGCAGTACTACTTCCGTGCTTCCAAGGCGAGACAAGTACACCGACTCGACTTGTACTTTATTTTTCTGTCTTACATTCCTGTGCCATGTTCTCATATCGGACACGAGATACACACGATTGTCTTGTACCATTGTTCATTGCTTGTGAGTCATTGTTTATTGCGGGGATTGGGGAAAATATTAGCTTTTGTGTGACCACACCCAACATAGGTATTGTGGATAGCCTAATCGTACACTTCACGTACGATGAATTCGGACCTTGTAGAATTGATTGACTCATTGACTCATTGATTGATTGTGCTCCTAAGCCGGTCACATAATAGTTTAATATTTTAAATTGTCACACTTGCATATTGATTGTCGTGTTCATTGTCTTGTTCATTGATAGCCGTGTTCATTGTCTTGTATATTGATTGTCGCGTCCATTGCCTGCAGTTTTACATTTCATTTCTGGTACCGTAGTTTCATTTTCAGTTCTGGTATTCTGGTTTTACCTTATATTCTGTACTACAGATTACATTGTATATTGTTCTTGTCGTGGTTGTACTTTGCTCTTTTCCTGACAGGATACGTTGCTGGTGAGCGTGAGGCCACATAGAGCATGTGATTGCATTGGATATTGCAGCTTTTATTTTATTTATTTTTTGGGGATTGTATTTTGGATATTCATTTTTGTATATTTATTTTACTTGACCGGATTTGTCTCAGGATGACTCTGTACTAAATGACTTGATGGATATTGGTGATCATTCTGGGAACGTTATAAAAGCTGTGGATGTTTACATTACATTGTGACTTGGAGTTTTCCTTAGTATTGTACAGCTTACTTCGTCGTGTCCATCGACGAAGGCTAGGCGTGTCCGACTCGTATCCGATTATTCGGGAGCGGGTCGTGACATGTTTTTAGTGGTGGCACATACAAGTCTATCCTAATGACACTTAGGCAATAAAGTGTTATTGGGGGACCAGCGAAAGCTAAGGAAAACTCATCACAGCATAGGAACCGCGAGAAAATGGTTTATGGTTTATGGTTATTGATATTTAAATTTAAAATTTGATTTTAATTATGATTTTTCTAGGTTAGTTTATTATTTTTCTAGGACATAGCAATCAACAGTTTATTTTTTTCTTACAGGATGGTCACCATGACGAACGCTGGGACTAGCGAGCAGCCTGCACCCAATGCGCAGGAGCAGCTTCCACCGCCTTCGCCTCCGCCTCCGCCTCAGCCGCTTCCTCCAACGATGACGTTCGATGGCACGCAGATGATGGCCATGTTCTGACAGTTCATGGAGGCGCAGAACCACCAGGCCACGCAGTTCCGAATGACGATCATGGACGTGCTCCGAGCTAGGGAGCCAGCTCCACTAGCTCCGCCAGCACCGCCGACACCACCAGTACCAGCAGCGTCGAGGCCAGGAACTGCCAAAGACTATCAGAACCTCTGCCCGATGGATTTTTGGGGCCATGAGGGATAGTCTACGCGGATGAGTGGCTAGAAAATTTTGAGCGGACATTGAAGATGGCAAGGATCCCGGATGATTTGAAGGTCGAAGTTGCGAGCATGCGACTTTTCGACATTGCTTGAGCTTGGTACAGAGAGGAGCCTCAGTTGGCTGAACCCCAAGTTCTATGGAAGGATTTCAAACTGCTGTTCCAGGAGAAGTTCTTCCCGGATGTGGAGAGGGACGAGCTTCGGATGCAGTTTGAGGCATTGCAGTAGGGGAGTATGACTGTACCGCAGTATACATCATAGTTCATCCGACTTAGCAGGTTCGCAGAGAACCTAGTCAGCATACCGCAGGAGAGGGCTTGGAAGTTCAAGAAGGGCCTCACCAGGGAGCTGCGGCATGCAGTGGCTATCAGTCAGGCTACTACTTATGCGAGCATCCTTAAAGTTGCTTAGGGAGTGGAGAAGGAGATGGACCCGAAGCTTAAGCGGGACCGAGACATTGGCGCCAGCAGTTCCCAGGGTCCACCGAAGCGGACCGACACTCAGCAGAGGCTACCTCAGCATTAGCATCATCCTCATGTTCGAGCTCCGACATCATCGAGGCTGCAAAGACAGATTCAGACTCCGATATACTTTTATTGCGCATATTGCAAGAGGCCGGGACACCGAGTCGAGGAATGCCGCAAGAAGTTAGGACAGTGCTTGGTTTGTGGATCTGCCACTCACCAAGTGAGAGATTGTCCTGCAGCTTTTACTCATCAGAAGCCAGCACCAGAGCAGCAGCAGGAGGACCCAGTCTTTGAGGATCAGTAGTAGCTGTAGGAGCGCAGTCGGATGGACCGTTATCTCCCTCACTTGCTTGTAGTAGCTAGATTTATTTTGTATTGCCTATTTTAAGGCATGTCTCTAAGTTTTCTTGCATTTGCGGTCTTTTGCATTTGTTTAGTGACTACTTGTTAGTCCTTGTTACTTTTGTTATCCAAATAAAAATCTTTTACTCAATTGTCTCTTAAAAACTTTTTGATTGATTTTGTACTTTACAAAACCCTTGAAATTTCGAGGACGAAATTTTTGTAAAGGGGGGTAGATTTGTAACTCCCTGAATCATATTGGGTAAAATTGAGTTTTTTTTAGATTTTCCTTGGATTTAATATTATTTTATGAAAATCTAATTTTGATTGAAGAGTTGATTAAACGAATTCTGAGTGTTAATAAATTTTCTCAATTTGAAAGTATTTTTGAATACTATTGTTATAGTTCTAAGGATTTGATTTATGTTAGAAATTTCCTAATAGAGTGCATCACGTAATTGATTTGCTATAATAAAAACGATTTTTTATTATAAACAAAGTTTTGTAGCTAAATGAATATTTATATATAAATATTCAATTTCATAATAATAACCTTATTGATTTTTTAATAATATTGTTTGAGAGAAAAATAATATTATTAACCATTTACGGAATTATTTATTAGTAAGTATTAAAGGAGAACTGATTTTATTAACAGTTGGTAATTTTGTAATTAGGGAATCTGTTTGAAAACTGTTAGAATTTCTGATTTTGAAAATCTGTTTTGAAAACAATTTGAATTTAAAAATCTGTTAGAATTGATATTGAAAAACTGATTGAATTTGAAATCTGTAAATTTTAAATGTTTAAAATTCTGTTACTCCTAGATCTACTTTTATTTACAAAACTGCCACTATAGAAGACCCCTAGATCTACTTTTAATTACTAATGTGCCACTCCATATTTTATTATAAATACTGTACATACATAATATTTTATTATTTTTCTGACACACTGTCAATACACAAATCCCAATTCTTCCTGTCAGCACTCTCTCTTTCTCTCTCTCTCTCTCTCTGTTGATCTCTCTCTCCCCGACCGTCCTTGGCCGTGCGCCACCGTGACTCCGCCGTGAGTCGCCGGAGACGAAGCCAGCATCACCGCAGTTCATCCCCGACGACCGGAGCTCCGCCACTCGTCCTCCGCGTCACCGCCTCTATTTTCTTGAGTCGCGCACCTAGCTTCGAGCAGAGCGATGCCTCGTAGACCGCACCTCCACTCGTCGACACTGCAGGAGGCTCGAGCCCCAAGAGTTCTTCGACTGCAAAGCTCCTTCGGCTCGCGTGTCGCCTCGATCGGAGAGTTGCACCTCGAGATCCCTGCGCCTCCTAGATCACTGTGCCGACGCTTCGACTCCTGCGCCGATGACTAGGGAGTTGTGCCACTGCCGTTGGATCTCCACGCCACCTCAGATCGGGCCGCCCCGCCGAAGATTACTGCGCCTCAACCACCACGACGCCGCCTAGCCGCCGTGGTCTGCCGCCGGAGAACTTCGCCGACCTAGATCTACACCGAGGAGCCAGCGCCGACCCTTCGTAACTTGAGCCGGGGCCACCATCGTCTTACTGAGGACTGCCACTGTCGGATCCCGCCGCCCTCGGCCGTTGAGGGCCAGATCGACACCGCTGAGCCGCCGAGGATCGACATCCCCACCGTGGTTGGTGAGTTCCCTCATCGATCTCTCAATCCCTTCTTCTTGCTTGCTACTAGGGTTTTGTAACTGGAGAAATTGACCTAGATTTAGGGTTTTCTAAGTGGAGAAGATGTTAGGTCGGACTGGGAAGGAAGGCTGAGAAGGAACCTAGGGTTAGGGTTCATGGACAGAGGAAGGAGACGAAGTGGGAGTGTGGGGTTCTTGTTCGGTTAGGGTGGGATTGAAGTGAGGAAAGAGAGATGGAGGCTGCGGCCATGGCGGATTTATTAGGGTTAGAGTTGGAAATGAAGCTGGAGGAAGAAGACTCTGGAGTTGAGGGGAAAAACCTAGGGTTTACTAGAAGGAGAAGTCGGACTTAGAGTTTTGGAGGAAGAAAGAGGAAGAAGATTTTTTAGGGTTAGGGTTTTAAACTTGGGAAAAGGAGATGGCTTCTTCTATGGCTGTCGGCTGCAAAAATTAGAATGGGTGCTGCTGTAATGAATTGAGGAGAGAGAGAAGAAAGCAGTGTATATGTTTAGGTTTGTGTGGGCCGGGTCTTGAGCTCAGAAGATGGGTTGGGCTTATTTAAACCTGTTTAAATTTTGTTTGATTTAGCAGTTTATATGTTCCAGTGGGCCGGGTTGGCTTTTTAAACTCCTGGGCCAGGCCAGTTGGGCTCGGATTATGAAATATAGTGTGGGTTGTTTTGGTTGCTAAGTTTTATTTTGTTTAGTTAGGCTGGGTTGAAAATGGGTATGTGGGCTAGTCTTTGTTTAATAATAGTCATATTAATTGTAGTTTCTCTTATTTAAGTTATAGAATTATTCTAAATATTATAAAAGCTAGTATTAATTGTCATAAATATTATTGGTTAAATGTTTGAATAGTTTAGCTATATTGGTCTTACTCTAAAACATGTTTTATAGATAAAACTATCTCATTAATATTTTGCTAAAATTTATAATATTATTTTACTAGTAAATTCAAAGTCCTTTATTTGATAGTATTGTATATAAAATAATTCTTAGAAACTTCATGATAATTTTCTCAATGTTTAAAGTCTATAAGTTAATATTGTTAGCAACAATTTAGTTATTAGTTAAATCCTAGTATATAATTTATTGTCCTAAATATTGTTGCCATAAAGATTTTACTAAAACAAATTCGTATTTTTAATTATTATTACTGTGCAAATTATTTCAAAAAGGATTTTATCTAACTAATATTATTTTGCTAATAAAATGTTTCTAAATATTTCTAAAATCATATAGTATATTTTTTCATTAGTATTTATATTGATTAAAACTATAATATTTTCCAAATATTATTAGCTAGAATGTTCCATTAGCTAAGTTAGTGATATAGTTGGCTAATGCCTTTATTTCAAAATCCTAATCAATTGTACCAACTACCAGGTGATCCATTACATCCATGCAGTAATACTCCCGTGCTTCCAAGGCGAGGCAAGTACACCGACTCAACTTGTACTTTGTTTTTCTGTCTTACATTCCTGTGTCATGTTCTCATATCGGACACGAGATACACACGATTGTCTTGTACCATTGTTCATTGCTTGTGAGTCATTGTTTATTGCGAAGATTGGGAGAAATATTAGCTTTTGTGTGACCACACCCAACATAGGTATTGTGGATAGCCTAATCGTACACTTCACGTACGATGAAGCCGGACCTTGTAGAATTGATTGACTCATTGAGTCATTGATTGTTTGTGCTCCTAAGCCGGTCACACATTAGTTTAATATTTTAAATTGTCACACTTGCATATTGATTGTTGTGTTCATTGTCTTGTTCATTGATAGCCGTGTTCATTGTCTTGCATATTGATTGTCGCGTCCATTGCCTGCAGTTTTACATTTCATTTCTGGTACCGTAGTTTTATGTTCAGTTCTGGTATTCTGATTTTACCTTGTATTCTGTACTACAGATTACATTGTATATTATTCTTGTCGGGGTTATACTTTGCTCTTTTTCTGACAGGATACGTTGCAGGTGAGCGTGAGGCCACATGGAGCATGTGATTGTATTGGATATTGCAGCTTTTATTTTATTTATTTTCTGGAGATTGTATTTTGGATATTCATTATTGTATATTTATTTTTCTTGACCGGATTTGTCTCCGGATGACTCTGTACTAAATGACTTGATGGATATTGGTGATCATTCTGGGAACGTTATAAAAGTTGTGGATGTTTACATTACATTGTGACTTGGAGTTTTCCTTAGTATTGTACAGCTTACTTCGTCGTGTCCATCGACGAAGGCTGGGCGTGTCCGACTCGTATCCGATTATTCGGGAGCGGGTCGTGACACTAATCTAATTATTCAAGATATGCGCAACACTTCTGCCATATAGATTAGTCGCTGGCAGCTGGCGCATGACCTTCTTCGGCCATGTGAATCAGCCGTTGGCAGCATAGGGCAGCTCCCTTCTCGGCCATATGGATGAGCCGCTGGTAGCATGCGCATGACTTTCCTCGGCCCTGTGGATAAGCCGTTGGTAGCATGTGCAGCTCATCTACCATGTGAATAAGGCACTGGTTGCAGGATTTGGATTGGCAATCAATCCAAACCCCCTAATCAATGGCACTCGACGTCAGCTCAGGGTATAACGCAACTAGTACATTGCACGAACAAGGACTCCTCTGTCCATAGTCAGTCAGGCGCATCTCAGTTTTCTGACAAGTTTCTTCATTAAGACAATTTCTTCTTTGAACGAAGAGATCTATAATCCATGGCTGACCGACTCGCCAAGGAGGAGGCCCACGGCCATCGAAAACTAAGATGATTTCGAACATGAAGTCGGGTGCAAATGAGAATGAAAAAATTCCTTCTCTCTTGAAACACCCCTATTTATAGGCCAAAGAACAGTCAGACCCATGTGCCAAGTGGTCGGTCAAAAACTCTGAAATTAATGTGATGAATATCACATTAATAGCATGAATCCACCATCTCAATTTTTGACTAAGTCCGATCAAAAGTCATCATTTCGAGCCCCGCGCTACACACAGTGGTAACGCTTCAGGAAGTTGGCCAAAGCTAATGCGCCTCCTCGACAAAGTATGCCAAGTCAAAATGATACGCCAAAGATTCAATGCGCCAACATGGCTCCTCAAAACTATTCCATCAGCATTTAATGTAATGTGTCAGATGTCAGCTGTCACTCGGTCACGGTGCAACGTGCGTCTCAAGAATAGTGCAGTCGACGGGTACACAGTAAACGAAGGGCCATCCTACGTACGCCTACGTCAGCATATACGTCAGCATCATTACTCATTTGTTAGTTACAGCTGTGCCACACCACGAAGCTTGACTTGACTACTCCTCGCATCCGTTCCTAAGTGCCATGCGCCCAGACTAACCATGCGTCCCAGAGGCCATGAGCTATGTTCTCTCACACGCTGAACCTAGATAGCGCACCAAATATATTCTGTTTCAACAGAATGAGATCTTCGAGTGATGTACACGCGCGACGTGTCACTGACTCAGTCATGTCTATGAACGGGTGTCAACCACCCAAGATCTCAGCAACAACTGGATCCTAACAACTGACACGTGTCAGCTCATCAGCAGTCCAACAGTGCAGTCACAACAGATTCAGTTCGAACTTCATGCGCGCAGCGCTCCTTCCTGCCAAAAATTCATGCGCGCATCGCATATGTGCGCAATGTTTGGTTTTCTCGCCAACCTATAAATAGAAGGAGTCCTCCTTCATTTCAGGTCCCCAGTCCGGATTATCCAGAGAGAGACATCCAGATAGTCAGAGCAATTTCTTCTCGTCGTCAGATCGTCAACGGAGTAGAGATAGCACTGCAGTGTTCGATCTCGATCGTCACACTTTCCCAGAATTAATTTGTACTTGGATTTTCTGTTTATGACTTCTCTTGTACCTTTTCTAGTTCGAACCAATACAAAAAGTTTTTTTCAACTTTTCTCCATAGCGAACAGTTATGTAGGAACCATATTTTTATCCTAGTCTCACGTAGATTTCTCCCTCTCTTGTTTGGAGCTCCATGACGACTAATTTCTCCCCTCTGATGATAGTTCTGACTTCGAACACCGGTAACTAAAGGGGTTGCAATTATGATTTTATCGGTTTGCAACCTAATATAATACCATTTTGGTAGAAGAATACTTCATTAAAGTTTCTATGAGGCATAGAACGAAAGAAAAAGAAAAAAAATTTATAGAGGAGTTTTTTCTATCCTCTTTTCTTTGTGGACAGAAGAGCTTGTCAGAAGTTATGGATATCAATCAGAAGCTGTGATGGGGACCCTTATACCTACTCTCTCAATCTACATATATGTACACTTTGACTAGTTTCAATTGTGCTCAGTTTTTCTATTGTGACTAGTTTCAATTTTATTCTGTCACGAACTATATGTACTTTGACTCTTCTATGAATTTCTAATGCTCAATGAAAGCTTTTCTAGGTATATATGATGCCTCGTCTACTTGCTAAAGAAAAAAGAACTCACATGTTGGTATTATATATTTGATGGTAACTAATATAGCTATCAGTTTATGAAGTGTAACCAAAATAAGTCGCAAAGAAAATGAAACCAAATTCCACCACAAAGGAAATATGTTTCCTCCAACCAAAAGGTTAATGGATTTCTAGTTTCTATTGTGATTAAGTGAATACATAATAAATAAATATAAAAGAACAACTAACCAGCCCTCAATTTGTACTTGCCTGCCTTGCCTCCGGCTATTTAAGTAATTTTAGGCCTCCAGTAGTTCCCAGAAAAGAAAGAAAATCAATTCTTTGCTTCTTCTTTTTCATGGATATAAAAAATTATTATTTGCATCAACAAAAATTCAATGTTTGGGAAGGCTAAAAATAAAATCATAATACATCTTTGAGCGGGTATAATTTAGTCCTAAATTTCATAATAAATGGAGGAAATTGAAAGAGAAAGCAAATTCCAAGTATGTGAGTGAATAATTTTTTTTCATTTTTTTCTTTTCTTTAGAAACTATTTTTCTTTCATGTTCATTTTTTGGTATCTGAATTATGAATTTCCTTTCCTTTCAAAGATCCTCATTCCACAAACCAATAGCATTACTTTCTTGATTTATTCATAAAGATCAACATTGTCATAGTTTCTGAAAAAAAAAGGAAGAGAACATTCACTCTGAAAATATAACCACCAAAATATTATATCTTTAAACATGAGAAAGTAGAAATTTTACGAGGAAGTGTGCTCCTCAACAGGTTGACAAATAAATTTGATATCCAAATCTAAAACATATAAGTGGAAGTAAAACTGTGCAAGTGTTCGTCACTCACTCCATCGACGAACAAACAGGGCCACGTATGGACCCATTAGTCAGTGAGAGGTGCTCAAGTGGTGGTGGTTATGATTAAATTGTTCTAGGCTTTTTCTAGCTATAGGCACTCCACATTTTACTTCATGACAGTCCATTACTTTAGGACAATCCAGCTTTGTGTAATTTTTAATCAGGACAGTCCCAAGTTTTCTTTGGAACTGCCCAACCCTTAGTATACTTTAGAACTGTCAGCAAAACTGACAGTCCTAACCTCTTATAGGACTGTCACTCTTTTGACAGTCATACCGCTGCTCTTCCCTGCACTCCCCTGTCCGCCGCTCACCGCCGCACGCTGGAGGCGTGGAGGAGAGTGGCAGTGTTGTTGTCAAGTTTGGCACTTATATGTGTGAAGGCCGGGTTGGGTTGGTGGTCGTCGGTGGCGCAGAGGTCTGGGTCGTTGGTCGTAGGCTCGACCGCAAGCTGGAGATAAGCAGTGCTCGCCTGAGGTAAACACCGGAGGAGCGGCGGGTGGTATTGGTTATGGAGACAGTGGGAGTTGTTGTGGTGGCGGCGTCGATTGGCCGGGGATTAGGGTGTGGGTGGGTGGGTGGATGTGGCGATAGCGGCCGGAGAGCTCGGTGGAAGGGATAGGCGGAGGAGACAAGCGGTGATGGTAGTGGCGGTGGTGTGATGTCAGTGGAGGTGGTGATTGGCAGTTGGTCGGGGGATACGTATGGTCAGGTGGTCGGTGGAGGGAGGAGAGGGTGGTGGTCAGGTGGGGTCGATGACGGAGTTGGCCGGGCATGACGAGGACAGGGGTCGGATATGTGTGTGATTGTAAAATAAATTTTGGGGTGAGGTTGCATGTAAAGTAGGACTGCCAACTTTGTTGGCAGTCCTAACCTAAAGTAGGACTGCTCACAAAGTTGACAGTCCTACTTTATGTTAGGACTGTCAACAAAAGTTGACAGTCCAAATCCAAACTTTCTGTTTGAACACAGGACTATCAACAAAGTTGTCATTTCTAACATAAAATATGAGCCGCCCTCAAGTAAAAAATTTGGAATAACAAATTTGTAAATAAATTAGAAAAAAATGAGTTGTCCTCAAGTAAAACTTGAGGTGCCAATAGAAAAAGTTTTCTAATGCATGGTCAACCAATGAATAGTATAATAAAGGCCATACGCAGGGTATACCACCCTGATTCCTGTGAGTGCAGATCTAAGAAAGCATGTCTGTCCCCCTTTCCATCCATCCATATATACATGCCATGATTTCCCACGGCATATCCATCACCATGATGGCCATGTCATAGATTGATTGCCGTACGTGAGCAAGAACGAAAAAAATTGACAGTCTATGCGACATGGGTGAGACTTTGTATGCGTTTGCTTCTTCCAGGAGAAATATAATATGTTAGGCTTTGATTCTTGTATAATCCTCTATCTTGATTTTGTGACTGTAGAATATATGGTAGTTCCTGACAGCAGCAAGTGCTGCTTAAATCATGTAACAGTTACTTGACTATAATATGAAACAAGGAGCGCCAAATGTTACAAACTGAAGTGCGTATATTTGAGTCAGCATTCAGCTAATTCTGCCCAGATGCACAGGAGGTCTCAAATTGGATGCAACAATGACAAACAAAACCAAAAAAAGAATAAATAATATGACTGTGCAGACAGAATACCATTATGGAAGTAGTTCCTTAAATTGAACAGATGGTATAAAAATTTCCCCCTTTCGGATAACAGATTCTCATTAAGAATGAACAACATAACACGTTGCCTAGAATTGTTAAAAGGTTCACAAGACATCTGGATGACGAGAAATGAATGCTCGGTAACAACTCTCCCACTATGTGGAGTGTAACACTTTTCTGATCCGTTGATTGGGTTCCTTGCGATTCTCATGAATGAAACCAAAGTTCTCAAAGAAAAAATAAGTATCAGAACAGAAAAGTGATTTATTTTGGTGTCATCAGAACCGTCTCTCAATCCACCATCAAAGAAAGAAGTCTCTTCGACAAAAACACCAACTAAGATGGAGAAGAGAAGTTGAACTGTATGCCTGTCTTCCCCATATCATGTTCAGATTGCCTAAGTATATAACAGTAGTTAATCTGAAAAAGGAAACAAGTTGTTATCAAATAGAAAAAGTGTTTTGTTAAAATCTGATGTTGGTTTAAGAAGAAGAGATGACAAACCTCCATGCGTAAGAATTGGGTGGGGACTACCACACCTAACCCTATAGAGCTTCGAAATGTCTGCAGAAAATTTCCAAGTGAAAAATCTTTAAGCTTACCCTCCGTTATTTTAGCAATATTTCCAGCAGAGGCAAACACATGACCGTGTATCCCACTGTCTCTGAACAACTTCAGAGGTAGATCAAAGGAGAGGTCGGCGAAAGCAGAAACTGCAAGATCACCGCCAATTTCATCTCTTCCTGGGTACACTTGCCGGTTGGCATCATCAGATCTTCTGGTAACCAATCTACGCAAGTCTGTTGGTCCTAAGCCTCTCGTCCTGAACCCCAACAAAGAGTTGAACCCTCCCAAGCTGCAAACAGGAGAAGAATTACCACCCATGTGGAAACGATCAGGTAGTGGAGAGGGCAAACTCAGGAATCCTCCTCCCCATGGAAGAACGACACCAGCCGAGGCTCCAACGTTCACTGCAGCATTATAGAAACCCAAGGGTAGAGCACCACGCAGATCAAATTCCTGTTACAAAATAAAATCATGGTGCTGAGAACCTCTTACAGATAAAATGAAAATTACAGAAAACTGCCAAAGTGAATAGTACAACTCTTCTCATGAAAATATCACCTCAAGGAATCGTCATCCAAAAATATAATCAGCCACATACAGGAAACATTACAAAGATTAATTAGGTGCAGAACTCTCGTTGGAGCCTTTGCACATTGTAGACTTCTCTTCTTGTGCCTTTAAATCAATTGTAATGTTATTATGATTACGATTGTACACGTGCTTATGAAGAACCCCTCTTTTCTTAAACAGAATTAACAAGCTAAGAGGTGGCTTCCTCCTAATCATAGTAGAATTTTAACTTTGTGACTTCAAACATTCCTTTTGCTTTCTACATGGCCTACAAACATTTGCACTCACAAGAACTCCAACCTTCCAAAGTCATAATCTAATATATCCATTGCTTCCAATCAATAACATCCAACTTAATGTAGTTTAAATAGCTATTCTACGTCATTCCACTGATTGTGCTACTACCGCCTGGTGCCTTCAACTTAACTGTTAATCTGGTACTTCAGCAAGTCAGAGAATAGTTTGTGCACTTCTTTTATGCTTTTATTAGATATTTAGATGGAGGGAAATGTTTCCAAAATCATATTAAGTATTACCTTCTGTTTTATACTTTGTACTGCCACTAATGAGAGGTCCTCTGCAATAAGAGGAAATCAATCAATCATATTATGTGGTATACTAGGTGTCTTTGATGTAGGAACTCAGTAGTTTGAATAACATAACTCTCCAGCTATGAAGCACGGATACTTCCAAGGGTGGTGTCATGGTTGTATCCACATCCAGTAGGTGTCAACTAATTGGATAATTCTTTGTGGATATGTTTTGAATCACCGGTTTATGTCACACACACACACAACAACATCAAAGCCTTTATCCAAATAATAATTTAGATGATCTATAGTTTAACTTCCTTTGTTAAACATCTGATATGATTCTAAATAATGTATTTAAGATCTTGAAAATTACAACACTATATTATCTTCAAGTGTTTGCGCAGATCTTCATAAAATTAACAAGGGAATATTCATATTTTGCCAATGCAATAAAATGATAATAAGAGCCATTGCCTTTGTTAACAAGTCAACAGGCAAAAACTTATTATATTTGTGTTATTTAATTATGTTGTGACTGTATTGAATGAAAACTAACATTAAAACCACATAAATATGCACAATTACTTCTAAAGCCAAACATTTTACTTTCATACATCTCAATTTTATAGTTCCGTTACCTGATACCAAGGTTTGCAGTATCGGAATCGATATCGGACCCTTGGCATGAGTATCAGGATCACCGATAGCTATATCAGCAGTATCAGTGGTTTTGTATCAGAGTCTCGGATTATTATTTTTTTTGTATTGGAAAGCAAATAATTATTAATAAATTACTAAAAATTTAGAAAAAATATTTTACACATTTAGACATAATTATATAAGTATTTTTTTGTGTTGGTTTACCTTCAATAAATAACTTTTCTTCATTTACATGCTTTTACAATCTTACTATGCCTTTACACCCTTGTTGATTGGTCTTTTTCGTTCAATTTTCTCTATCGAATTGACTTGGAAAGAGACCCTTAATGTCTCGGTCAGTTTCGGTAGCAGGTCGGTTATTGCCAAACCGTATCGTATTGGCCGTATTGTATCGGTATCGGCCGATACTACAAACTATGATACTCTGATCATAAACTGTCAAAACTGTTGGTAAACTGTCAAAACTGTTGTTACCAACACTCATTGAGAAGGCTGAATAACGATACCGTGTTTTTGAAGTTTGAACCTTGTATATAAGTCCCGACTTCTAAAATGGGAGACACCAAATATCTTTCTAAATAATATGTGCACTAAAATAAAAGAATTTGCACGTACACAGGAAGGATTAAAAAAGTTTGGTTCATGTAGATACTGCATATAAACCCATATACGAAGTAGGAATCTTTGCACAATATCTTCTTGTCTGAACGTTCAAGAAAATGAAGCATGCAAAGACCACTAGAAAAATGCTTTAGCTATTCATGACTGAATACTACAAAGATATCCTAAAAACTAAACTGACTTTAAATTGTTACGAAATTCAGTAGAACAAAGATGAAAGGGATATCATGTAAACAATGAACAAGGGAATCAATTTTACCTGCCGTACGAATCGCAAACTCTTACTATCTGGTCCAAGCCCGGCAAGTTGAGATGAGGAGAGAAAGGCCCAACCACGAGATGGCCTCAGATGTGAGTTTCTGCGATCGACCTTGAATGTGTATTTTATTGAGGAGAGAAGGTTGTGCCCTAACTGCCTCCTTATTGATTTGGAGGCCATGCGTGATGGATCAGTCAAGTTACGCCACGTAAGATTATACGCCAAGTTGTGGTGCTTAGTTGAAAGAAAAACACAAGAAATTCCTAGGAGGCGTTCCTTATAAGATGAACACTTTAACCAGTCTTGTGTGAGTAATGACACACGAGCTTGCAGAGGAGTTGCTACTGCATTAAATCTAGGTAAGGACAATCCAGCACTTAACTCTGATGTCTGGTCCCAACCATATGCCCCAGAAACATCCCAAATGTCCCCATAGCCAAAGGAATTTTTTAACTTGAGACAACCTTCAAGCGACCACGCTGTGGCCTGTGAAAAGAATGGGAAAAAAAATCTCAAATGCAGATAAATAAATTAGCACAAAAGATTCCTGGTGGTTCTAGTGAATGTGCAACAAGTTGTCTTGTAGAATATTTCCATACGTAAAATTAAAGAAAATCCTCAATAAGGTAGATCTCAGTGTCAAAGCTCAAATAAACATTAGAAATAATCATCATATCTTTCATAGAACTCTAAAAGACACTAGCCATTAAGCATGGAACCCGATGAAGTTCTATTGATGGGCATTCATCTTCAGCTACTTAGAGAATAGCAAACTCAATAATTCTTAAACAGCTACTGTAATCATGGGATTGTAACAATACTACATTAGAGAGGAAATGCATTATGCGCACACAACAGACTCTCTCTCCATTCATCTTTAGTTATTTAGTCACGGAACACCTTAATAATTTGTAATGGCTATTCTACATACGGCATCAGATAAAACTCAAACTGAACAGAACCATGTGCAAAAGCACATGAATACAACAAAGACAAACTCTAGACAAGAGAGAGAGACACTCTAGACCCAGAGAGAGAGACTAATTCATGCATGCAAGTTTACTTATACTGCAGTAAAATCAACCAATTCCAAAAAAAATGACTGTTTAGTCTGTTAAATGGACCACACAAATGTAATTGTGTCTAACTTATTGCATGAATAAAATCATATTAGTATGTGTTATGCAGGATCACGGGTGTATGAGCATGGGTGTGCATGTGCTGCTTTTTTCTTAATTTCCTCTCTAAATGAAAGAGAAGTTCAAGTTTCTTTGCCAATGACACAACCTAATGAGCATTTTTTTTCCTCTTTTGGTCCAAAAGATATGTCAAGCCAGGACTTCCTCGCAGCAGCAGCAAACAATATTGGCCATTTTTCTCCTATCATCTTTGAAGGAGGGGGAATGCACGTACCGAGAAAAGGACACCAAAAAACTGTTCTATATAAGCATTAGAGGCACTTTTTTCTGACATTACAATCTCAAGCTGCAGCCAAATAACGTTGGTTCGTGCTTTAGTACATATGAAGAAAACATGAGATAAAAATTCACATTTTACCTGGCCTAGGAAAGAGGAAAGCATATAATTTATAATAAATGAACCCTCCAAACCATGATGACTCACACTGTTCATCAAGACCTTCATGTCCTAAGACATTCGTAGCTAATATGATACATACTACCATGAACTGAGCAGTTTCAAAAGGAGTATTTTCCAATAAAGGACAAAAGGACCACTTGATTCATGAGTGAGAGATCCAAACAAGCCGTCATCATCCATTGTGTGTAGTTCCTATTTGGTCGACAAGTTCAGTCTGAAATCACTGAAATCCAAATGATTGAGATTTTGACCAACTTATAACTAGCTTCATTAATTTTTTCAGTGATCTTCATCATCTTCTCTAATAGTAGCTTCATTCAATTGCATGCGAAAGCAAACAAAAAGAAGCTTAGAAAATTGGATCTTTTGATTGTGATCGCCTCATTGTTACCAGCATTTGATAGGCAGTAAATTGTGATCCAGAAACCAGAATGCCAGCTGACTGTAACATGGAATCCACATTTTAATCATATGGACTAGACAGCACTTATTTTCGTCTTTGCAGTAATACTGATTAATATATAAATTTTAAGAGCATATATATTTCTTTTTCGATAGGGACTCCACATTCCTAGTTTGCAACTTATGAATCTTCTTTAGTTTTGAGCTTTTGATCATGCAATATTATGGTACTTGACTAATTTTGAATCTTAAATACTTCCTTATTCCGTAAAAATGTTCCAAGTTCCGGATAAACATATTGTATTCCAAAAACGCCTACCCTCAATGTACCGCGTATCGGGACCCCCGGCTTACTGTGATGCCATTTTTGTTCCACGTTCTTGAATGTTCTAAGTTTCGGGTGACCCTGGTTGGTCTCGTGTCCTAATATCAGAGTGAAGTTTAGAATTACAGTAGCCAAGATATGTAAAACAAAAGAGAAAAGATTTGCAAGGCTTTGGCATGTTTTGGTGAGATTTACTTAACCCAACCTCGAGTTTACTCGGATAAAGGAAATCCTTCAAACAAATGCCCCCCAAACGTTGTTTCCTCGTTTTAATGAGGCACCCAAGACATCAAATGTTATTTTATATGAAGGCAAGAGTCATATTCAATTTCATAGAATTAATATAAGATATACCCACAAATTATATTAGGAACATCCTGCATCTCACATGTTTGGAACAAACAAAATCATAGCTTATGTACATTAAATGGAACTAAACTTATAGTGAAGATTTCCTAAAAAGGATTAAACATAGAGAAGAAAGTTTGTTCTCATATAATTATAAGATGTACACTATACCACATTCACTTCGAGTTCACTACAAAAACCATATCTTACATACAAGCTTTATTATGTGACCATTCTGAACCATAAAGTGTGATCAATGTTATAGACGATGTTATAAACTTTTCATTTCAATTTCAAGGGTATTTGATGTTCCACAGTACTCTTAACTTTATCCGTCTTGCTTAATTTTGTTTCCTTAAACTTGCCATCGTGATGAGAAACTGATCCTAAGAAGAAGAAAATGATCAACCCTAAGTATCTCTCTCTTACTATCATGTGAGCTTCTCTGTACAGTCTTGCCAAAATTTACATTTATATTCTTTATTTTTTGTTCTAAAATTTTACATCGTTTATATTCTAAAACTTCTCTCCATATTTCAATCTAGATATTAACCTTTCTCTAGTTTCACCAACTAGCACACTACCAATGTAAAATATATATAGTTATATACACATGTTGGCACATACACAAGTCAGAGTCATAAAACATATAGGGAGTAACGTAAAAGAATAAATTACCTAAAGAAGTACACAATAGGCCCTCCAAATTGATGACATGTACTGTTAATTGTGATATGCACATCCAAGTAGAGACAGAGAGCAAAGATGAAGTGGTTTGAATACATATAACCTAGTTGTTCGATTTTGAAATCACATAATACATACTTCAAACCTCTTCATCTTGCTCTATATTAGTTTTTTTTTAATGTGTAGCTTACAATTAACAAAATGGACCATAAGCTTGGATGGCGAACATGTATTCTTGCCGCTGTTGGAACTCTTATACTATATACATATACATAACTGCAAAAACAACATACATCAAGAAACCTTAATTTTAATCCCGGCACTCAATGTGAAACCTCAAGATGACTTAAGATGAGTGTTTCTTCCAATTGCTTGAAAGCTACTTAAAACTCCACCAAATCTGTCCTTAATAAGCTCAATATCTCTGCTAGATACTTGTTTCTTTTTCTAAACTCCATCATATCTCTTTGCAAAATCTTATCAAGAAATCTATAATTTTCAAAATTGACAATAGCCTACCTATATATTTTTTTTCTATGTGATAGAGAGATTGAGAAGGATCTCATGCATAGAATTAAAATATGTTGGTCGAAATGGAGTTCTACTGGAGTAATATGTGATAGGAATATACCTTTGAAGTTGACTTCAAAGAAAAATTATATGAGACGACTACAAGGATAAGACCAACCATGCTATATGGATTTGGGTGTTGGACAACTAAGAAACATGTATAGAAATTTATTGTAGCCAAATGAAAATGTTAAAATAGATGAGCGGCAATACATCAAAAGATAGGATAAGAAATGAACATATTTGTGGGAAGTTAGAGGTGACGCCAATTGAAGACAAGATAAAAGAAAACCGCCTTTGGTGGTTCGGACATATTGAATACAAACCAATAGATGCTCCAGTTAGGAGAAGATAAGCTAGTAGTTAAATAAGCCACTAAGACTAAAGATCGGCCTAGCCAAACATGAGTTGAAGTTTTAAATAAGGATTTGTATCTAGTCATTACGTTAAGGAAGACATGGCGAGTAATGAAAGGAAAGATTGAGACAACCAACCCCAAAAATTTGGGATAAAGGAATTGTTGTTGTTTTAATGTGTGCTAAACGCTTCCATGGGAATCCTCCCTGCACTGACCGAGTTGATACTTGAGTAATAGTCTCTTTCTGCGTCTTTGCTCAATTAACCTAATTCTAAAATCTCACAATAGAATTTCTAAGCCTAATTCCAAACAAGTTGGCAACAGCTCGTGGTTTACTACCTGTGCAAACTGAAGCAAACTTACATTATGCTTGCGGTTGTACTGATGTTCTTTTGTGTGCACTTTGCCCGAAATGTTAGTGGGTAATTGATTGTTAATCCTAACGGCTAAATGACCTTGACTCCCTTTATAAAGCATATCATACAACACTGCCCACATAGTAATCCGACGACTAAAAGCCAATATGTTTTGAGATAAAGGTACCCACTTAACTATCCCTTTGAGGCTCGAGCCCAGGACCTCCCTTATCAAAGACCTCATCGTTGTATTGCCCAACCTTTGGTTAGAAGCTGACATTTTGTAAAGAAACCAAATATAAATTCTTTGAGATAGAGAAAGGATAGCACTGGTAGCCAACTACCCAAACCCTTAGGCGCACACCAACTACTAGTATTATAGTGCATCTGTTGTTTCCCTCCCAAGAGAAGACGGAGAGGTCCTTTCCACCCTCTATGTTGCACACACATGGATAAGGGATTGATTTTTTGTGTTGAATTATTGATGTTTCCTAGACTTACCCTAGAAACAACACCTTCATCATTGCACCTCTGCGAGAAAGGAGCACAACATGATAGGTATCAGGTCATGGTGAGTACAGGGTGCAGCCATGCATGGAGACTAGTACAGTTGATGGTAATGTAAAGAAGGATTGGTGGTGAAGGAACTCGTGATCTTAGTTTGTGGAGGACCGGAGGTAATGTTGTTGATGGTTATTGACATATTGTGAAAATTCCTGAGATGTATATAAAAGAGATTATGAGGGTTGGGATAAAGATAGACAAGGTAGTGGTTTATATAGGGGACAATGGTGGTGTTAAGAGCATATTTTGCACTATCGGCCGATACCGATCCGATAATCGGTCGTAAAAAGATATGGTTTGGCATGTCCAGATCTGATACCGACCGATACCGATATTGAGGGTCTCTTTTCCGGTCAATTCGGCAAAAAAAATTGAATGAAAAAGACCAATCAGCAAGGGTGTAAAAGCATAGTAAGATTGTAAAAGCATGTAAAAGAAGAAAACTTATCTATCGCATGTAAACCAATCGGCAAGAGTGCCTACTATTTCATTCAATTTCAAAACTACTAAAAACAACACTAGAAATACTTAAATTATACCTAAATGTATAAATAAAATTTCTACAATGTTAATAATTATTTGCTTTCCAATACCAAAATCTGATACTCCGATATGAAACCGCTGATATTGTCGATCCCTATACTCATAGGAATGGTCCGATACCGATTCCGCTACCGCTAGCCTTGGTTAAGAGGAGGTAAGTGACACTGTTAGTTGGGGCAAGAAAGTCAAATGCTGATTACGACAACAATTGGACGGAGATGGAGGCAAAAAGTGGAATGTTGCTCCAAAGGCTTTTACATCCCCACATTAGTAACAAGTTTTATAGTACAGAGGATAGCAAGTAGAAGAAGGTCAATTCATTTTCCTAGCTAATGCATAGGGTCGTTCCAGCTTTTTCAAGAGAGCGGCGAGTACATATTCACATTACACCAACTTCTTTATGTGCGTGCGTATATAGCACACTTATTCCGTGAAGGAGTACCCACGGATGATACGTAGAGACATAAAGAAGACAGGTGGATTTCCCGGGTTTAGAGTGGAGAAGAGTTGTTGAACCACTTTGCCTCAGCCAAGGGCAGCCTCAAGTATATGTTTCCACAATCTATTGAAAAGAAAATAGCAACTCCCACTTCATGTGCAATGCATAAACTTCGGATAAAGTGCAAAAAACCCTCGTAAGATTCATAGTTTTAGCCAAAAAAAAGGACTTAATTTAAAAAAAAACCTCTACTTTTTAGTTTGGTTCAATTTACACCCAAATTGGATTAGGCCGGTAATAGACGTCAAAAAAAATAAAATAAAAAATTAGTTAAGAAAAAACGATTATACCATCTAAAACCTATTGAGTCTATTTTTGCTACAATTATGAATCTTACGAGGGTTTTTTTGCACTTTACCTATCAATGAAGTATTCTTGTCAACAAGATATCAATTATAATTATCAGGTGTACTCGACTTATAATAATAATTATTATTATTGTTTGAAAGATATGATGAAGCATGAGCCAAAGATTTTTTCGTGTATAATTTCTGAATGATATCGGATATTATTCATATAAGATCGTCACGGCCATTGTTCTCGGATTACGTGAGACTCACTAAGTCACTCTGGTAGCATCTTCAATAGATAAGACTGAAAATACATAATAAAGTACAGATTTATAATAAAAAAATTATTTTAAAATAGATTGAACTCATGTGCAATGTTCTAAAAATTGCTACGCGGGGACGGTGCGCCAAGAGCCCGCCTAGCGCCTAGGGCGCCTAGGCGCCGAACTGATTTTTTTGTTTTAATATATAATATATAGGTAACATATATATATATATATATATATATATATATATATATATATATATATATATATATATGCAAATGACCTCTAGCCTAGTGGTTAAGAGAGATGCATGCGGCCCAAGTGGTCGGGAGTTCGAGCCTCAGTGGAGGCGAGTTCGCCACAAGTACCCATTGCTTCAAAATATATATATATATATATATATATATATATATATATATATATATTAACAGAACTCAGACTTGACAAGTTGGTTAGCATGTGGGTTTAAGTTAAGTGTTGATTCGGGATGTACGGGTTCGAACTCTGTGTTTGGAGTTCATTTTTTTTCTTTTTTTTTTCTTTTTCTTTTTCTTTTTCTTTTTCCTTTTCCTTTCCTTTTCCATTGCTTTCCTTTCCTTTTTCCTTTCCTTTTTCCCTCTCCCTCTCCCTCTCCCTCTCCGGTCCCTCTCTCCTCTCTCCTCTCCTCCCTCTCCCACCACCGCCTCCACCACCACCACCGCCTCCACCAGCTCCACCACCGCCTCCACCACCACCACCTCCACCAGCTCCACCACCGCCTCCACCGGCTCCACCACCACCACCAGCTCCACCACCGGCTCCACCACCACCACCGCCTCCACCACCAACTCCACCACCGGCTCCACCACCACCACCGCCTCCACCACCACCACCACCACCGCCTCCACCACCACCGCCACCACCACCGGTAAGTTTTAGTTTTTTTTTTTTTGAATTTTTTTTTAAAATTTTAAAATAGGGGTCGCCTAGGCCGCCTAGGGCCTCTAGCGCTTAGACCGGCCGCCTAAGGCCTTTTCGGTGCGGCCAAGGGCTGCCTAGCGCCTAGGCCGATTTTTAGAACACTGCTCATGTGGAAATAATAGAAAATACGTTAGGGGTACATTTGAACTATTTTTCTCCTTCTTGTCTCACTTATTTTCAAAACCAAAATGGTTTGGAACCATTATGAGGCTCCAATTAAACTTTACTATTCTACAAAATCAGCACATACATTCTGAGTGTAGAAATTCTCACGCTCAGACTATCGCTCTTGTGTCAGGGACAAAATCATCATGGAATTCCAATTGAGTCTTGTTATTCTACAAAACGAGCTCATACATTCCGAATGTATAATATGAAAATTGTGATGAAACATATTATTGATGCTCTAACAAGGTCAATCAAAATATCAAAATCCAACCACATCACATTGTTAATTACTCGTTACTGGTGCATAATGGTTGGGTCCGTTTGGATAGTCTTTCTAAACATCTTTCTGAAAACAGTTTTCTAAAAGTAAGTTATAAAATTATTTTCTGAGTATACAAATTTTGGGTTTGCGTTTGGTTACTTTCATCTGAAAAAGAAAAAAAAAAGATATAAAAGTTCCAAATTTTATTTGGTAAAATATTTTGCGAAAATAACTTTTTACTAAAATACTTTCATGGAATGTTAGAGGTCTGGCAAACAAACCAACCTTGAGAAGAGTGATCAGTCTCAAGAAAATCCACAAAATTGACATTTTGGTGATCATTGAACCCAAAATTCTCCACAAAAACTCAAATCCATCCAGCTACAGTTAGGATTCCCCTCCGTCGTTGCGGGATGCCATGACATCTGGATCTTTTTTTCGGCTGATGTAAAGTTTGGTATTATCAACGACTCGCGACAGGCGCTTTCATGTTGGGTGGACCATCCCACGCTTCCGTTCCATTCCATTCTGTCAGCGGTCCACGGTAGCTGCGAACTTTCTGAGCACAGGCAACTTTGGGATGTCCTGAGGGACACCCATCCTAATCACATCAACCTCCCGTGGCTCTGCGTAGGAGACTTCAATACGATCACCTGCAGAGAGGAGAAGTCGGGGGCCGCCCGCCCCCTATGACAGCTATGAACGACTTCAACAAGTTCATATTTGATGCCCATCTGTCCCCCTTCAGTACTCTGGCAGCGCATTCACCTGGTGTAATATGTAACATGCAAGAAGGAGCACGACGGCAATACTCCCGATTGGACCGCGCCCTCATTAATGCTCAGTGGGCTGATATGGGTATTATTTCCAACCTCTCGCACCTCAACTCCACTGAATCGGACCACTCCCCCTTGCTCATTGAAATCAGAAGTAACTCGAACCAGATTAAGAAAGCTTTTGTTTTCTTGACCTCTGGAGCCATCACCCTCAGTTCAGGAACACTGTGGAAGCCGCCTGGAACTCCCCTCACAACCCCGACCCCCTTATTCGTGTGGCGGCCAAGCTGAAGGCCACGAGAAAAGCGCTTAATGTCTGGAGTAAGGATGCTTTCGGAGATATCTTCCAAGCTGTTCGCACGGCCGAGGACGACGTTACCCGCGCGGAGATTCTTTTTGCTTCCAAAAGAACCCAGGCGGCCCGCACTTTCCTTAACCTCACCAGAGCGCTGCTGAAGTTTCGGCTGAAAGTGGAAACGGAATTCTAGAAACAGAAAGCCAGAATGACCTGGGACATTGAAGGTGACAGAAACTCTAGCTACTTCCACTCCTGTGTCAAAGGGTGCAGACAGCAACTCAACCTCCACCAGATCGCGGACGAGAGTGGTCACATTCTTGAAGATCAACGGGGTATCTAATCTGCTGCTGCTAATTTCTTTACCTAGTTATTCACAAAAGATAATATCACCAAGGACGAGGAATTCTTAGCTGAGATACCTCGCCTGATCGACGATAGTGACAACACTCAACTGCAACTCCCCCTTTCCGAGCCTGAAGTCAAAGAAGCTGTATGGGCCCTTAACGAGCATAGCGCGCCAGGACCTGATGGATTCACTGGCATCTTCTTCGGATCTTGCTGGGACATCATCAAGTCGGACATCCACGAGGCGGTCATCGCCTTCTTTCAAGGAGCAAGGTACTCCAGATCAATTTCTGGTGCCAACCTTATTCTCATTCCAAAGAAGGACAACCCGGAGACCTTCAAAGACTTTCGACCTCTGAGCTTGTACACCTTTACCAACAAAATTATCTCTAAGATCATCGCCAACCGCATGTTCGGACTTCTCCCAAATATCATCTCTGAGGAGCAAAGCGGATTTGTTCGTGGTCGTAACATCTTAGGCAACATCCTTCTGGCTCAGGAAATGATCACCGGCATTAAATTTTCGGCCAGGGGAGGGAACATTGCAATCAAGCTGGATATGGAGAAAGCTTACGACAGGCTAGACTGACAATTCATAATTTGGGTGTTCAGGGCCTTCGGGTTTTCCGAGATCTTGATTGACATAGTTTACAGATCTATCAGCAATTCCTAGTTCTTCACTGTTATCAACGGACAAGCGGAAAGTTACTTCAAATCTAGTAGAGGTGTCAGGCAGGGAGACCCATTATCATCCACTATCTTCATCGTTGCGGCTGAAGCGCTCAGCAAAAATCTCAACAAAATGGTCGGAACTCTCCGTTTTCAGCACTACCACACCACCACAACTGTCCGATCATCACCCACTTAGCTTTTCCTGACGACATCCTCATCTTCTCCTCTGGAGACGTAGGGTCAGTAGAAGTGGTCTACAAAACACTGGAGAGATATACAAGATGCTCCGGTCAGCGCGTCAACTCCAACAAGAGTGTCATTTATACTCACCACTCGGCCAACATGGTTCACTCATCCATCCTCACTAACATCACTTCCTACTCGGTTGCATACCTACCGTTCAATTACTTAGGATGCCCGCTGGTGTAAGGCAGATCCAATGTGGACATCTTCGAAGGACTGGTCGGTAAAATCAGAAAAAAATATTGAGGGGTGGCACAACACGACCTTATCGCCGGACGGAAAGATGATCCTGATCCAGCACGTTCTCCCCTCCATCCCTATATACACTCTCGCCACTTGCTCTCCCCCTAAAAAGGTGCTGACCTCTATTGAGAACCTTTTCGCAAATTTCTTCTGGGACCACAGTGACGGCAAGGACAAGCATCATTGGGCCAGTTTGGACTCCATGGCCAGACCCACTGCGGAGGACGGGTTAGCGTTCAGCAGACTGCAACACGTAGTAGACGCTTACTCCTTGAAGTTGTGGTGAAAGCTTCGCGACGGTTCCACTATCTGGGCTCGGTTCATGAAGGCCAGATACTTTCGGTACTCTCACCCTTCCACTGCGGACTACAACAACAAATCTTCAGCGTCCTGACGTCGCATCCTTCACGGGAGGGATTTAGCCGAGCATTTGATCCGTCTCCAGCTGGGATCGGGATTCTCGTCCCTACTTCACGCCTCGGCTAGGAGAGTCGTCCACGGTATCGGAGTACCGTCTCCCATATCAGGAGCTTTCTGGCAGTCTTGCATTTCCAAAAAATGGTCATTTCTGGTCTGGAGAGCGTGCCGCAAGAAGTTACCCACTGACGATGCGCTCACCACCATTGCTTTCAGCTTAGCCTCGGCGTGTCATTGCTGCTCAGAACATCAGACAGAGACCGCAGAACACATTCTGTATTCTGGAGACCTGGGAGCGCAGGTGTGGATCACCATATCCAGCAGATGTAGACAAGATCAGACTGTTGGGGCTTCAACGATCTTCTAGCCACCTGGGAGAACGCCTCGTACGGCCACCAGATCGTTGCAGCGGCCATCATGTGGGTCACATGGAAGAACCGCAACAAATTCATATACGAGGGCCGTCTATACAACTTCAACCAACTGCTCAGTGAGGTCCTCAGACAGATCAACAAAATCAGACGCACCTGCAAGCACGTCAGGGAAGATTTCTGGCACCCCTTGTTCACCTGACCGTTTTGAGGCCTTGTGCGGGATTTCGCCCCATGCTTCTCTTTTTGTCGTTTTTTGCTTTATCGTAGGCTTCAGCATTTTGCGTCTTATACATGTATGATGTTATATATATATATATATATATATATATATATATAACATCACCAAGAAAACCATTAAATCAAAGCAATTACAAAATTTGAATTTTTGTTTTTGTAAACTAAAAATTAACAATTTCTTACTTGTCCATTTAAACCCTAGACTTTACAAAATCCTAATAGATCGCATGCTATATCATCCCTTTTTCTTGTTCCGAGTACAATCTAGGTTCTATCCATGGGGAAAAAATACAACACCACCATAGGAGACGCATACAAAAACCCACATTGAATCAAGAAACAATGCTTTACAGACATTGCAGACACAACACCATACTGACACAGTGACTCGGACATAACATTGATTTTGGCGTGTCAAATGTGTCCAAAGTGCACTTTGGAGTGTCCCATTCGTGCGCCGTACATGCCCGACACGGTGCGACACGGACACACACAATCAGGTCAGAACCTAGAAAAAGGGGACAAAGGAAACAATACCTCCGGCTTCGAGTACACGCCGACGTCGCCGGTGAGCGGGTTCTTGGGCTCAACGACCTCGACAACAACATTGGCGGTGCCCGGGAGCTCGGGCGGGCCTGCATCGAGCGTGATGGAGACGCTCTCGAAGATGTCAAGGCGCCGGAGGCGCTCGCTGGCGGCGGAGGCTGCGCGGAGGAGCTCCTGCATCGTCGACGCCGAACGGAAGGCGTCGAGGACCTCAGCCTCGATCAACGACTCCTTCGTCCTCGCGTTCCCCCTGATAACGAGGTCGTGGACTCGGACCTCCACCGGTCCCTCCGAGAGGCGGCGGAAGAGTGTCTGGAGGTTCGCTCGGGAGGAGGACGGGGTCTCTTCTGGCTCCTCCTCTTCTTCTTCATCATCTTCGTATTCTTCTTCTTCTTCGTCGTCGTCGTTGTCATCTTCGTATTCGTCTTCCTCTTCTGGGAAGCTAGGGTTTGGTGGGGTTTCTTGAGCGGTCGCCATTAGAGAGTGGGTTTCTTGAACAGTCTAATTACAACTGGTCGACACTAAGAACCGGATACATGTAAGAATCAGACTCCGAAACCGGTAGTTAGTGTAAATAATTCGTGTAAATAATTCTTTTTGGGTTATTTTCACTAACTATTTCTAAAAATTTTGTTTATAACACGAATATCCATACTTTTAACTAATTAGCTAAGAATACACTGATATTTCTATGGGTGCGGCTATCCGCACCCCATCAGTTGCTAAGAACACCCCAGCCAAAAAAAAAAAATTATTGACTTTCCTATTCTACCCCCCGGGACCCCGACCCCGACCCGACTCTGACTCCCCTCCTCCTCCTCCGACCGCCTCCACTCCGACGACGACCCCCCTCACCCTCCTCCCCTGACCTCCCTCCTCCTGCGACCCCCCTCCCCTCCTCCCCCGACCTCCCTCCTCTCCTCCTCCCTCCTCCTCCGACCCCCCTCCCCTCCCCCCTTGCTCCACCGACCCCGACTCCGACCCCCGGGGGGGGGGGGTCGGAGGAGCAGGAGGGGAGGGGAGGGGAGGGGGGTCGCAGGAGGAGGGAGGAGAGAGGGGAGGGGGTTCGCAGGAGGACGGGAGAGAGGTCGGGGGAGGAGGGGGAGGGGTGTCATCGGAGGGGGTGAGGAGGAGGGAGGAGGAGGAGTGAGGGGGTCAGAGGAGGTCGGGGGAGGAGGGGGAGGGGGGTCGTCGGAGGGGAGTCGGGGTCGGGGGGAGGGGTGTCGTCGGAGGGGGTGAGGAGGAGGGAGGAGGAGGGGTGAGGGGGTCGGAGGAGGAGGGAGGAGGAGGGGAGGGAGGTCGGGGGAGGGGGGTCGTCGGAGGGGAGTCGGGGTCCGGGGGGAGGGGAGGGGAGCAGTCGGAGGCGGGGGAGGGGGGTAGAACCGGAAAGTCATATTTTTTTTTTTTTTTTGGGGCTGGGGTGTCCTTAGCAACTATGGGGTGCGGATAGCCGCACCCTATTTCTATTTGCAAAGTCTACAATACTTGATGTGATAAAGAAATAAGAGAAGCATCTGGTTTTTGGTGTCGACTGAACCTCTAGGCGGCCTGTAAGAGCAGTCGATGGGGTCACGTGGGGTACAGTGATGCTGTTGTGGTAATAGCACAGGATCAGCGACGAGTGGGGGTTGGTCGACAAGGCGCTGGTCAGTCGGACTCAACTTGGAACTGTGGGCTAGGCCTCTCAATGGTAGATCGAAAATCCGTATTCGATCCGTATTCAAGTCAAAAATATCCGAAATTTCGGATACGGATATAGATTCGGATATCATATCGGATATTTATCGTATATCGGATGCGGATACGGTAAGTGTCATATCCGGACCAATAATATCCGAACCAATAATGTTTAAATTATTTAATAAATTTAAAATATATTCAATGTATGCATGGGACTATTAGTTATATGTGCTTGTGTGGAGAATTTTTTGGTGCAAATGTATTCAGTGTGTGCATGAAAATCTGCTGGTTATGATATTTCAATGTGAAAATCTGCACATATATCCGACAATATCTGTTGTTCCAATGTGAAAATCTGTTGCTTCTGATATTTCAATGTGGAAATATGCTATTTTTAGACAAAATTTGTCGTTTAAATGTGAAAATATGTTATTTCTCGACAAAATCTGTTGGTTCTGATTTTTTTTATTCCCTTTTTAAATATTTTTTTAGTAATCTTATTGGTTCGGATATTATCCGATATCCGTTAAAATTATCGGTAACGGATACGGTAGCCAAAACTTCTATCCGATCGGATATCGGATAGTTATCGGATATATCCGATAGTTAATGGTTCGAATATGGTAATGCCAATATCCGACCAATAAGCTACCATTGACAGGCCTACTGTGGGCGAAGGAGTTTGAGGCGGAGTCACCGGGATCGGTCGGTGCATTATCTGTTGGATGGTGTGAGGTGCGGGAAAAGGAGCTGGTAACTTGGGGTTGGACGAGGCCGATTGTGCATTGGGAGGTCGGATGACAGGGAGTAGGTGTTAGGAATAAAGCGGGAAAACCGTTTTTCCAAACTAGAAAGTTCTGTGAGAGAACCGAGCAAAAGCACACAAATTAAAAATGCTAAACACAATCGCAGACACAAAGATTTTTTATATGAAAAATTCTTGCGAAAAAAAACCACGGGATGATCGGAGTCCAACTCTGAAGAACTTCCACTAATGGAATAAAGAGAATACACCCTCTACAAGCTCCTTCCGTCCAACAGGATCACCACAACTCACTTGAAAGAAGAAAATTTAATTGCCGACTCCAAAGAACAAGAGATGTCGAAAAATTATTCGAAGCTATCTCTCCTTCACAATAGTTCTCAATCCTCTCTCTCTCTCTCAAAGATTGTAAAATACTCTTGTTTTCTTTTTGAGATATTTTTCAACTAGCATGTATCACCCTTTTATAAGCCCTTGGTAATCTATACATGGAAGGTCAATATATATATAAACTTTCAATATGCATCAATTATATATTTAATAGAAATCCAATCATAATTGGAAGCCCAATTATATGAAAATCTACTATATGAAGGATCCAAACATAAATATATAATCAAAGTAAATATAGAAATCCAATCATATATATCATATATTTTCTTACCATATATGTTCCAAAATAGGATCCATGCACTCCCCGAGCTTCTCCGACGCACGGATGGTGCTCGTCTCACTCCGGGGTATTCTTCACATAGGTTGGGAACCCCACCCACTCCAACAAATCTCCCCATTCACAACTAGGTGGAGGAACTCGCCATCCCGACGATTCGCCTACAGTACTCAAACTTTTTCCTTGGTAGAACCTTCGTGAGCATGTCCGCTCCATTGTCATCAATATGGACCTTCTCAAGCGTTGCGTCCTTCTTCTCAACCACATCTCGTATCCAATGATACTGAGTCTCAATGTGCTTGGACTAACTATGAAATTTTTAGTTCTTCACAAGGTGAATGGCACTCTAGCTATCGCAAAGCAAAGTATACTGCTATTGATTTAGCCCCACTTCCTGCAGCAACTCCTTGCAAGCCTCCGTTGTCGCAATATACTCTGTTTCTGTCGTTGACAAGGCAACACACTTCTGCAACCGCAACTGCCACGATACCGCTCCACCAGCAAACATCATCACATAATCCGAAGTTGATCGCCTCGTGTTTACATCTCCAGCTATATTAGCATCGGTATACCCAACCAGCTTCGGCACGTCACCACCAAAAGAAAGTCTCCAATCGGCAGTGCCCTGAAGGTATCGTAGGATCCACTAGACCGCACTCCAATGTACCCTTCCAGGATTGAAAATATACCTGTTAACTGTGCTAACTGTATGAGCGATGTATGGCCTCATACACACCATAGAACACATGAGACTCCCCACAGCTGAAGCATATAGAACCCGCTCCATATCTTCCTTCTTGTCCTCAGTAGATGGACACAGCTGAAGTACCTTAATTTCTTCAACCCGTCCATCCCGAAACGCTGAAGTACCTGGTGAATGTACTTCTTATGGGATAAGTGTAGCAACTTGGACTCTCTCTCTCTCTCTATCTCGACTGATCTTCATCCCAAGAATAGTCTTCCTGCGCCCAAATCCTTCATAGAAAAGGCTGCACCCAGTTGGCGCTTCAACTCTGCTATCATAGTGGCATTTTGACCCACTATTAGCATATCATCAACATAGTGCAGTAAAATGATAAAATCATCCTCGGCAAAGTACCTGACGAATATACAGTGATTCGACGTCGTCCGTGCATAACCATGCTTCCCTATAAATGACTCGAACTTCCTGTACCACTGCCTCGGAGCCTGCTTCAGACCATACAAGCTCTTCCTCAACCGGAAGACCAAATATGACTTGTACTTCTCACAGAATCCCTCTGGCTGCTCTATGTACAACTCCTCCTCAAGATCACCGTGGAAGAATGTCGTCTTCACGTCCATCTGCTTGACCTCCAAGTCAAAACTGGCTGCCAATACTAGCACCACCCGAATAGACGACTGTTTGACGACTGGCGAAAAGATCTCATCATAGTTTACGCCCTTCCTCTAACCGTAGCCTTTAACTACCAGCCTCGCTTTGTATCGAGGGCGAGTAGCATCATCTGTCTGCTTCACTCTGAACACACATTGATTTCTCAAAGCCTTCTTGCCCTTTGGCAACCGCATCAGATCATAAGTGGAATTCGCTTGTAAGGAACTCATTATAGAAGCATGAAAAAGAATAAAGAAAGATCCATGCGGCCAGGGAGCCCCATGCGGCTCAGAGAGCTCATGCGGCTCAGGGATCCATGCGGCTCAAGCGTCTATGCGGCTCGAATAAGTTCTATGCGGCTCAGAGAGGAGCCACGTGGCCTGCAAACAGCTCTTTCCTTTGTCCTTTACTGCATTAAATGCCTTGACGGCTGACAGCTCTGACAAATGACAGCTCTGACACAAAGAAACAATAATGACTCCGTCATAATGGCAGACTCCCAGGAAAACGAAGGAAATCTCTGACACGATCCCCCGAAATCCAGAAACCTTCATACGGCCTTGACACGTGGACAGTCGTATGCGGCTCAGGCAGAGACCACCCCATGCGGCTCAGGCCGAAGCTATCCCATGCGGCTCAGGCCGAAGCTATCCCATGCGGCTCAGGCCGAAGCTATTCTATGCGGTTCAAGCAGAGGCTACCTCATGCGGCTCATAAAGACTATCTCTATGCGGCTCACGAAGAAGGCACCCATCATCACCATGCGGTTCAAATGTTCGGGGGTCACTCCCAAGCAGCCTTGACACGTGGCCAGCCTTATGCGGCTCAAGGAAGAGCAACCCTCATGCGGTTCAGATTTTCTAAGTGGTTCGTGGCTAAGACACGTGGCATAATAATGGGACACGTGGCATCAAATCAACCGAAATTCATCAACAAATCCCAATAAAATATTGGGATCAAATCAGATCATTCGCAATCAAGCAAATCAATAACACGTGGCGGGAGATCCGAGATTGGCATAACAAATCATGAGGATTTATGTCAATCATCATTAATTATCCACAAAGATTTGATGTAATCACATTAATTGCCCAGATCTATTATGTTCAAGATGAGCGGCCCAGATTCATTGATCCTAAGCCGCCGACTTTGGAGAATGGACAATCATTACAAATCCTAGTGATGCCCCCCACTCTTATAAATAACAAGGTGCCATTCCCTTGCGAAAGAGAGGCTTTGACTTTTGTAAAAGAAGATACAGAGATCCAGAGAGCCAGAGAGAGAATATACAGAGATCGAAAGGAGAGCATTTCTTCATCAACGCCAAACAGTTCTTCTACAGAGCCAAGGCCGCACCCGATCGTCCAAGGAGTAAGGCAGAGCTGCCGTCGCTTTTCCGAGCCTCTACCGTCACCCTCCAGAATCTAAAATAAATAATTGTACTTAGATTGCTGTACCTAGGTTTTCGTCCCTAGGTTTTCTTTGTACAAGCTAGTTTGTATTGTGAAGTAAAAGTCCAGTCCTCCGATAATTGTTCTGTTCTTTTATATTTCATGGCAAACACGATGGCGACTCTGCTGGGGACAAACTTCTCCACGGCTGAGGAGTTGGTGACGCAATCGGATGCAGCCAAACTTGGCTCCATGCAACAGAAGATGGTCGTCCGCTTCGACCAACAGGCGTTTGAAGAAATGCTCTCTGAGGGAAGCGCTGGCCCGGTCCAGAAGTGAACCCGCACAAAGAAAGCTCACTGCGAGTGGAGGCCAAAATCATTTCCTCCTCCCCAAGCTCTGGACGGAGTACTCTCTGCTGCCCAAGACGGCGAAGGCGACTCTCGCGCGGCCCCACTTCGAGCCATAGAGGACTCTACTGTCCCCAAGTCCGGTAGAGGAAAGCACTACAATGCTGGACTTGCAGGGGCAAAGAGAGATCCTATGTGCTCCAGGAAGAAATCGAACAAGGGCACTAGCCGCAAGACGAAGACTCATGCGGCCAAGATTGCCAGCCACATGAATGATGACCATGCGGCCGAGACCGCTAGTCAAATGCATAATACTCATACGGTCAGGATTTCCAGCCGCATGGAGAACACTCATACGGCCAGGATTTCCAGCCGCATGGAGAAGACCTATGCGGCTACGCCTGCCAGCCGCATAAAGATTATTGATGCCAGCCGCATGACGCCTACTCCACGCGGCTCTGTCTTCGACCGCCTCTCCTATGGTCCTGATCTCTTGTGCTCCCAAGAAGACATGTCTGACTCTCTCCAGCACCACTTAGACTCTTCCTACTATGTGCCCTCACGCACTAGAGCAAAGAAGTCTAGGGCAGCGCGAGCTTGGCAAGCTCGGTCCGCTGATCCAACCTCTGACCATCCGAGCGTCCCACATACTATTATGCGGGCCTCAGATGGGAAGTTGTACAAAACCACTCGAGTCCAGCCCCCGGCGGCAAACGGACAGAGAGGTTCCCAAAAGTCTCCCAAAATCCAGGGAGCAAACATGGTCACCCGGACCCATCTGACTTGCGTGAGGCTATCCTCCATAAACGCAAGGAAAGAGAAGGTGCCTCGGGGTGCAAAGAGTCCTCTCACAGACGTCACTGTACCCAAATCATCGTCAACTACTGTTGCAATAACGCGACGGTACGAGAAGACCGACAGTCCGTCTTCCAAAGACCGCAACAACCATCTTCAGAAGACGAGGCACTTCCCGTCGTCTCCTGCAACTCTGCTCAGAAAATCCTCGCCGATGGGAGAGGGAAGAAGACCAGTGCTCCTAGCCCGAAGATTTCAACCACTATGACTAAAAGACCATCATCTAAACGGGTGCCCACCACCGAAGTTTTCCAAGGTACCCGTTCAAAGACGAAATCTGCTACAGTAGGAGATTCATCGTCCACACCATTGGGGATTGCTGGGACTGGGGGTAGCACTCCTCAGAACATCCACGATAATCCAATGTTCCAAGGTGATGAGCCCAAGGAAACGACTCTTCCATCAGATACAGCAAGGGTCGACGTCCCCGAGGACGTCCACGACTCCCAAGATGAAGCAAACTCTGAGGCTGGGGGTACTATCCCTTCTGAGTCCGAACCAGAGGAGAACATTCCCACATACCCCGATGACTTCTTGCTACAGGGGTATGATTCGGAGGACACTTCCTCCACCGTTCCGTCCATCTCTCCTCATGTAAAGACGGTGTTCATGACGGATAGCAGCCAAGGTGGTTCCAGTGATCGCCAGCACATCGACACTCTGGAGGCCATACTGCATGCCTTGGTCAAGTCTGTGGACGAGATCAAAGCGGCCCTTCCAACTCTCCAAGGAGGGACGCCTGGCCAAACAAGTGCGGGTCCCGCGGTCAATACGGACTCGAACTCAGCGACACCGAACCCGGGCAACAATGCTCCTGAAATGACGGCCCCCACCGCTGTGGATGAGGCCAGAGAAGCAAGAAGAGAAGTCCAGAAGCTCCGAGCCATGTTTTACGCTCGAGAAACCTCTCAAGACCTCAGAATACGGCAACCATACCCTGCAGCATGGAGGGATGTCCCCTTCCCACCAAGATATAAGCCGTTCAATATCAATCCTTATGATGGCAAGACCTCCACAAGTTGGTACATCACTTACTTCGAGGTCACCACCGACCATTTGCCCCATGACGATGCCATCCTTACACGATTATTTATCGGGGCATTGGAAGGAGTCGCCTTCGACTGGTATCGCAACCTGCCGGATAACTGCATCTACTCCTTCGCCAGCTTCAAGCGCATGTTCTTGGAGAGATTTTACGAAGTAGGACAGGATATCACGATGTCCACCCTCATGGACGTCGTCCAAGGAGAGAAAGAGCTGACAAGGAACTATATTGAGCGGTTTCGCCAAACCGCAATGAAGCTGCTGTCTGGTAACCCGAATTCCTCCATAATTGAAATTTGCCAAAAGAGACTGCTTCCAACAGTCAGCCTCTGGATGGACGAAAGTCAATTCAAGGACTAGAAGACGTTTATCATCAGTGCCACAAGCGCCGAAGAACGATTGAAGAAGGCTCGCCAACTGGGATTGCACATCTCAGAGGAAGAAGACAAGGGCAGGCATCCCAACACCAACACCAACAATGGGGGTAGCTCCACCAACAACCGGGACAACAAGGGCAAGCAGGCTATGGTGGCCGACACAGCACAGAAGCCTGAGCCAAAACCGACAGACAAGCAATGGCCACAAATGACCTACTCCTTCGAAGACGGCCATGTCAAGCCCATCTTAGACATGCTCATACAAGGAGACAGAATTCAGCTCCCTCCACCAAGACGGGAACCTCGACCGACAGAAATAGAGAACCCAAAGTACTGCCATTACCACCGCTACGTCCACCATGCTACACACGACTGCTACCAACTAAAACGGTACATCCAAAATCTCATCGATTCGAACGCTCTGGCCATCGATTTCGAAGAGGTAACCGTGGCAGCCAATATGGTATCAGTACAATTTGGCAGCTTCCCTCCAACAGAAACTCAAGACGGTGTGGTCCCCATCCCCCTGGCGACAATAGAGATTGCTAATCTTCCACCTCTCCAAGATCAGGCTGCTGGTCTAGTGCCCCTCACCACATCACGAGGGAAGGTCATATGGGTCCATCCAGACTTGGTATCTGAAGTGACTCAGTCCACACCATCTTCCATTCGTAAGAAGAATAGTGGAAAAGTCAGATCCTGCCGCACAATCTCGGCAGATATCGAAGAAGTCACAGCTGTCGTTACTCGGTCTGGGGCACAATCCCAACCTGTGGCTGATAACTCGGCTAAAGATCATCATCCCGCTATAAATGACGCTCCGGGACCTTCTCAGCCTCCGACGACCGACAAGTCTAGGCCGAAGGAGGCTCGCTTTGACAAATCCCTCCGAAAAGAGGCACTACAGGGGCTGGAGAGGCCCTACAACTTCGACATCTTGGCGCAATTGGCCAACACACCGGCTAAGTTGTCATTATACGAGCTTCTGAGACTCTCAAAGGATGTTCGCGCGGCTTTGAGCGATGCACTCCAAAATGCCGACGCGTACCTGGCTCAGGTCAAACTCACGGAAGAGAACCCACCTGCAGATCTCTAAGACAGCACTTGCACGGGAGCGATATCCAACATTGTCTTCACTCCGCAGGATATGCTCATCAAAACCAACCTACACGATCGTCCGTTATACTACACTGGATACATCGACGACGTAAAGGTGGATCGGATGCACATTAATCCTGGTTCTTCCATAAGTATTATCTCGAAGGGTCTGTTACATTATCTCCGCATCCCTATGCATCGTATGACGCCTACAAGCACCGCCATCAGCGGTTTCAATTCGGGCAGAAGCTACCCAATTGGGAAGATTCGTCTGAAGTGTCAAATTGGCGATCTCCAGTCGAAAGTCACCTGTTACGTCATAGATGCAGACACTTCTTACAACATCCTCCTGGGGCGCCCTTGGATACACGATTATATGATCGTGCCTTCCACACTGCACCAATGCTTCAAGTATGTCGACAAATACGGCTTCGTGAGGACAGAATTTGCCGACATCGATCCCTTCAAAGGGGTCGAATCCTACTAATCAGACTCCTGCCTATACGAAAAGTCGAAGAGGCACCTTGGTGAAGGAGATGTGCAAACTCGTACCGAGACAGCCACAGGATCAGAAGAATCCCTAACGATCCACATCCAAGCTCGCAAACTTGGCAAGTCCGCACCCCTTACAGCCACTCTGCGTAAGGACGCAATCAGCCTCTCGGCACAAGAAGAGAAAATGATAATCCGGCTGCCAAGGTCTGGCCAAGTGCCAAGACCCACAATGGAACCACTAACAATCAGACTGCCAAGAGTCGGCCAGCCACAAACGGAGAAGCTCAATCCCTCCGACAAACCAATGACGATACGCCTTCCCAAGAAGAGTCGTCACCCCGATGCAAGGTCTGGGGCTTCTAGCGAACCAACCACTCCCCGCCCAGCATCAGGTACCAAACTGGGGGTCGCTAGTTTGCCAACGACCCCATGCTCGGCTCCACCAGTTGAACCTCTGACGATTAAGCTGTCCAGGTCGTCCTCTCAGTCTTCGTTTATACAGGGGGTAGCCGAAGAGGAACCGGAGCTAGCCAAGTATGTGGCTACCCACACTGATGTTCCCTTCGCAGATGAGGTAATCCCGCTAGAAAAGATACCTTACTTTATCAATAAAGGGCTATCTTTGAACTACCTCGAGCTTAATAAGCTTTGTACAATGTATGCTATGGAACACGGTATAGGCACTCACCTACACACACAGGTGACGAATGTTTACACCGCAAACCAGCTTACCCCAGTGGAAGACGCTTACCGCATAATCGAGGGAGGGGACCATCCAATCATCTTCGGCCGGAAGGACGACCCACAGCCCTTCACCATAGAAAAAGTCGACCTTGAATCAGATGCCGGGAGACTGCCTCTGTATCTTTATAGCCCCCAATCCAAATACCTCATACAAAAATAGGGGTATGATCTGGAGACTACGCCAGGCTTGAACTACGGCACTGGTCGACGATTACCTTTAAAGCCGCCAGTCCCGACTGGAAAACCGCGAGACTACTACAACAAAACCAGATGTGGGTTAAGGTTTGTTATGCCCACAACAACCCCTGAAAGTTCGGATGAGGAATGCGACTGGCATTCACATTCAACCGGGTCACCAACTTCTGATTCAGACACCAGCATCGGAGACGTATTCAGACAAGTCCTGTCAGTCAACATGGCATTCGTCGACGCTTATGAAGAAGATGAAGACATTCCTGAAATCCTCGAGTTAGAGTCGTGGGCCCAACAGTTGGATGCACAATGGGAAAAGCGGTTCGAACAGAGAGAACCTCCTACTGAAGATGAGGTCATACAAGTGGATCTCGGCAGCGAATCTTCTCCAAAACCAATTTTCGTCAAAAAAAGCCTAACAGACGAAGAGCGAGAATCGCTGCTGGAACTTGTCAAAGAATATATTGACGTATTCGCCTGGAGCTATGAAGACATGCCAGGACTAAACCCCGAGGTTGCTCTTCACAAACTCAACATTCGGCCAGATGCAAAGCCTGTCAAACAACAACAGCGACGCTTCCGCCCAGGCATCATGGATGCGATCGAAACTGAAGTCAACAAACTGATATCTAGTGGCTTCATACGCGAAGAGCAACATCCAGACTGGGTCGCCAACATAATACCAGTCCTCAAGAAGAATGGAAAGATTCGAATCTACATCGACTTCCATAATCTGAACGAGGCATGTCCCAAAGATGAATTCTCCCTCCCTATCACAGACATCATGATTGACAATAACTACGGCTTCGAACATATGTCATTCATGGATGGCTTCTCGGGGTACAACCAAATCAAGATGTCTCCTGACGACGAAAAGCATACATCATTCCGAACACCGATTGGCACATACTGCTACACAGTCATGCCTTTCGATTTGAAGAATGCCGGTACCACATATCAAAGAGCCATGAGTATCATCTTCAGAGACCACTTACGCAAGACGGTGGAGTGCTATGTTGATGACATCGCCGTCAAGAGTCACTGTAAGGGAGACCATCTGCAGGATCTAAGGACGGTATTCGACCTGATGCGAGCACACAACCTGAAAATAAATCCTACAAAATCTTTCTTGGGCATATCCAGCAGAAAGTTCTTGGGTTTCATCATCACCGCCCAGGATATCCATGTAGACCCTGAGAAGACGAAGACAATTATGGAGATGGGTCCTCCGAGAAATCTCTGCGAACTCAGAGGCCTCCAAGGGAGGCTAGCTTATATCATGAGGTTCATTTCTAACCTCTCCGGACGATGTCGGCCATTCACCCATCTCATGAAGAAAGGCGTCTCGTTCGTATGGGATGAAGAATGCCAACGTGCCTTCGACAGCATCAAAGAATATTTGTCGAACCCTCCAGTCCTGGTGGCCCCGGTTGCTGGAAAACCATTCCTGCTCTATGTACGCACAATGGAGCATTCTCTTGGCGCCCTGCTAGCATAAAACAATGATGCAGCACTACAAGAAAATGTAGCATTTACGGTGCACAATTGTTGCGTGTTGTAAATGACTCTTTTACAGCGTGCAAATATATGCGCCGTAAAAAAGTTATTTTTTGTCTTTTTTACGGCGTGTTTCACATGCACGCCATAATTGAAGTCTCATTTACGACATACATTTTTGCACGTTGTAATTGAAGATTCATTTACGGTATGCATTTTTGCATGTTGTAAATTAAAGACACATTTACGGCATGCAATATTGTGCGTTGTAATTGAACACTCATTTACGACATACATTATTGTGTGTTGTAAATGAAGACTCATTTACAACATGTAGATTTGTGTGTTGTGAAGGAATACACATTTATAGCGTGCGTGAGCACGTTGTGAAAGATATTTTTTAATTTTTCTATATCCAGTTTCTCTGCTAGTTGCGTCCATCGAGAAACCACAAGTGACTGCTCTCATATAAGAGAAAAAAACCTCTCCTTTAAGTGAAACCCTCCTCTAAAGGAAAAAAAACCCTTATTCTTCTCACTTCTCTTCTTCTCCATATTTTTTTTCAATTGAGGAAGCCTGACGAGGAAGGGCCAAAAGCGGAAGCTCGAAGAGGTCCCCTCGACGGCAGAAGCCACGGCGATGGAGGTGGATGACAAGATCTGTCCCCACTCCGAACAGAGCCTAGTGGTGGAGATCGGGGCCCAGATGGGGGTCCTCGGCGGGAGCTTCTCGTGGCGGGAGGCCAAATGCGTCGTCGCCAAGCGCGTCGTGCACGTGCGTGCCGAGCTCGCCAAGAACGGTGAGGAACGACGATCGGTACTCCTTGAATTTTGTAAAAAAATTCTAGGGTTTCTTTCATTTGATGGATCAATTTGGTTTTGGGTTTGGGCAGAGGAGGTCGTGAACGAGAATCTGCAATTTTGGGATTGAATTTTGTTCAATTTTTTCCACAAAGGTCAACGACAACTACTACTTGATGAAGATATTCTTCGAAATCCACAAGCGGAAGGGTCTTGAAACCCTCGATAAGTACTCAAGGTCTTTTTTTCCTCTAGATTTTAGGGTTTTGATGTTGAAATTTTTTGGGTTCTTGGTTTGCCCTTGTTATTAATCTATTGTTTTTTATGGATGATTGAATAGATGGATAGGAAGAGAAGGACTGTGAGTGGACGATACGATCTGGGGGTTCTTCGGCAACACGTTGGCGTAGATGAAGGAGGGGTGCAACATGTACGCCATATGTCTGGAGAGGATCCTCATGAAGGAGACCGCACTCGTCGTGGGCACGAGCATGCCTATTGGTTCTTATTTCCCTCTTTCGCTACTTCTTTTGTTTCTTGATGCTAAATAAAGACTGGATCTTGGTAGTTTTCTGTAGTGTTTGTGTGTATTGCTGTGTTGGTTGGAATATGGGGTAGTAAACTTAAAATTTTAGGAATAAAGGTTTGTTGTTCTTGTTGTTGGATAGTAGTACAAGCAAGGTCTTTAGGTTAGGTTTACCTTAGAATCTGGAGTCTTGGGATTTTAAATGGAGATTCACAAAAATCTAAGAGGAGTGGAGTTTTGCTAAATCTAGTTTGAAGGGTCTTATGGGGTTTGAATGAGCTTCGTCGAACTCCAAAAGAACTTTAAATATTTGAAGTTTGGTGGCCTAGTTCCACTAAACCCCAAATTTATTTTCAAAGTGAGGCCTTAAGAGTGTTATTTGATATGAAATGGTGTACATTAGCATTGTTGATTGAGTTGAGATACCATCGAACCGATTTCTTAATTAGGATATTCTTTTATGGTTCCATAATATGCTTCTATTAGGTATTAATAACAAGGTCAGGTATCACTGAGCCACTGAAAGTATGAAGGATTATGCTAGTTTTGGATGGGTAATCATGAAGTACATTAGAACCAAGTGAAAGAAAAACAAGGGCAGATGACAGATGTTGGTTTGATTATGTCTTCAATGATTTTTCTTTTTATGATTCTATAGGTATCCATGTTGTTATCAGCAATAACTTTACTGCCCTCGCATATGCGAGAATAGTTACTACATGTTCAGTATTGGATTTTGCTCAAATAAATATGTTGATGTATTCCCGTATTGAAAATATTTGAAGCCCCAAATTTGGGATTAAAAAAATTGTTGTTGTTGTTGTTGATTCAGAGGGTCAGTGTGATTTTGTTTGTGTTTTGGGGGTGGAGGGGTCTTAGTTAATGATACAGTAACAAAGTAATTACTTTCTTGTTATCTTCCTTGTTAATGATACAGAGAATTATCTAGGTTCCCAAGTAAAAGTTAACCAGGCATTGCTTATAACTATCTTCCTTGGCAAATTGAAGTTGTTAATGATACAGAGAATTATCTAGGTTCCCCTCTTTCTATTGTGCATGATTTCTTTACCACTATTATATCTTTGTATTATCTTTAGATGGACATTCAACTTAAAGGGCACAATGTTTTCTCAATTTATCAAGGTAGAGTTGTTATCCATGGTTTCATTGGAGTCATAACTTGCACCTAGAGAGCATTATGATTGTGTCGACTTAACTAAATAATTAATTAACAACTTGTCATTTATATAACATATGACACACAATGTCATCTCATATGCACTAGTCATCTTAGAGTAGGTTTTAGAGTATAATGGATCATGTACTATTATTTTTTTGGTAGTGTTAAATTGTTGTCTTCTTTGTATATTACATCTTCTCTTAAATTTTGTTTTCTATTTGTAATCATTCTAAGTGTTATATATAATGACATGTGCTAGACATGTGATCTATTTGTACATTAGATCTTAAATTTGTACCATCAAAGAAAAACTAGATAATTTCTAACCTAATTTTTTACACTTATTGATATTTGCTTCACCTTTTAAAAGAAATTCATGTGGTTTTGGCAATTTATTTTATTGACTGATGCTTAATTTTCTTATCAACTGATACTTAAAAACCTTATTTCAATGTTCTCGTTTTGTTTCAACTATAATGGTTCCCGTAGGTGTTATTTTCGTACTTTTGGGTTTGGTTATGTGCAAAGTTGATTTGGGTATTTCTTAAAAACCTTATTTTGGGTTTTGCTTTGGTCAATTTGGGTAGCTTAGATGGTTCTGGCAATTTTCTTACCGACTGATAATTTTATCGACTGATCCTTAGGAACCTTATTTCAATGTTCTTGTTTTGCTCCAACTATAATGGTTCACATGGGTCCTGTTCTAAAAAAATACAAGGGGTGAACATGGTAAGCAGGTCAACACAGGCCATCAGTATTAGTAAGCTATAGTGGCCAACAAGACCTACAATTATGAAGAGAGAATTTGGCAAAATGTAGCGAATGAGAATGTCTTGAATGACATTTACCCATGTAAACAAAACTGTTTTAAAATGTCTACCAGATGCCTAATGCATCCTAACAATGAACAGATAAGATTAGAGAATTGTTTTTGAATGAATTGTGACTGATAATTTTCTTATCGATTGATACCGATGTAGCTAATGTCTATCGGCTGCCTAATGCATCCTGACAATGAATAGATAAGATTAGAGAATTGTTTTTGAATGAATTATGACTGATACTTAATTTTCTTATCGACTGATACCGATGTACAAATATTCTCATTAGATTTTTTTCGCTCAAGAACATGATGTACAAATATTCTCACTGTATTTTTTTATGTCATTTGGTAAAACTTTCCTTTATTTTTCATGGACTACTTAGTGGCATACCTATATGTCTAATATACCCTTCTAACAAGTATCATGTGTATCATATATGGCATATTTCACTTTTTACCAGGTACGCGTGCGGGGTTGCCAAAGAAAAGTATTCTTAAAGGTAAGTGCTTAATCAACCCTTGTGGCAGAGAAAGAAAAGTATTCTTAAAGGTACACTGATTTGCTTTCATCTGCTTTAGAATAAGCCCATCAAGTCTTTTACTTTGATCAAGTATTTGCTAAGACTACATTGAGCTTGAACTTCCTTCTACTAGATTAATGATAATTGCATCTTACTAAGTGCATGACTTTTTACTCTTGTTGACTTTCTGGTTATTTTTTTGGTTGGGTAAGATTGACCCAATTATGTTCGGTTTGGTTTAGCCACACCATCAGGTTTTGGATATGACTATATGCAGATCTACCCAGTATTTGTCATACAATTTTATTTCTGTAAACAAGACAATACGGTGAACAATGTCATCTCCTAACAGACCAGTAATCGAATTGACAGAGTTATAAGTGTTCAGTTTGTTTAGGAGAAGTTATTTGCTTAGAGTATTGATAAGTGGACAAGTTCAAGCTTTGCTTGAGTTGGACCTAAATCAATGGATGGTTTAATTAGGCAACCTAAGTCAAGCTCAAATCTTTTCTTGAATAGCTCTTAGCTAGATACCATGAACAATGTTTAAAATGGTCCCTGCAGTATAGGGCCTTGCAATCATTTACTGTTAGTTTATCATATTAGTTCTACACTGATTATTTAATAACAAATTCCCAAATCTACTTCTTATTTCTTACGTTGATGTATCATATTAGTTCTCTTAGGTTGTTATTAATGTTAGTGCAATTCCAATGTAGGAAAGATAAACAATATTTTAATTGTTCTTTTTTATGTTTCTCTATACTTTTCTTATTATAGCTTTAGCTTTGACCACTCTCAAAAAGCTCAATGTTAAGTCATTTTTTTGTGAAAAATCAATACACTACCTAAACAGGCATCAAACTGAGGAATGGAAAGGATGATGCAGGGTAGAACTACACTATTGTCTACTAATTGTCTTTCTTTCAGTAAGCAAATGCCAGTTGTACATATCTAAGCCTTCTCATAATCTGTTAATGATACTCAGACTACCGTATGGATTTTAGATGAGTACTCCAAGTTCCATGTCCACTCACTTGCTGTTATCTTCGAAAAGTATAGTCAGTATCAAAAGTACATAAAACTTATATTATATACCCCCATTAAGAATTTGCATCCTGATTATAGGACAACTTTTGCTTCATTTAATGGTTACTCTATGACCTCGGTGGTTCATTAGGTAGGGATGTTGCTACTGGACGAGGCGTTGTGTTTGCAAGAGAGACTTTATTGGCTGAGTATCGAAAATCAGTTTTAGGATTGACATTGGCGATTCAGGTTTTTTCACACTATGGTTCTGTTATTCATAACTCCTAAACCAAGTTAATTTATAGAAGGTTGTAACATTCATAATTCCTCCGAAATGTTGGTAGAAGCATCCCTAATTATTTCTTGTAGTTTTTTGTTGTCACAGAATTTTGGAAACAAGTTCCTCCAAGTGAGCTTATCGTGTTGTATGTGAGGGACAAATTATATCATACAAAATTATATCATACACATGAACGAACTTGCAATTTATTGTGAAGTGTAGGTGCTATAACATTCACGAGGAAGCGACTATCACCAATGTTGAGCAGGTGCCTTTTTTCTTCACTCTACCAGTTGTATTAAGGACTATGCTTGTAGCAAAGTACATATGCAATTCTTGAAGTTTGATTTTCATATGAAAAGATTGTCTTGATCATGATAAAATGATCATACAATCTAGAAAATAGCAGGAAATTGAAACCTAAATAGACCTTTCCTTTCCTTCACATACTTTTTAGAAATGAAAAGAAAATATTTATATGATTTTTCCATTAAATTTGTAAGAAATTTCATTCTATAATTAGAACAAATAAAATGTGGTTGATGTTTTCACTAATTTTTTGTATAACCGAATTAAGATGCTTTTTAAAGTTGTATGTATATACCTTCTTTTATTTAAATAGAAACATTTTAAGTTGTCATATTTTTTTACTGTTCCAATTGATTGCATAGAATGTATGATTCACTAAAAGACATGCTGTTTCCATTTGAAGATTATGAAACTTCATAATTATTTGGCAATAGCAGTTCCTATTATGAATTAAGGACTTGGGGACTATTTCAATCCATTTAAATAATTAGCTTGTATATACATCTTATTTGAATTTCCATGTCACATCACAAAATGTTTGGATGTTCATGTTGTATACACTTTCTATCTAGGTTGCACATCACTAATATGCCTATTACTTTTTAAAGATTTTTGCATTTTTTACATGATGAGATATTCTTTTTTTTTTGTTTTCTTTTCTGAAATCTAGAGAGAATAGAAGTCACAAATAGGTGCAACCTAGAAGAAAAAAATACTAGAAACTTTGAGATCTAGAGGTTTTTGTTCTTTTATTCTTGTCGAATGTACCTTGCTTTGTTTAGTTGCTCATCTTTCTTGCACTTTGTGCCTAGATACTTAAGGACGTTTGCACCAAAGTGTGCTCTCTCCTTGTCAATTATTAGTATGAACATGGTGTGTTAATGTCTAGTTCGCAGCTAACATACAAATAATCTTATCTGCATTCATGTCTTGTTCTTCTGTAAATTTATTCTAAAAACCATATCCTTTACTTTTTGAAGGGCAATCTGGAGTATACGTTGCTTCTTGAATGCTATTCTTTTGTTGTTGTATATGGCTTGATTTGTTTACTTGGGTGGTGTTCTCCTGGTTGAAATTTTACCCGGTTTCCCGAAAGAGAGTAATATCTTATTTGTTGAAACATGACATACTAAAACCAAGTACAATTTCTCTTTTTTTTACCTTACAATTTATCATGCAGATTTCTCTGAGAAATAATTTACTTTTCATGTAGGTTTATGTGAAATAGTTTTGGTTTAGAATAACTTCACTCAATTCTGGGGGATATCTGTATATTTCTGTTGGTTTTGCAAGTACTGTAGTCTAATTTTTGTATAGGCATTCTTCAATTTGTAGTGTGCACTCTGTGTTGCGGCATCAAAGTATCGTTTTTGTTAGTCAGCATATTTTGAGGTAAAGTTTTGTTTCATATATTGCTCATAAAACTGTTGCTATGGTAATAAGAGGACTCCATGGTGTCTAACTCTTATTTTTTGTTTACAGTGGGTTCTCTCACCAAAATATTTCAAATTTCCCTTACCTAAAACACTTACTATATTATGATTCACATGGGTTTTCTGGTGTGGTAGCTTGCTTTCTTGTTTGCATTTTTAAGGTGAAGTTTTAATCATTGTACTTATATTTGTTTTCAATCCATTTATTAAATTGTAGTAGCTTATGTTTTACTTTGCATTACACCACAAATTGCAGGGATACAATATTCATATTTGTGACTTCTATTCTCTCTAGATTTGAAATTGGCAATCTTAAGATGATTAATGTAGCAGTACCTGCTATTTGGCATATTGACTACAAGATGATACCTCAGAGGCCCAAGCATCAGCTTAGTGTATGTATTATTGTAAACTAGGGGAGTAATATTTCATCTGGATGCATCTTTCTTCGGGAGTGGATTGTAGCTCACTATAATTATACGAAGCTTTCTTCGATTCAGGAATAAAATTGAATGCAATCTTGTAACTTGAGAAATGTCTTGACAGTGTTATCGGAGTGTCAGTAAGCCTTTTATAATAAATTATAGAAGTTTTATAGCATCTTGATGTTTCTGGACAATGTATCCCTATTCTTGAGATTGGATGTTCAAGTCTCCGATCAAGCATTTGAAAGAAATGGATTCTCACATGTGCACAATATATAGTCAGCCTGTTTTTGGGAAATTTGAGGGCTAATGCCCGACATATCATTAATGTCTAAGAAAATAAATTTAATTTTTAGGCTCAATATGGCCACAAATTTTTTAATATTTTTTTTAATTCCTAACAGTCATTTACAGCGTTCGAATGCGTGTTGTAAAAAGATGGAGAGAGTCATTTACAACGTTCGAAAGCGTGTTGTAAAAAATGGAGGGGGTCATTTACAAGAAAAATGATCATTTACGGCAGGCAAAACGTGCCGTAAATGATCTTTTATGACGTACATTTTGGTGCCGTAAAAGGCCATGCCTTAAATGACCATATTATTTACGGCGCACATTTGAACGCTGTAAATGACCCTCTTCATCTTTTTTACAGCGTTCTAATGCGCATTGTAAAAAAGATGGAGATGGTTATTTACAGCGTTCAAATGTGCGCCATAAATAATAGGGTCATTTACGGCATAGCCTTTTACGGCATCAAAATGTACGCCGTGAAAGATCATTTACGGCACATTTCGCGCACCATAAATGATCATTTTTCTTGTAGTGCAGGCCATGAACAAGCCATATATTACCTCAGCCGAATGATGATTGGGCCAGAGCACCGATACACCATCGTGGAAAAGGAATGCCTCGCCCTGGTGTTCGCCATTCAGAAGACGCGGCACTATGTCACGGGACAAACCATACATGTGATCTCACGAGTCAACCCTCTCAGGGTCCTCATGACTAAACCAGGGGCACTCAGCTCTCGCCTCGCTATATGGGCAATATTGTTGTCCCCCTATCATATGATCTTCGTCCCACAAAAGGCTGTTAAAGCTCAAGCTCTGGCAGACTTTTTAGCAGCCCACCCAGGCTCGGAGTCGTCCAGAATATATGAAGAAATCCCAGATGAGGTCGTCGACTCGCATGCAACCTCTCAAGATGATATATGGCGAATGTTCTTCGACGGCGCCTCAAGGACCGGACCTAAGGGCAACATCGTCGTCGGAGTCGGGGTGGTGCTGGTTTTTCCTTCCGAATTGGTGATCAACCGCGCTTACTCTCTCACAGAGCCCTGCTCTAACAATGTGGCCGAGTACAACGCTTTGGTCATCGGCCTCCAACTTGCAAGAGAGCTGGAGGTAGAATATCTTGAAGCATACGGCGATTCTCAATTAATCGTCAATCAGATTCGGGGATCATACGAAGTCCGCCACGAAGACATGATCCCCTATCACCAAATAGAGATCGACATCATCTCATCGTTCGAGGGGTTCTTCATCGAACATGTTCCCAGACTCCGAAATATCGAAGCCGATGCCTTAGTAGGCCTGGCCGCTTCTCTAGCAGTGCCAAATCATACTCATCAATCGGTAGATGTGATAGGCCACGAACTGGTCTGCCCCAAGAACAACGTTCAATTCGTGGTGAGTTATTCCACTCAGACGATCGACGAAGTCCCAGATTGGAGACAACCATTCATTGACTTCGTAGTCTACGACATCCTGCCCGAGAACCCAAAAGAGGCCACCTCTATCCGAAGGCGTTCTCTCAGATTCTTCTACGATACAGAGACGAAAATGCTGTATCGCCGATCCTATAATAGATTATTGCTTTGATGTCTGTCAAACGCAGAAGCCAAAGAAGCCGTATGCAAAGCTCATGATGGTGTCTGCGGCGCCCATCAGCCTGGCCCTAAATTGTAAGACCGTCTTCGCCGAATGGGCTACTACTGGCCCACGATGGTAGTAGATGCGATAGACTATGCTAGAAAGTACAAGCTTGCCAAGTCCATGCAGACTTCATCCACCAACCATCTGAATTTCTACATCCGACAGTGGCATCCTGGCCGTTCGAAGCATGGAGAATAGATATCATCGGTCCGATTACTCCACCTTTCTTCCGAGGACATCGCTTCATACTCGTAATCACAGATTACTTCTCCAAATAGGCGGAAGCTGTCCCGCTTGTAGAAGTAAAGACTTCAAACGTGATCAGCTTCCTCAAGCATCACGTCATCTATCGTTTTGGACTGCCCCGAAGGATCATCCACGATAATGGTTCGCAGTTTGCAAGCCACGCCTTCTATCGGTTCTGCGACAAGCACCGCATTCAGAATATTGCTTCAACGCCATACAATCCAGCAGCGAATGGATTGGCAGAAGCATTCAACAAAACAATCATCAAATTTCTCAAGAAGTTCGTATCGTCTAACAAACACGACTGTAACGAGAAGCTTGGTGAATGCTTATGGGCGTACCGTACCACAGTCCGAACGGTCACAGGGAACACACCATTCTCCCTGGTGTACGGGAGTGAGGCAGTTCTCCCATTAGAGACTCAAATACCCTCGCTCCATGTCGTGCTCACTTATCAATTGACGACGGATGATAACTATCGTCGTCGACTACAAGAGTTAGAGGCCTTAGATGAAAAGCGCCTCCTGGCTCAGCAACGAATCAAGCTATACCAAGCACGCATCTCCGGAGTCTTCAACAAGAAGGTTAAAATCAGAATATTCCAAGTGGGCGATCTCGTTCTGGCAGTCCGGAGGCCGATGGTCATGACTCACAAGACCGCCGGCAAGTTGTAATGCCCATATTTCGTATTACGTATTTGGAATACGTGTACGTATTTTGACCCGTATTGCATGTTTTCCTGCTTGATTTATTTTGGCATTTCATTGATGGATTTATCTTGGTTCGGTTCGGTTTGTTGGCTTGGTTCGGTTTTGCTTGATTTTATGTGGAGAACCACTCCCACCTACCACCACTCCCACCATAAATATCAATCCTACTCTCTCTCTTCCATTATTACTCATTACTTATTTCTTCTTCTCCATCTTTACTCTTCACCTACCAGGAGAAAGTGGAGAGCTTAGGCAAGTGCAACTTGCTTCATGGAGGAACCCCATTTTTATTGTTCCATTGTCTTCCTCATGTGTCTCTAACCCACTTTAGTACTTAGCACTTTTCATTTCTGTGGATAATTTCTTGTAGATCTAGTTTTGTGGTATTTTCGGTTTCCATGAATTTTGATCTATCAAACTTGCTTATTTTTGCTATTTGATGGTTCCATGTTGTAGAAAATTTTATTTTACTCAAATTTGACCTACGAGAGTCTGGATTTGGATTTCCATGTTGTTTGGAAGAGCATGGGAGCCATGGTATTTTCCATGGACATGTTCTCTGTGGGAGCCATTAAATTGCATTCTTGGCCGCATATGCACTGTGCTTGTATTAATTAAGTTGCTTGCAAGCTTGCATGCATTTACATGCAATTTGCCTGAGCCGTATGGCCATTTGTTATTCTTGGCCGCATGGCCTTACAAGCATTAATTGCTTGCATACATACATTAATTGCTTGCCTCAAATGATTGCCATTAGTATTAATTATTACTTGGCCTTAGCATTAATTGCATGCATGCATTAGATATTTGCTCGCATTAAATAAATACTTGGCCGTATGAGAATTCAGTTGGAACATGGGAACAAAGTTGTAAGCTTGGCCGCATAAGAGTGCTTGGCCAACACCTTGCTTGTATTATATTAATACAAGCATGCATGCTTGAGGTAGCCGCATGTACGTACAGGAAATTAATGCGTGCATGCATTCCATTAATGCATATTAATGCATGCATCATATATTAAAGCAATTGTAATGCATTTCTACAAACACCAGCCGCATAAGGCATCATATTTAATGCATTGGTTACTACATCCACAAACACCAGCCGCATAGCATTCTTAAAGCATTAATTCAATGCTTTGTCCAGCCGCATAGCATTCTTAAGCATTAGTTCAATGCTTTGTTCAGCCGCATAGCATTCTTAAGCATTAGTTCAATGCTTTGTTCAGTCGCATAGCATTATTAAAGCATTAATTCAATGCTTTGTTAAGAATACATTGAATGCATTACTAAAGCCTTAAATTCAATGCTTTGTTCAGAATGCATTAAATGCATTACTAAAGCATTAAATTCAAAGCTTTGGTTCCAGAATGCATTAATGCATTATTAAAGCATTAAATTCAATGAATTGTTTCGGAATGCATTTAATGCATTTCCTTAATGAATGATTAATGCATTTCCTTGAAGCCAGCCGCATATGGCTTAGGATTATTTAATTAGTACATTTCTTTAATATATATTAATACATGCTTTGTTGCATGCTTGGTGGCATTGTTCGCATGCACTTGCTAAAGTGAGCAGTATATGGGAGCATGGGAACAATCAGCCGCATGGCCCTTAGCTTTTGTTGCTTTCAGCAACTTAGATTGGCCGCATGGCCTTACTTTAATTATTGTATATGGCCATTTTAATTTTAGGCCACATGGCCCGAGTACTTGAGTGGCCACGTGTCCTTTTCTTTTGCTTAAGTAGAAGCTTGTATTTATTGCGGGTTTCTCTTTCCTTGTCTTTCCTAGTTGCATGAATATTTCTTGCTGGCCGCATGGCCCCCCTTTAGTTATTTTTCTGGCCGCATAAGCTTTGGCTGGCCGCATGGGTGGCCTCCCACTCTCTTTGACCGCATGTATGTTCTCCCACTTTTGGGCCGCATGGGGTCCATTTTGATTGTTTAAATATTTTATTTGCCTGAATTGGGGTCAAAATTTCTTCCCACTCCCAACATAAAAGTTGTAGAGTTTCTCATTGGCTTCAAGAATATATATATTATATATATTATTATTTAATTGTGCAAGTTTCTTCCCTCCTTGATAAATGACATGACTTGATAGTGACCCGTCGTGGTGCACTCCTGACAAGATAACTTGACCTGACAAATTTGACATGATAACCTGACATGATATATCTCAAAATGCTATTACGACGGCTAATATGACACGACAAGATTGAATGGCCTGGACACCGTGGACGATTGTGCTTGTACAAATGAAACCGTCTTGTCTTGCATCATGTCTAGGACTGGGACCCCTGAGTACCACGGTCATGGGTAACCACTGTAAGTGGCTAAGGCTAATAACTAGAATAATTCAGTAGTCATGAGAGATTTCCCCAGTTACAGGCGTTTCCATTATCCCGGCCACAATTGTTTGAACTTGTAGCCTGTCGTCGAGTAGGGCACATTTCCAGCCCACTGTCATGTCGGGCACTTCATGAAACAATTTCTACGCACACTGTTATGTGTTGCACACCAAGCTACCTAATAATTATTGATAACTGCTTAATGAATCCAAGTCGCCTGGATAACCTGGATTAGCTGCAGGGCTTGTGGCTGGAGGAACATCTTATTGCATATTGCTAGTAACTAAGGATTGGGATAACCCTAGTTAGTTAAAGTATCAAGCCGTACTTATTGCTTGGCTATGAATAATTGGATGGAGTCTAGTCTTGTCTTGATCATGTACAAGATTGTTACTTGTCCTGATTTCTTATTTTATCTTGCCGATAAATGGTAGGAGAAACCAAGTTTCGTTTAGACGAAGGGTTACAACCCCGGTCCTTGTTTGGTTTACGGGTTGTAACCTGGTTATCTGAATAGTCCCATGGTTATCTCATCGTATATCACCCGTCATGCTTGTTATGTTTTACCTTACCAACAAAATTTGGAGACGAAGTTCTATTCAGGTGAAGGGTTACAACCCCGGTCCTTGTTTGGTTTAAGGGTTATGACCTGGCTACTTGAATGGTTTCTTCGTACTCGGTTTGCTGTTGTTATTCTTTTAATATCAAGCCTTTTCATTACTGTCTTTTATGTAATTATATTCTTGTGCTAATTGCTGGTTTTAGTTCCTAAGTGAAGCCTCCTTTGTGGCACTTGCCCTTTCTGGGGTCTGACCCAGCTGGTTTTGTATGGCCAGATACCGGAGCAGTTCCAGAGGATCTACCGGTTTTTCAGCCAGATGGTGAACACCAGGCGTAACCAGGGCAACGAGTGGGTTATTTTTTTTTGGCTCTCCCACTCTATTGTAAAATTATTCTTTTGAGATGTTTAGCCGCCGAGCAAGTGTTAGCTCGTGTACATTTTTACTTACTGTCTGCCTACGGGCTGTAACATGATTGGCAACCTAGGGTTGATCATGTATGAATAAACTCTTGCTAGTCCTCACATTTCGTAACGACTAGCTTCATGATCAGCCGAATATGTAATGTTTGGGACGCCTTACTATTGTATATTTGGTGATCTTACATCTTGTAATGTTTATTTACTTGCTTGTGATTGAGACACTAGGCTTGTTCTTGACCATAAGAGACTGATGGCTTGTAGATAAACCCTCATATATCTAGACAGCCGTGACCACATAGTGGAGTGGATCCCATTTTATTATACGTAGCTGGCTATGTCTGCCCCCGCTCTCCAGTGTTCTGGTTCTGGGGCGTGACATGGTTTAAGTGGTGGCCCATGCAGGTCTTGTAAATCAAGATCTGTGAGGGTTTACCGAATAGATGTCTCAATCCGTACTCGCCCTTGATCTCTGATCGTATCCTCTTGATTCCTAAAATTCTTATCATGATCACATGCTTGTAATCGTTGATCTGTCCTGGTCCTTCCTTATTGTTCCCATGTCGTCTTCTTCAGCGGCATTGTTCCTGGTCCTACCGATCAACAAGCCGAAGCACCTCCCATGGACCAGCAGCAACCAGAAGATCAGACCCAGCACTCAGGAGCAACCTCCTGAGTCATGCCTACCGGGGATCCCGAGCCACCAGTTCAGCCCGTCCAGCCTACAGAGCTCGATGATGGCACTTTGGTGGGTCTCATCAGGACCTTGTTAGCTTCCCAGGATCGTAGAGGAGATGCCTTGCACCAGGCAGTGGAAGATGCTCTGAACAGAGGCGGTCGTCATGGGAACAGTACAGCGAACAGTTTCAAGCGCCTGAACCCTCCATTCTTTGATGGCAGCGAAGAAGCGATTATCGCAGATGCTTGGCTTTCGGACACAGAAGTGATTCTAGAGGCAGCCAGGACTCCGAAAGACGAGAAGGTGGTCGTGGTGCGCCTGCAGTTACTAGATCTTGCCCGCAGCTGGTGGACGGCGCAGGCCGTGGGACTAGTGGCACCCATTGCTTGGGCAGTATTCCGTGAGAGGTTCCGGACCAAGTACTTCGATGCTGTGGCTCGGTACGACCTACAGACCAAGTTCACTAATTTGAAGCAGATGGGTAGGACTATCGATGGGTATGCGGTCGAGTTCTCCAGGCTTAGTCGGTTTGCTCCCACCTTGGTGGCGACCGAGTTTGACAGAGCCCAGCAGTTTCAGCAGGAACTCCACTTAGAGATTCTACTGGCGTAGAGCAGTTTGAGCATCAGACTTTTGATGCGGTACTGAGAGCAGCCAGGAGGTACGAGTATACCGCCCAGAGAATAGTGGACAGGACCGGAGGTCGGAAGCGATCTCACGGCCAGATGACCCAATCGACAGCACCAGCCTCGGCAGTCAGGGCTTTAACAATTGGAACTCCGAGGCAGGCGCCTCAGTGACGTCGGTCACGTCCCTTCAGCAGCAGAAGCAGAAGCAATCTTCCGCATTGGGCTGCACTCATTGTGGGAAGCCAGGACACGTTGTTTCGGAGTGTCGCAGAGCACAGGGATTGTGCTTGGCTTGTGGAGCACCGGACCACAAGATAGGGTCCTGTCTGAATAGGGCCAGTTCATCATCGGCCCAGACTAGTCCCTCGATAAGGGGACCGGCACCAGTGCAGTAGCAACAGCAGTACCAGCCTTCGAGGCCATTGCCGCCTCAGACTCAAGTATTCCAGCAGCAGAGACCCCAGCAGTATGCCCTGGTCCAAGCTCAAATTCAGAACCGGCAGAGAGGTTCTTAGCAGGATGTCTTCCTTCTTCCTTCTTCCTTCTTCCTTCAATTCCTTGCTTGCATGATTGATTGATTGATTGTTTAGTATAGCTTGTCCTTGCATCTCTAGCCACTTGATTAAATTCTGAGGACGGAATTCTTTTAAGGTAGGTAGAGTTGTAATGCCCATATTTCGTATTACGTATTTGGAATACATGTACGTATTTTGACCCGTATTGCATATTTTTCTGCTTGATTTATTTTGGCATTTCATTGATGGGTTTATCTTGGTTCAGTTCGGTTTGTTGGCTTGGTTCAGTTTTGCTTGATTTTATGTGGAGAACCACTCCCACCTACCACCACTCCCACCATAAATATCAATCCCACTCTCTCTTCCATTATTACTCATTACTCATTTCTTCTTCTCCATCTTTACTCTTCACCTACCAGGAGAAAGTGGAGAGCTTAGGCAAGTGCAACTTGCTTCATGGAGGAACTCCATTTTTTATTGTTCCATTGTCTTCCTCATGTGTCTCTAACCCACTTTAGTACTTAGTACTTTTCATTTCTGTGGATAATTTCTTGTAGATCTAGTTTTGTGGTATTTTCGATTTCATGAATTTTGATCTATCAAACTTGCTTATTTTTGCTATTTAATGGTTCCATGTTGTAGAAAATTTCATTTTACTCAAGTTTGACCTACGGGAGTCTGGATTTGGTTTTCCATGTTGTTTGGAAGAGCATGGGAGCCATGGTATTTTCCATGGACATATTCTCTGTGGGAGCCATTAAATTGCATTCTTGGCCGCATATGCACTGTGCTTGTATTAATTAAGTTGCTTGCAAGCTTGTATGCAATTTGCCTGAGCCGTATGGCCATTTGTTATTCTTGGCCGCATGGCCTTGCAAGCATTAATTGCTTGCATACATACATTAATTGCTTCCCTCAAATGATTGCCATTAGTATTAACTATTACTTGGCCTTAGCATTAATTGCATGCATGCATTAGATATTTGCTCGCATTAAATAAATACTTGGCCGTATGAGAATTCAGTTGGAACATGGGAACAAAGTTGCATGCTTGGCCGCATAAGAGTGCTTGGCCAACACCTTGCTTGCATTATATTAATGCAAGCATGCATGTTTGAGGTAGCCGCATGTACGTACAGAAAATTAATGCGTGCATGCATTCCATTAATGCATATTAATGCATGCATCATATATTAAAGCAATTGTAATGCATTTCTACAAACACCAGCCGCATAAGGCATCATATTTAATGCATTGGTTACTACATCCACAAACACCAGCCGCATAGCATTCTTAAAGCATTAATTCAATGCTTTGTCCAGCCGCATAGCATTCTTATGTATTAGTTCAATGCTTTGTTCAGCCGCATAGCATTCTTAAGCATTAGTTCAATGCTTTGTTCAGCCGCATAGCATTATTAAAGCATTAATTCAATGCTTTGTTAAGAATACATTAAATGCATTACTAAAGCCTTAAATTCAATGCTTTGTTCAGAATGCATTAAATGCATTATTAAAGCATTAAATTCAAAGCTTTGGTTCCAGAATGCATTAATGCATTATTAAAGCATTAAATTCAATGAATTGTTCCGGAATGCATTTAATGCATTTCCTTAATGCATGGTTAATGCATTTCCTTGAAGCCAGCCGCATATGGCTTAGGATTATTTAATTAGTGCATTTCTTTAATATATATTAATACATGCTTTGTTGCATGCTTGGTGGCATTGTTCGCATGTACTTGCTAAAGTGAGCAGTATATGGGAGCATGGGAACAATCAGCCGCATGGCCCTTAGCTTTTGTTGCTTTCAGCAACTTAGATTGGCCGCATGGCCTTACTTTAATTATTGCATATGGCCATTTTAATTTTAGGCCACATGGCCCCTGTACTTGAGTGGCCACGTGTCCTTTTTTTTGCTTAAGTGGAAGCTTGCATTTATTGCGGGTTTCTCTCTCCTTGTCTTTCCTGGTTGCATGAATATTTTTTGCTGGCCGCATGGCCCCCCTTCAGTTATTTTTCTGGCCGCATAAGCTTTGGCTGGCCGCATGGGTGGCCTCCCACTCTCTTTGACCGCATGTATGTTCTCCCACTTTTGGGCCGCATGGGGTCCACTTTGATTGTTTAAATATTTTATTTGCCTGAATTGGGGTCAGAATTTCTTCCCACTCCCAACATAAAAGTTGTAGAGTTTCTCCTTGGCTTCAAGAATATATATTATATATATTATTATTTAATTGCGCAAGTTTCTTCCCTCATTGATAAATGACATGACTTGATAGTGACCCGCCGTGGTGCACTCCTGACAAGATAACTTGACCTGACAAATTTGACATGATAACCTGACATAATATATCTCGAAATGCTGTTGCGACGGCTAACATGACACGACAAGATTGAATAGCCTGGACACCGTGGACGATTGTGCTTGTACAAATGAAACCGTCTTGTCTTGCATCATGTCTAGAACTGGGACCCCTGAGTACCACGGTCATGGGTACCACTGTAAGTGGCTAAGGCTAATAACTAGAATAATTCAGTAGTCATGAGAGATTTCCCCAGTTACAGGCGATCCCGTTATTCCGACCACAATTGTTTGGACTTGTAGCCTGCCGTCGAGTATGGCACATTTCCAGCCCACTGTCATGTGGGGCACTTCATGAAACAATTTCTACGCACACTGTCATGTATTGCACACCAAGCTACCTAATAATTATTGATAACTGCTTAATGAATCCAAGTCGCCTGGATAACCTGGATTAGCTGCAGGGCTTGTGGCTAGAGGAACATCTCATTGCATATTGCTAGTAACTAAGGATTGGGATAACCCTAGTTAGCTAAAGTATCAAGCCGTACTTATTGCTTGGCCGTGAATGATTGGATGGAGTCTAGTCTTGTCTTGATCCTGTACAAGATTGTTACTTGTCCCGATTTCTTATTTTATCTTGCCGATAAATGGTGAGAGAAACCAAGTTCCGTTCAGACGAAGGGTTACAACCCCAGTCCTTGTTTGGTTTACGGGTTGTAACCTGGTGATCTGAATAGTCCCATGGTTATCTCATCGTATATCACCCGTCATGCTTGTTATGTTTTACCTTACCAACAAGATTTGGAGACGAAGTTCTATTCAGGTGAAGGGTTACAACCCCGGTCCTTGTTTGGTTTAAGGGTTGTGACTTGGCTACTTGAATGGTTTCTTCGTACTCGGTTTGCTGTTGTTATTCTTTTAATATCAAGCCTTTTCATTATTGTCTTTTATGTAATTATATTCTTGTGCTAATTGCTGGTTTTAGTTCCTAAGTGAAGCCTCCTTTGTGGCACTTGCTCTTTCTGGGGTCTGACCCAGCTGGTTTTGTATGGCCAGATACCGGAGCAGTTCCAGATGATCTTGGTTTTCCAGCCAGATGGTGACCACCCGGCGTAACCAGGGCAACGAGTGGGTTATTTTTTTGGCTCTCCCACTCTATTGTAAAATTATTCTTTTGTGGCGTTTAGCCGCCGAGCAAGTGTTAGCTCGTGTACATTTTTACTTACTGTCTGCCTATGGGCTGTAACATGATTGGCAACCTAGGATTGATCATGTATGACTAAACTCTTGCTAGTCCTCACATTTTGTAACGACTAGCTTCATGATCAGCCGAATATGTAATGTTTGGGATGCCTTACTATTGTATATTTGGTGAACTTACATCTTGTAACGTTTACTTACTTGCTTGTGATTGAGATACTAGGCTTGTTCTTGACCATAAGAGACTGATGGCTTGTAGATAAACCCTCATATATCTAGACAGTCGTGACCGTATCGTGGAGTGGATCCCATTTTATTATGCGTAGCTGGCTATGTCTGCCCCCGCTCTCTAGTGTTCTGGTTCTGGGGCGTGACACAAGTTCCAGCCAAAATGGGAAGGTCTATTTATCATTGAGGCCGTATTCTCCAACGGTGCTTACCGCCTCGCAAAACAAAATGGAGACTTGCTCATGTTGCCCATCAACGGCAAATTCCTAAAGAAATATTATGTCTAAACGATATTCTCCAGATCATCGAGTCATGTACCTGCCGGTACCGCTGAACTCGTACGACATTTTCCAGATCATCGAGTCATGTACCCGCCGGTACCGCTGAACTCATATCACATTTTTTAGATTGCTGAGTTACGTACCCGCTGGTGCCGCTGAACTCATTTTTCCAGATTGCTGAGTTATGTACCCGCTGGTGTCGCTGAACTCACATCCACAACATTCTAGATTATTGAGTTATGTACCCGCTGGTGCCGCTGAACTCATATCCCCAACACCCCAGATTATCGAGTTATGTACCCGCTGGTACCGATAAACTCACATTTCTAAAATTCCAGATTATTGAGTCATGTACCCTCCCGTGCTGCTGAACTCACATCCACAATATTCTAGATTATCGAGTTATGTACCCGCTGGTGCCGCTGAACTCACATTTCGAAATTCTAGATTATCGAGTCATGTACCCTCCCGTACCGCTGAACTCACAATCTCCCAGATTATCGAGTTATGTACCCGCAAGTGCCTCTGAACTCACATTCTGGTCACTCTTTCAGATAGTAAGTCATGTATGACCATACCTCTGAACTTTCTTGCTGAAAGAGATCCTCCCTCATGATACACTACCCGCACTCCCAGTGCACAAAAAGGGTTACAGATCCATAAATTTCCAAAACGGCCATGTCCTCATTACATCTGAGTCGTTTCACTTCCGCCAAAAATAAATCACCCCTTTACATAGAACTTCCATGTCCTCATTACCTCTGAGTCGTTCTATGTACCCTCCTTCATTGAGCCCACTCCTGCCATGTCCTCATTACCTCTGAGTGGGAAGGCTCCGTCGAAGAAACCTTCATGCTTGCCATGTCCTCATTACCTCTGAGTAAGTATGTTGATTCCCTTTCGACTTATTATCCGTACCCACAACTGGAGTATGCCAAGGATAATAGGTCCATAAATATCCCCAGTTGAATCCACTCCTGCCATGTCCTCATTACCTCTGAGTAGGAAGACTCCACGGTGAAACCTTCGTACTTGCCATGTCCTCATTACCTCTGAGTAAGTATGTTGGTTCTCTCTCGTCTTATTATTCGTACCCTAAACCAGGGTACGCCAAGGGTAATAGGCCCACAAATATCCTTTGCTAAGTCTCTTAGCACAGGTCCACCATTCCTCATTATGCTCTGGGAGCCCAGCTGCTCCATGGCATTCTCTCTCTCGATACCCGGAACGTCCTTGAGCATCCTGCCATGGAATTGTTCTAGGTATACCCATCAAACTTGTTATCCGTACCTAAAACCAAGGTATGCCAAGGGTAACAGGTCCACAAAAAAGTCTCCCCATTCGGGGCAAACACCACCATAACACCACAAGCACAACAAGCAGTACAGATAAAGGGTAAAATAAAATATACTCTTTTATTTGGAAGCCAAAGAAGCATTACATGTTTTGGGACCACGTCCCTCTCAAAAAGAAAAGAAAAGGAGAACATGAACAAAAGTAGAAAACGCCGACTATGGTTCGGCATTACACAACTCCAGAAGGCGGTTTCTGACTAAGGTGGGCCCCCGCTCAAGCTGCTGTTTAGCTCGGCATTCAGCCTCTTGGGACAACTGCTCCGCATCTCCCAGGTGTATATATGCCCGCCAGTCATCCTCCATCTTCTTCAGGGCGAGTTCCAGATTGGCAGAAGCCCTACTAAGTCTGTCAGCCTCCTGGATAGCAAGCCCCTTCTCAGTACGGGCGGTTTCGAGCTCGGACTCCAGGAAGGCCAGCTTTCTCCGGAGCTCGAGGATCTGCTCCCTGGTGTCAATTACCCCGTAGGAGGCAGCCGTCTCCCGAGCCGTGCAATCTTCACTTCTACAGCTCCATTGATCGTGTAACTGAGACAGATCACGGCGATCCTTCAGTATAGTCGGCTTGATCGACTCCCGAGCAAGCCTCACCTTCTCCATCGCGGTTATGAGGAAAGTGCGCTCTTGGTCTATCGCTGCGGACATATCAGCTTGCTGCAACACATGAAACTGGGCCACAAGACGATCGGCCTCTAACAGCTTAGGCTCCAGAAGCGCAGCTAACCCCGTCCCACCGGGGAGTGCTCTAAGGATGTCGATTTGGCCACCGGCGCACCGACGGGCCATAGCAAAGGGAGTTCCCTTCTCTACGGCTGCCTCGACCCCTCTCCTCAGATGGCGGTGAAAACTATCGACGACGTCCTGGGACACTTCATCCAAAACTTCTGTAGAGGATGGCGTCAGAGGGAGTGTGGCCAGCAATGTCAAAGGAGTAGTATCGGAACTTGCCATCCCTGCCACCAGGGAAACAAATTCCGTACAAAAAGATGCACGAATAGCGGCTAGCTCCTCTTCCGCCTCCCGGAGAGCTGGATACTTGGCAAGGCCGAAAGGTCAACCCCCGAGACCATATTCAAGGAGGAGGACGCAAGAAGTATTGTTCCTTGCCCCGACTGTGCCACCACTTGAGCCCCCGAACTTGAACCAGCTGGAGGTCCTTCAATATAGGTGGGAAGAGAAGGAGGCACACGTGCTTCCATCAGATCCCCTCCGGTAGAGTCCACCCCGACAATGTCCGTCACCGGCAATAAAGGGTCGGGACCTGTACGTCCAAAGCAACCATCAATCGACGTAACCCAAAGGATATAATGATAGAGTAGGTAGGCCTCCTCACAAGTTAAGATTCGGCTTATCTTACCAGGGGAGGAGCAGGAAGGCCGCAGCTCGCTCGCGGTTGACATAGTCTTCCCGCCTGCGACTTCCAAGTTGAATTCAAGGGAGCTAGCCAGTTCAGCATTATCTCGTTGAATTTCAGCTGTCTCAGGGACAGGTGCAGTAGAACCCCCGTCCCCATGGGTGGAGGTCTCAGCAAGGTAGGACTCCTCGGCCGCTTCCGGAAGAACCCCAGTGGAAATGATAGCGGTGCACATATCATTAACCAAAGTGGTCAGGACCGGATCGACCTCAGTAGCCGGATCCCGAGAAACCGATTCCTCTGACGCCTACAAAGAGTAAAAGAAGATGATTAGGCCATAAGTTTAGAAAAAGAAGGAAAAGGTAGTAGAAATTCAAATCACCTCAGAAACAGCGCCGACATCATCAATGAATAGCCTGCGGCGTCTTACCGTAGCTCGCTTAGTGGAGTAGGTTATGCTATCATCAGTAGACATACGCCTGCTTCGCTTGCACAAAAGACCAGGCACAGCAGGCGGCTACCTCGCAACCATGTCATCCGACACGTTAGGTGGCTGATCCCCCGCCTCCTCGTCTGAGGAATGGGACGAATCATCGGCATCCTGCCCATCATCCTCTTCGCCCGCCGCCGTGGACTCCGAGTCCGGCACAGGAACCGTATTCTCCTTTTTCTTCCTCTTTCTGGACCCCTCGGGCTTCTCTGCCAAGCCAGTCCCGACAATGAAGCTGGTGCTTATATCAAATTTTACGGAAGGTTTGCTCGCCGCAACATGATAGAGGGCCGCCATGTACAAAATCTTCCCTTGCGTATTAGCGTCGGGGACCGAGAAGCTAGCTCGGGTATGAACCGCATTGTAATAATGCCACACCCTGATGCCGGCAAGGACACTGCCCTCGTAGCCTAGGCAAGCACTGGGACAATCAAGGAACAGCTGGCTGTACCCGAACTGGCGGAAGAACCTACTGGGCAAGTAGGGCTCCAGGAATACGTTATTGCGATAACGATATACCAGGTGCGTCGGACGAATATTGCGCAGCCAGAGAAGTATCTTTTCAGATAAGAGCAAGGGAGGTTCAATGCCGTCAACGTGTACACCCCTCACTTCTCAAGCGGTAAATTGAGGGACAGACACAAAGAAGTCGGGCCCATCTACTCTCGCCAACACCCTCCAACAGGCTGGCATGGTATCGAATTCCCAAGGCTGACGACGGTATCGGAAAAGGAAAGCATCATCATCAGTAATACCATCGTCTGCTCCGGGTCTCATCAACGACCGATAATGCATCAATAGCCAACCCATTAAATAATGGTAGGGTAGTTCTATTCGTTCAAAGTCCAGTGTCGTTTCACGAGCAATGACTTTGGACGAAAAGGCACGGAGGCCGTGGTGTATGCTACACACCATGGCTGGAAGAAGGGCCAGCCTAACCCTGAAGACCATCTTCACGGCCGGGAGGATGAAGTAGCGGCTGATCCTTTCAATAGAACCAGCCCCCCCGAGACTACGCAGTTCCGTAGCCACACCATCAAAAACCCGGCCAAGAGTGCTTTCTCAGTCATCTCCCGGGTACCGTGGTGGAAATAGCTGAAGAAGTCAGTACGACTCCCAAATCTGTCTTTGGTGGACCTCGACCTCTTGGCAGTCGACATCAGGTCCTTTACTTCCTCCTGGGTTTGAGGACCCCGGAAAGAAACTCGGCCGGAGGGACTGAATTTGAAGAGAAACGCGACCCAGGACGTGGTATGGGGGGCATTCCCTTCTGAGCTATTGTTATTCTTGATAGCAGTCTGGTGACAAATGCTGTGGTAGCACAGCAGTTTCCGGTACATGGCAATGAAACTCGGGAATCGGCGATCCAGATCCTCGAGTTCCTCATTTGTCGGGGTGTATACTTCAAAGGCCTCACCCCCCTACGGCAGCTTAGAAACAGCATGCATTTCATGGAGAGCAAGTCCTAACTCCCCTCCAGGCGCAAAAAAGGTTCTCGTACGTCGGTTATACATCTCCAAAAGAGCCATGAACAGCGGCTTGTTAATGGGTAACCCGTAACAGGTGCCCCGGATGGCATAATAGAGGTCAATCTCCCGAAGGAATTCTTCGTACTTCCTCAGGATCCATGAGGTAAGGTTGACCCATGTAGGGATGGGGTTTATCCAGTTCAACAGCGACAACCTGCCAATAGGATAAGACCCCTTGCGAGCGAGCTGATTCAGGAGAGTATCAGCCAGAGTAAAAGTGAAGTTGGGGCCAGATACGTTTATGAAGGTACCCGGAATCAGTCCCATCACTCTTCGACTAACCGAGTCCCTACTCGCATATGCCGACCCCATATTCCTATTATAGTGAATGTTGCCCACGAACATTTCCGATTGGGTCGGAGTCAGGGAGCCCACCATCTGTCTGCTCAGCGGTACCATATTGAACCACGAGAGGAGAAAGTGACGTTCCATTTCAGGAATATGGATCTCCACCCCGTCCACAGAAAAATCCCAGTTCTCAGAGATGTCCAGCACTCGGGGGTTCTTTATGGATAGAGCATCCCCAAAGAGAAAGGCCGGTTTCAGATGCTCTCCTTCCAGTTTCCCCGAGTTCATCATAGTACAAAGAAAATGGAAAGACTGGTTATTGATGGCGCCCAACCTCTCCAAAGACTCATTTGTGGGAAGCTGGTCCGACACATGTCGAACAAAGTCGTCGAGCCGTACACCCACAGCATACTGTGCTGAACCCACCAAAAGCTCCCCTGCCGGGTTAGTTGGCAGATTCACTGAAAGAAGACAAAAATAAACAGGATTAAAAGAGGGTTAAAACAAAAGTTTCTTAAAAAAAAGAAACTCCTATGAGTCTATGCAGCTCGGATCAACGAAGCCTTATGCGGCCCAAATTCAGTTGGGTTTTATGCGGCATAGCTTCGATGGAGTCTATGCGGCTCGGGTCAACGCAGCCTTATGCGGCCCGATTCAGTTGGGCTTCACGCAGCACTGCTTCGATAGAACTTATGCGGTTTGGTTGAACGTATGCGGTTCTGTTTAGCAGAAGAGCTTATACGGCACGACTTAGCGAATTTTTATGCGGTTCAGCTCATCAGGAGCACATGTGGTCTCGATCAAATAAGATTTCATGCGGTTCAATTCCAGAAAGAGCTCCTGCGGCTCAGGTCCTTCTCATGCGGCTCAAACACAGGGCATGCCCCATGCGGCTCGAATGCGAGAGAGGTTTCATCATGATTAAACTTGGGCAGTTCAATGAAGATGAAGGATGGAGGCTTGTGCATAAATCATGCAACAGAGCCATGAGGTTTATGGTTCAAAACATTTAATCTAATCCTTACCCTTAAAATCAGAGTAGACGTCGGGGTGTACTTCAGGCGTAGCGACCGATGAAGAGGCCGCTTTCTTGCCCTTTGCAGCAGCAGAAGCAACCTTAGAAGACTTGGGAGCCATTATCGTATCGAAGGTCGGAGACTAAGGAAGAAAAATAGGGCCGAAGACAAAAGAGAGAGTGAAGAAGTCTCTCTGACTGAGCACGATCACATTTTATAGGCAAGAGAGAGGTGCCTCGATCCACGTACAGTAACCGACCCTTCGGTTCTCTAGACGAGCCGACTGACATAAAGACCAGACTCTTGGGATCCTTCCCCAAAAAGCGGCCTTAAAACTGACGGCAAATCAACAGCAATTAATACAAAAGATTTGCATACGTGACAGGATGACGTGGCAAGAAGCTATGCGGCCCGAAAGTCCCTGCGGCTGATTGACTCAATACGGCCGAGACATCCATGCGGCCAGAAGAGTTTATACATAGTCATGCTTCTTATTCAAAGTATTTTAATTTTGCAAATTGAAAACTTTGAAGGGGGTCTTGTAGAAGCATGAAAAAGAATAAAGAAAGATCCATGCTGCCAGGGAGCCCCATGCGGCTCAGGGATCCATGCGGCTCAAGCGTCTATGTGGCTCAAATAAGTTCCATACGGCTCAGAGAGGAGCCACGTGGCCTACAAACAGCTCTTCCCTTTGTCCTTTACTGTATTAAATGCCTTGACGGCTGACAGCTCTGACAAATGACAGCTCTGACACAAAGAAACAATAATGACTTCGTCATAATGGCAGACTCCTAGGGAAATGAAGGAAATCTCTGACACGATCCCCCAAAATCTAGAAACCTTCATGCGGCCTTGACACGTGGACAGTCGCATACGGCTCATGCAGAGACCACCCCATGCGGCTCATGCCAAAGCTATTCCATGCGGCTTAGGCCGAAGCTATTCTATGCGATTCAAGTAGAGGCTACCTCATGCGGCTCACAAAGACTATCTCCATACGGCTCACGAAGAAGGCACCCATCATCACCATGCGGTTCAAATGTTCGGAGGTCACTCCCAAGCAGCCTTGACACGTGGCCAGCCTTATGCGGCTCAAGGAGGAGCAACCCTCATGCGGTTCAGATTTTCTAAGTGGTTCGTGGCTAAGACATGTGGCATGATAATGGGACACGTGGCATCAAATCAACCAAAATTCCTCAAAAAATCCCAATGAAATATTGGGATCAAATCAGATCATTCGCAATCAAGCAAATCAATGACACGTGGCAGGAGATCCGAGATTGGCATAACAAATCATGAGGATTTATGTTAATCATTATTAATTATCTACAAAGATTTGATGTAATCACGTTAATTACCCGGATCTATTATGTTCAAGATGAACGGCCCAGATTCATTGATCCTAAGCCACCGACTTTGGAGAATGGGCAATCATTACAAACCCTAGTGATGTCCCCCACTCTTATAAATAGCAAGGTGCCATTCCCTTGCGAAAGAGAGGCTTTGACTTTTGTAAAAGAAGATACAGAGATCCAGAGAGCCAGAGAGAGAATATACAGAGATCGAAAGGAGAGCATTTCTTCATCAACGCCAAACAGTTCTTCTACAGAGCCAAGGCCGCACCCGATCGTCCAAGGAGTAAGGCAGAGCTGCCGTCGCTTTCCCGAGCCTCTACCGTCACCCTCCAGAATCTAAAATAAATAATTGTACTTAGATTGTTGTACCTAGGTTTTTGTCCCTAGGCTTTCTTTGTACAAGCGAGTTTGTATTGTGAAGTAAAAGTCCAGTCCTCCGATAATTGTTCTGTTCTTTTATATTTCATGGCAAACACTCATCTCCTCCTGTATAACCTCCATCCACTCCTGTCTATGTTCGTCGTCCATAGACTTTGTGAAACTTTCGGGCTCTCCCCCATCAGTTAATAGCACATACTCATCTAGTGAATATCTTGTAGATGGTCGACGCTCTCTGTCGCTCCTCCTCAACGGAACCACTGGTATTGGCTGTATATCAACAGTCTCCACCTTTTCAGAAACTACCTCTCCGACATGCTCATCCTCCCAAGGGTTACCTTGACCACCATCAGCAGGCTGATGATCGAGGTTGGGAGCAACTCCATGTACTGGCCCCCTCATAACTGGATCCTCTGCGATGTCCTCTAGAAACTGCTCGAAGCAAAATGACTCTAACTCACACAATTCTGCAGCCTCAGAAGGTATCTCGAAATCCTGAGTGTTGGTCATGGTCTGATCCTCGACGAATACCAAGTCCTTGCTTCTGTAGAGATTTCTTCCAACGTCATAGAGTCTATAGCCAAACTCATCCCGATCGTAGCCGACAAAGACGCATTGTCTCATCTTTGGCTCAAGCTTGAATCTCTCGTCCTTCGGTACATGCATGAAGGCCTTACAACCAAACACTCGTAGGTGAATGTATGACGGCGCTTTGCCATACCATACTTTATCAGGCACATCACCCCGTAAAGGAGCACTGTAGTACCCCGTCCCTACATCGTGCCCCGTTTTCGTCCACGGGGTGCGCGAGAAAGGAACACTGTCGCTATCGATTAGGTCGGGACTAATAGGTCGGAATCGGCCGAGTCGATCGAACGGGAACGGTTGAATTAAGATCAATTCCACGTTATGGAATGGCTTCTTCAGAACCAAGTCCCATATTCAGTGGGTTGTGCCTCAAGGATTGGCTCTACAGCTGAGTCGGGAGAGACCTCTCGTTGCTCTTATTTTCATGCCGCACTTGATTTGGATTTGGCTTTGGTTTTCATGAATACATTTTTCGTGAATGTTTTCGATGGGTTTTCGTGACTTGCATTTTGGAGCTCCATATTCATATCAAAATTACTTGAATTGTACAGTGTTCTAATCAGTTGCTTATGCGATTGCAGGTGATCGCGTAGGCGACGTCAGTACAGCCAACCAATCACTCGCTTGAAGCAAGTCTAAGGCGAATGGCTGACCTCTTTCGCCTCGTCCCACTATTTCAAAATCAATATGAAGTTAAATGAATGCTTGTCATAATAGTGTAGAATCAAAGAAATCGTGGCACGATTTTTCACGAAACACTTGCTATCAAACTGTCGGTATTGAAAATAGAAAACATGCTTTCTTATGTAATTCCACTTAGCATATGCAAAACAATGAATGAATCGATTAATGTTTATCGCAATGATATGATTAAGTGAGTAAATCGACCAAGTTCAAAAGAAAGGCTAAGTTTAAAACATAAAAGAGAAAGGATAAGGTTCTAAAAAAGAGAGCATTTTTTAAGACTCTGCAAAACGGTCATTGGATAACTTATCGACAAGGTGTAGTTTTCTCGAACGGTTGCCTAGGCCAAGGGATCGATTAGGCCTGGGAGGAACGAGTATAGCATACGCCAGCCTTACATCGGCCTGGGTTATTCGAGAACTTTCGTACAGGGCTCGCTACCTGTCGCAAAAGGGTCGCCGTCTAACCCAGCTATAGTTCGTGATGGCTTGACATTGCCAGTAGCCTTCACACCCTTTCACTGTTTAACTAATGCACGTGACACGGGATGAATATGATAGTTGCTTAATGTATACAGTTTCATATGCTTGTCTCAAAACAATATACAAATCGATCAGGATGGTTAGAAAGATCACAGAAATAGCTAGCTAACATGTTTATAAACTGCTTGAATCAAATGTAGAGCTTGGATTTTAATTAGCCATTCGCCAGTACATGTGATCGTACTGATCCTCGCTCTTTGCAGGTCCCGCGAATCAGGAAGGACGCACTAACTAGCTCGACGACGTTCGTGATTTTTGAAGCTTCGGTCGTACGTCGAAGACTTGCCCCCGCAACTCCACTTTTGAAGACTCTCAACCGTCCAAGAAAGACGGCTTAGCGTCCCTCCATTCCAGGTCACTGGAAGACTTTGTTGTATATTGAGGGATATGTGTAATATATGGAACGATTATCTCATCAGCACTCTTTTATAATTGAGTCATGTTGTAGCCCGTGCGACATGAGTCCTGTACCAGAGTCTGTAAATGATATCCATTATCAATAAAGATCAAAGTTCTCTTTACTTAATGTGTGATTTAATTTGTCTGCTTACTCTCTTAGATCTCGTGCCTCAGATTACCTTATGACTATGCCTTGTGCGATCGCAAACTAGGTTTGCACGACATCACGCCTCCATGTGCTGACACCGTTGCTGTAGTGTTCTCACTTCGCTTTTCCTTGTCACCCTTCTTCTCTCCCTTTTAAGCGAAATAGTTTCGCTTGATGTGGCCTTTTTTCCAGAATGGTAACACTCCGAGTCCTCGTACCGACCCTTGGACTTGCCTTTGCTTTTATCTTTACCACCACCTGGACACCTTCTTTTTCTCCTTCTGCGGCTCTCTGAAACTAGCGTCTCTGAGTGGTGGGATGTGGATGGAGTTCCCTATGAACGTCTCTGCATCTCTTCATTCAGCACCCCGCTCCTGGCAAACTCAAGACTGACTACGCCTTCTGGAGCAGAAGCGATCATAGATACTCATACGGTCTCCTACGAGTCTGACAATGTACATAGTAACCAAAGTCCCTGAACCTCGTCGTCGAACTTGAATCTCATCGAGGATAGCTGGTCCACCACGCCCTAGAACTCACTCAAGTGATTCATAATGGACGCACCATCTTTGTACCGTAGACCCATCATCATCCGGATCAGGAATAGTTTGTTTACCCCGATCTTTTTTGCGTACAAAGATTCCAGATTCTTCCACAACGTCTTCGTATGCTCAATGTTGGCAACGTGGTTTTACACGTTCTCGTCAACGAACAGCCGCATGTACCTACATACCTGTATATGCTCGAAGTTTCAGTCCTCATCGAATTTGTCACTGGACTTCTCGGACACAAATACTGGAAGATGCAGCTTCTTGACGAACAACAAATCCTTCATCTTGCTCCACCAATAATGGTAGTTGGTACCTTTCAGGTTCACCATGCGCACCGACTTCGCGTCCATCTCTGCTTCTTTGTTTGACTGTCAACTCCTGACACTTCTTTGAAACTAAAGCTCTGATACTACTCTCTTGGGAACGAAGTGCGAAAACCGTTCCCCCAAACCAGGAAGTCCTGCAAGAGAACTGGCAAAAGCACACAAACCAAAAATGTCAAACACAATCGCAGACATAAAGATTTTTGACGTGAAAAACCCTTGCGAGAAAAAAATTACGGGACGATCGGAGTCCAACCCTGAAGAACCTCCACTAATGGAATAAAGAGAATACACCCTCTACAAGCTCCTCCCAATCCAACACGGATTACCATAACTCACTTGGAAGAAGAAAATTTAATTGCGAACTCCGAAGAACAAGAGATGTCAAAAATTATTCGAAGCGATCTCTCCTTCACAATAGTCCTCAATCCTCTCTCTTTCTCTCTCAAAGATTGTAAAACACTCTTGTTTTCTTTTTGAGATGTTTTTCAACTAACATGCATCACCCTTTTATAAGCCCGTGGTAATCTATACATGAAAGGCCAATATATATGGAAACTTCCAATATGCATCAATCATATATTTAATAGAAATCCAATCATAATTGGCTTGCCATAATTGGAAGCCCAATTATATGTAAAGCTACTATATGAAGGATCCAATCATAAATATATGTTCAAAGTAAATATGGAAATCCAATCATATATTTTCTTACCATATATGTTCTAAAATAGGATCCATGCATTCCCCGAGCTTCTCCGACACACGGATGGCGCTCGTCGCACTCCGAAGTATTCTCCATGTAGGTTGGGAACCCCACCCACTCCAACATTAGGGGAGGTGTCAGGCCGGGTCAGAGTTAGGCAATGAGGCATACAACGGTGGCAATGGAGGTATTGTCGGTCAGTAGGAGGCGTAGGGGATTAGCGTATTGGTTAATGGGGAATGACCAAGGGTATGTGTGGTAGACAGTGACAATAGATGGCCGGAGGCGAGAGGGAAGCAATGGTGAATGGAGGGCTCGGGTTAATGGGAGATGGAGACTGTGAGGTGAGTGTAAAAGGGCACAGGGACCCAAAAAAGTGAGGGAGAGGCTGTGTGATTTCCTACCAGGGAGAAAGAAAGAGAGAGAGAGATTAGCCTAGGCTTGGCCTTGTATGGTTCGCAGAAAGGAAAGGAAAAAAAATTAATTCCTTGGTGTTTCCTTTCCTTTGGAAAATTACAATTCACATCGATGTTTCTTTCTGGTGTTTGGAGATGTCAAAAAAATTAGAAGGAAAAGTGAATACTTCAAGGTGGAAAAGTGAACCCTTGCTTGGATGGAACTATTCCCCTCTCCCCCCTCCTAATATCATTTCTATTGGGAATCACTTTCCTCCCCCCTCCCCAAAAATTCATTTGGCATCCAAACATTAGAAAGTAATGACTTTTCTTTTCCAATCTCATGATTCCGCGAACCAAACGAGGCCATAAGGCCATAGGGATGGAAAAAAAAGTAAGGGATATATGCTCCTATTTATAGGTGAACCTAGTATTTGGGTGTGTAGCTTGGATTTGCTCATGAAAATGGACAATAGAGATTAAGCACCAATGATTGACTGGTTTCCTTTCCTGGAAACATCCTAGGATCTAGGGTTTGCGGGTAGAAAGGTCAGAATACCCATAATAGTTTGTGTAATTTACAACCTTTTTAGTTTTTGTCTTCTTGTTCCCCTTAATGATTACTACCAAAATTGATTAGATTACCATTATTCTTAACCAATTAACTCCTAATCAAATCAAATAAATTAGGGTTTTGTTAAAGGATAATTAATACATAACTTTTTTACTTTGAAAATTATTATTAACATTCAATAAACATTAAAAAATAATTTTCTCATTGAAAAATGTTATCAAGACTTATGCAAAAAAACATTTTGTATTGAAAAATTATTTTATTGGTCTTTGACGACATTTTCCAATGCAAACAAATATTTTTTTTTAAACATTTATTGCATGTTAATAACAATTTTCAAAGTAAAAAACTATTATTAATTATCCTTAACATGTGCCCATAGGGCACATGTTAACAAAATTTGATTATATAATTACCTAACCAGTAACATCATTACTTTAATTATTTCTTAATGATTAATTATTTCTTAATCATTTCTAGCTAAGTATTATTTAATCATTTCTGAATAATTCTTTAAAGGTTGTTTCTGTTTATTTTAATTGCTAATACCACTAAGTGGTATTTCTAATTGGGTTTTTGAGGTTTCGAGTAATTCTCGTATTTCTAGACTAGGATAGTTACATATTTCTTTCCTTAGAAAAATTCGTCATCAAAATTAAAATTAATCATGGCACGAACGGAAAGAACAAAAGTTGAAGAATATACTTAAGCTCAAAAAAATGGGTTACGCTCCCTGATCTCATTTTCATGCTTCCAAGTTGACTTGCTTGCGGAATGGTGTCTTGAAGCAACACGAACAAGGGGTACGACCTGGTCCTTAGAACTTTTTTTCCTTCGGTCCAATATTTTTATGGACTGCTCTTGATAGGTTAAGCTAGGGCCTACTTCAATCTCCATGTCCTCCAATACGTGGCAACTGTGACACGTGGAATACATTGTGTACTCCATCTAACGTGGGTGACAAAGCCAGACTATATATAACTTCTCCGATCTCGCCAAGATGCCGAATAGTCCAATAAATCTCCTGCTAGCAAGCTTCTCACTTCTTTCGAATCTAATCATACCACATATTGAGGATATCTTCAAGAATACCAAGTCCCTAACCTTACTATAGCAATAAACATGATTGTGTTTCATAAACCATAATATTAATTTGACTTAAATTTCATAATTTTTATTACCTCAAATTCTAAAGGCCTTCAATGCCTATCGACCCAATGTCTTTTCCTGTCATGCACCATACAAAGTCTTTTCCTGATTAGCTTTACTTTCTCTGTTGTATCTACCAAAAAATTTGGTCGAAACAAGGACCATTATCCTACGTCATCCCATGATAATGGGGTACGACATCTTCGTCCATTTAAGGACTCAAAAGGTGTCATCTCGACGTTTGCTTAGTAATTGTTATTGTAAGAAAATTCCATGAAATGTGGATAATCTTACTATGATCCTCCAAAATCTAAGAAACGTGTAGGAAAGCATATATTTGAGTGTATATATGGTGCGTTCAGACTGCCTATCAGTTTGGGGATGATAAGCTGTACTGAACTTGAATTGAGTTCTCAAATTGTTATGTAACTCTGCCAAAAGTGGGAGATGAATCTAGAATCTCTATCGGAGATTACAGTCATTGGAACTCCATACAGTCTAACAATCTGCCGAATATATGTCTGCCAATTTCTCTGTAGAAAATCCTACTTTGAACAAGAAAAAATGTGTGAATTTGGTCAGTTTATCCACTATGACCCAAATCGCATCCTTCCCACTTGTTTTCTGCCGGAGCCCAGAAATAAAATCCATAGTACATTCTTACTTCCACTATGAAATAGAGATATGGTAATATGGAGAAGACAAAATTGTTTGAAGCACGCACAGAACCGAAAGCGCCCCTTGTGGCTGATGCAATTCTTCGGGTATCTGTCTTTCGGCTTGACATACCAAGCAACGAGAGACAAATTGATCTACGTTCCTCTTCATGCCAAACCACCATGTGTTCATTCTTAGGTCCTTGTACATCTTGTTGGCTCCTGGATGCATAGAATATTAAGATCTTTGTGCTTTCTATCTCATTGAGGCACACATAATATGTCTTCATGCCTTAGTGAGCCATCATCATAAATGTTGAAATCCTTTAATAGTCCTGCTTGCACTTGGGCTCGAAAGTTTTGAAGACTTTCATATAAGAACTGAGTCTTTTAATTTTATCTATCAAGGTGGACTGAATCTTCAAATTCATTATTTGGCCCTCTATTCCTAGAATAATTACTTTAATACCCAAGCTTTCTAAGTCCTCAAGCAAGTGTTGATCCATAGTCAAGTACATTACCATTTGGTATCTACTTAGAGCATCAGCGACCATATTGGCTTTTTTGGATGATATTATGAAGTAATATCAAAATCTTTCATTAATTCCAGCCATCTTCTTTGCCTCATGTTCAGCTCCTTTTGGGTAAATGCATATTTCAAGCTTTTGTGGCCTGTGAAAATTTTAACTCTTTTTCCATAAAGATAATGCTTTCATAGTTTTAGAGCAAATATTACTATTGCTAAATCCAAGTTGGGTTTAGTAGTTCTTATCGTGTAGTCCTAACTGCTTAAAAGCATATGCTACCACCTTTTTGTTATGCTCCAAAATACATCCTAAACATTTTTCGGAAGCATCACTATATATAACAAAGGTTACATATTGTAAAACAAAAATAGGGGCAAACTTCTGCATTTTCTTTAATTCCTCAAATGCAAGTTAGCACTCATCAGTCCATAAGAAAATAAGTCATTTTTGTCATTGGTTCAAAAATTCTAGCAAAGTCTTTTACAAACTTTCGATAATAGCCATCCAGTCCCAAGAAAGTTATAACTTCTGCTACAAAAAATGGAAGTGGGCTATGATTCCACTGCTGCTTTATTTTTGGGATCTACTACGATGTCATCTCTAGTTATGACGTGCCCCAAAAATTCTACTTTGTCTAGAAAAAATTCACATTTAGATAACTTTTCATAAAGCTTATCCTTCCTTCTCTACACGAGTCTCAAGTGCTCTTCATGCTCTTTTATGTCTTAGAAAAGATCAGAACAACATTAATAAAGACTACCGTCAATTTGTCTAAACATTGGTGGAAGACACTGTTCACTAATTAAGTTCATAAATATTGCTGGAGCATTAGTTAAATTGAACGACATCACTAAGAATTCATAATGTCTTTATCGGGTTCTGAAAGAAGTCTTATGAAAGCATCCTAAAGAGGGGGGTGAACATGGTCAAACTTACTAATCAAGTACAATACTATTGCTAATGGCAATTTAAAAAAATAAGAGTGAAAGAGAAGAAGCAATAAGAATACCGACACCCGATGTATCCTATTATCCTTCGGGAGACGCTCTAGTCCCTGAACTCTCTCCGACTTTAATCCACTATTATCACATATAGTACAATACAAGCTTTGATCCAAAGGCTCTTAGACTTCTTATACATGAGCTTTGATCTGAAGGCTCTCCGAATTCTATATACAAGAGCTTTGATCCGAAGACTCTCCGACTTCACAGAAGCTTTGATCCGAAGGCAAGTACACTTCAACCTCTTTACAAGATAGTTTTGATCTTCTTACAACAAAGATGAAGATCTCACTTTTACAACTCAAGAATACTCTAACAGAATTTGTGGATGGCCAAGTGAAAGCTTTGATAGAGTTGTTTGTGATAGGCTTTGGTAGATAGAAAATTTTTAGGCTTAAAATCATCAATCTTGAATGAAGGAATTCAAGACTATTTTAACCAAAGTAAGAGAAATAGCAAAGGAACAACTTTCTGTCAGCGGTCGGATTGGTCATCCATAAAATTTTGTCGGATCTTCTGCTTGTACAACGGCTATAAAATGAGCCATTGGGATCACTAATGGGACATGATCTTGCCGTTGGAATTCAAACGTTCACAAATCAGATTATCCGACGGTGTTCTGCAGAGATCCGTTGGATAATCCGATAGTTTACAGAAGATTTTTTAATGGACCGTTCGGATCATCCTTCGGTGTTGTGTGGAGATCCATCGATTTTCTATGGACCATTCAGATCATCTTCCGATTGTCTTCCCCAAAGTGATCCAGGATTATTATCTACCATAGCTTTCGATTTTTCTATCAATTTCTTGTGTTCATAATTATTCGTAAGACTTATTACAGACTCTAGATATACTATAGTAGGTGCAAGCTTCTTCAGAGTCTTAAAATGATAATGGCATGGCTTGGCTTCTTCACTTGACCGATGATCGCATTTTTCCATGACAACAACTGTCCAAAGATATCTAGATTATGAAATCTGAATACCTTTCGTGAGCTTCACCACCGAACCCCTATGGGAGGGCACTGCCCCTCGACTTCCATCTGTTGACCGAGCAGCGGAACCCACGAGTGCGTGGCTCCAAAGAAGTTGCTGAACGGTTCAGAGAAATCTTTTGGGATACCATCGTCTTTGGCCCATCATGATTTTTTTATTGCATATGTGCATGTTGATTTTGTTTATTGCTTTTCTGCAAGTACATGTTTAAACGAACAAAATAATATACACAATAGCAAGTATGATAAAATTAATGCATATTAGAACTATGCTAAGTTTAAGTATAAATACTATGGTGATATCATAAATATTAGTGATATTATCATGTTAAACTTAATCGAATAATCATAATAAAAATATAGTTAGATCATTGGGCTAACATCTTGCAGATGTCTTCCTTCTTTAGTTTTACTTGATAATAAGCATACCTCAAATCAATCTTTAAAAATACTTGAGCTCCACTTAATTGATCAAATACCATAGTTTTTCTTACATTTAGAAAAGTTCTTATTGCCTATGCTACTAACGATAGAACCCACTTTATCGGAGGAAGAATATGATGTCATAATAGATAAGGAACTACTTTAGGGATGTTAAGCCTAAAAGTAGAGTCATTGTCTTAATACCAATTGAAAGCACCATGGAGGAATAGGGTTTAATGATTTATTAAGCAAAATTAAGAATACTAAAAGGTAATTTAAAAATATGCTAAGAATAAGTCAAGAATACCAACACTCGATGTATCTCAACATTTGAGACACTATAGTTCCGGAACTATCTCCATCTTTAATTAATTATCATAGAAATATAGGAACGTTGAGCACCTCTAGAGGAGGATGAATAGAGTGCATGTGTGCAGCGGAATAAAATTCACCACATAAAACTATTTACTGCAGTAATCAAACTGATATGAAGTAGGCAGTAAAAATAAATGCGTAATGTAAATAAGTTCAGAGAAGCAAATGCAAATACCAAGGTTTATACTGGTTTTCCTTTGAGAGGACTAGTCCAGTCTCGAGTACTCTAGCTCGATGTTGAATCCACTATCTCGTGAAACACAAGCTTTGAATATGAAGAGCTTGCAACTCCTTACAACACGTACCTTTTATCCCAAGAGCACTGTTTCACTTAACAAAATGCCCTAAAGCTTTTGAAAGAAAACAAGAGAAAATATACAAAAGTACAAGTAAAATCTAGAAAGTATTGCTATGGAAGTCTGATCTGAGAGCGATCACTTTGTTCCTTGGACCACACGATGATGATGAAGAAAACTGCTTGGAGATGAACAACTGGAAGAACTAAGTCACCAGAAAGGTATCGACACAATTGGCACTGATGGCACGATCGAATGCTTTCCTACTTTGCTTCACTCTGTTCTTGAAGAAAAGTTGAAGAGAAATGATCTGGAAAATTACTTTTCTCTGAAAGTATGAATTCTCTCAAGAGATCTGGCCTGAAAAACCAAGTCCCTTGTTCTTTTAAAAAAAGTTTATATAGGCTTGTCCTTCTGTACGTAAAAAGTACCAACATTGGGTCTCTACGTAGGCTGGTAGAATAACTGTCACCTACGTACAAAAATTGGCCTCTGCGCATGTTGACATATGTTCCATAATCCAATAAAATAAGGAGAACACGTACACACGTTCTTCGAGAAGTGTGGCATGAAGGCCACGTCAAAAAACCACGTTCCCACACAATCAGGATAGACGGTGCGTAAAGGATGCTGTTTAGGCATGTCTGAGCGTAAAATAGCTCAAAGTAAGCTTCATGCGTAAAGCGGCTAAAAATAGCCTTGAGCGTAAAGGCTCAAATAAACTCTACGTGCAAAAAGAGTGGCTGAGATAGCCTTGAGCGTAAAAGCTCAAATAACTCTTATGCGTAAAAAGGAGGCTGTTCCTCGAGCGTAAAGCAGCTCGTTGGTGTACTAAACAACAATCTTGGGTTGATGTAAAAAATCTTCTTGGCTTCTGTGCAACTATTTGTCAGAGAATCAATATGTCAGAATAGTATCTTCGTGCATTTAATGCAGCATGGACAGCTCATTCTTCGCATAAAGAGTGAAACTTTCTTTGCGTAAAGTCTGAATTTAACCCTTGCGTAGAGATTGAGTTTGACTCAGTTTGACCTTGGCGTAAATTCTGAACTTAACCCTTGCGTAGAGCTTGAGTTTGACTTAGTTTGACCTTTGCGTAAAGTCTGCAATAGGCTTCGTGTAGAGTTTGGAACTGTCTTTGCGTAAAGATTTTAACTTCTTTGACTTGGTCTATGAAATTTATTTACGCTTCTACAAGACCCCCTTCAAAGTTTTCAAATTTTCTAATATTTGAAATACTTTGAACAAAAACATAAAGTCTGGGATATCCAACAGTCACCAGCATAAAATTAGGGATACCCAACAGTCACTTCGAGAATTTGAATCAACTTTGAGTTTTCTATAAATAGAACTCTGTTGTAAGAGAGAGATCTTTACTCATCTCTTTCATTTCTTAATATCTTCTTCACTTATCTTCAAAATTACTTCAAGCAAATAGCACCCAAGAGCAAGGCCGCCGCCTCAGCTAAGGGCAAGAAGGTTGCTGTCGCTTTGTCGACGGCTAGATCGTCGGAGGAACTCCACGCCACCGCAGCATCACCGGAGAAGAACCTCGAAGAGACCCCAAAGACCAACCCAAACGTGGCTCCGGCCATGATAGGTAAAAACCCTATCTATTTCGACCATGAATTTCGTCAGAGAAGATAATCTAAGAGCAACCCTAAATCATACGCCCACGTTTATACGTGCCAGCGTAAAACTTGAAACCAAAAAATACGCTTACGTTATACGTTCCAGCGTAGAACTTGAAAAAAATATGCTCATGTTATACGTGCCAGCGTAGAACTTGAAAATAAATACGCTCACGTTATACGTGCCAGCGTAGAACTTGAAAATACGTCCACGTTATACGTGCTAGAGTAAATCTGAAAATATGCAAGTCAAAAAGACTGTGTTTTCACACGTAAAACTTTACTCTTTTGAACAAAGAAAAAGTACGCGTAAAAAACTTTCAGTCATAGACTGCGTAGATCATTTTCAGAGAAATGCATAAAATAAATTCTCTTAAACAGAGAACCTTTTACGCATAATAACTCAAAAATTCACTCGCGTAGAGACATTTGCGTAGAGTTCAAACTTGGAGTTTTACTAACTTGATTTTTTTATTAAACTTCTTTTGCAGTGGACTTGGGAATCCATCCTCTCTCCGAGGTGTTTGGCTCCCCAACTGACATTTTGGGATCAAACTATCTGGAGAACTTGTCCCATATCGAGTTTCCTCAAACCGACAAGCAGTATCCCAAGGAAAGACAACAGTTGATAGCTGCTCAGGGAGACAGAATGTTGCTGTCTTTGATGAACGGAGAATTACTGGTGTCATTAGATGGCCAGCATTACTTGAAACCCACATTCATGTTTGGGGACGCAATCGATTTTAAATCTCAGACAAACTCCAAGAAAGAGTCCTGGGTGTTCAAGTTTGGGGAAAGGGCAATATATCTCTCAACAATGCCAAGGGATTATCCCCTTTCTTCTTTTGTTCACGCGACTCATCTGAGGCAGATGATCTGGAATCTGACTCCCAATAGTCATGGAAGACCGGAGAGAATTATATTCAAAAGGGATAAAAATCAAATGGGCTATCATTCGAGTACTTCCAGTGGTAGTGTCACTCCTTTCTCGGGCTTATTACCTGGATTCACACCAAGTGAGGGCTCGTCTCTGATCCAGCCGGTGCAGATACAGATGTTCATTAACAGGTTTATGAATGCTTTAGTATTATATCCCCAAGTCAACCCTAGGCTTCCAGGGTGGATAACCCCTCACAATAAAAATTGGGTTCAACTTAGTGCTTGGGTCATGAAGACCTTCGAAGCAGAACTGCAAGCCATCGGACTATTAGAAGCGGTAGGCTCCACAAGTCAAGGCATACCCATGAATAATAACTTGTTCCTAGCTCTGATGGAGTTATATATCAGCTCGACGGGAACCTTTGCGACCCCGATAAACGAAATGATTTTTGCACTCCATGAGATGCAATTTATCTCCAAGCTACCAATGGAAGAAGTTCCATATGAGGAGTATGTTCCCTCCAACCGGGAACTAGAAAAAATTAATAAGAAAAACCCTCGCTTAGTCGAGGTATACCAAGAGCTGATGTGTCATTATTTGATCTGTACCACTATGTATGAAAGTGGACCGAATTTGGCATATATCAATAAATGGACAACATATCTATTCTATCATAAGAATAGAGTGTCCAAGGAAGATAAAGAGAGATTTCAAGATAGCAAGGTTCAAACCATCAATCCTTGCTCAATAATTCCTGCCGACTTGATAAATACTTGGATGGTCAAATATACACTACAACAAAAAGACCTATTAATGACGCTTGATAAGTGAATTTCATGACGGCTGATAAAGAAGCGTCATCAAAGTTCGAAATACCTTTTTTTTTCTATGACGGTTCACACTTATTCTGGACTTTTAAAATATTTATAAAACAAAGTGTTATTAATAATTTAGAGCGGTGGCAAACTTGTAATATTTTTTAAGTTTAATTGTTGGCAAAATCTTTGCTATAGCCCGCCTCTCTCCCAAAACATTCTGGTCTTCTCCTTCTTCTCCCTACTCTCCCCCAACTCCAAAACCCTAACCCTAGATCCAAAATCTTCGAAGAGGGCCTCACGCACCTTGTCGCCCTCCAGGACAAGCTCGAGGCCGCCGCACACGCGATCGACAAGAACGCGAAGTAGGAGCGTTAGGGTTCTGCTCATCCTCTTCTCCGCGCTCTCCCTCTCCTTTCTCTTCTCCATTCTCGCGCTTCTTCCCGACCCCTCTTCGTCCTCTCCCTCCCAATGGCGGCTCGACGACTCCCCATCGGTAGTCCCAATCGAAAAGCACTACGGTCGCACCCCTGCGAAGACGACCGTGGCCCCGGTCGACACCGCGACGGCGGCGGCACATGGTAACCACCAGGAGGAGAAGAGGTGCAGCTTCATCACACACAATTCAGGATTCACTTACAGGTGACTTGGTTATGCTATATTTGCAGGGTCATCCTGTCATAGTTTCTGTAGCATGATTTTTCTTCTTAATATTTATCAATTGTGTACACAATTTGATAGTTGAGCAGAAGTTAAACTGGAGCATGACTTGAAACAACAAACCTATGTTTTTATTCTTTCTTTCTGAGAAATGGTTTGGGATATCAATGTGGTTTGTATTGTTACAACTAAATAGAGATGTTCTTGGAAAATTGAAAAATAATGCAGAAGGAACCAAGGGTTCAATGGGCTGTCCCTCAATATACACTTCTCTTACGTATTGAAGTTAAGTTCTGTCATTGTAGCACCCCAGAAAAAGAACTGCATGTTTTAGAAAAGCAGGATTAGGCCTTACAGAGATTACAAATACAATATTCAGGAGGTTACAATACTGAAAAAAGTATAATGGCTTACAGTTAAAGCTTTATTAACAGTGTGTTAATATAAACAAGGTTATAGAAATTTTACATAGGTTTGGCAAATTACAGCTCTAACTTTGTGATTAGGTCTTGTATTTCTTTTTTTTTCCTGACTAGTGCAGACAATTTTGGCACTTGAACTTGTTTGATATGTTGTCTGTATCATGGGTTTTGGTAAGGTTTAGCCAATTGAGATTTAAATTGAGACTAAACTTGGTAGTGGTGAACATTGTCTCTAGAAGAGAAGCAGAGTGGTGGCTGGCCTAGTGACTGAGAAGCGGACTCTTGTATGCTAGTGCTATAGAAAGTTGTGGATTCAAATGGACCAAAATATGATGAGTTTTGGAGGTTTGTTGATTTTTATTTACGCAAAGTTTATACTGACATGGTGTTTCTTGAAGTGGTTGATATGGATGTTTGCCAACTATTTTGTGAGACAGAGAGCAATATGAGGTGCATTGTACAAACTGCAAAGCCAGGGAGACTGTCCTTATGTTTTCGGTGTAAGAAGACCAACCCAAAGCTATTGAGGTCGATGGGACGTCATTTCTGATAGCTCAGAATTTTAGAGATAGTGAAGGTTGATGCTTTGTCAAGTGCCAAAGGTTGATGCTTTGTAGTTTTGTTTAGTTGCAACTTATTTATGTTTCCTCTTATTCTTAGCTTCTTTGTTCAATTGTTACCAAGTTGTTAGCAAAGCTTTGATCTTGCATGAATTCTGTATAATTTTTTTTTTCCACTCCCGAAGCATGCTCCTGGTCTCATGCCCTAGTATAGGATGTAAGTTCAAGATGCATGACTCTGTAGATGTTAAAACTATATAAAGGGCTGTCAGTACTACATTTATCCTTGTATTATTACTCTTTGCTAGGTCAGTAATCTTGAAATGATCCAAGCAATGTTAGTAACTGGATCTTTTGAATCATTAGATCTTCAGTTCAATGACAACTTTGTTACTCCAGTTTGCAGGCAACAGATAAGGATTGGGTGCAGTTGCAGGGGAAGTTTCTTATTAATGGTGTTGTTTCGAAGGAAATCATATTTCTGGAAGGGCCGCCACCTGGTACCGATATTCTTGTCAATAGTTTAGTAGTTAAACATGCAGATAAGCTCCCACCATCTTCGCCGCCTGATACAGAGGTTTGTTGATTGTATGACTTCATATACATAGAGACTTTTTTTTAGATTCTTTGGACTTTCAATTTGTATATTTTTTGACAAGTTTGCTTCTTTATATATCTGTTAGAAACTTTCTACATTATTTTATGTGCAGAACGGTTCATGTTTTTTTAAAATTTTTGTTTATGCCTAAAGTGTATGGTATCCCTTAACTTGGTGCAGCTCATAAATTAGCTCTTTTTTTTTTCAACATTTCACGCAGAAGCTACTCTCACAGCATAGATTAACACTATCTTGACTTTAGAGATATTTGTTATATACATCAAAAACTCTGAACACCACTGGTATATTTCAATGCATTCTTTAATAATTGTTGCTAAGTTCAAATGAGTTGTGTACAGGTTTAGATTACTGACAATACTTGTTGAATGAAGGAAACACTTTTCTTAGCAGACAGTGACAAAACAATCAATTTTCAGGGAACTATCATTTCTACCATTAAGTAGAAAAAAAAATGTATTCCATATTGTTTTCATATGAAGTTTTCATCTGGTTATATATCACCTCTCTCTCACTAGTTCTTTATTTGCATTTTGTTCTGAATAAGCTTTCTGCGCTTTTATAGAATGTTATATATGGTGCAAATATAATCACAAATAGCAATCTCAGTGATAGCCTAAATGGGTGGTTTCCCCTTGGTTCATGTACACTGAGCATTGCTTATGGATCACCACATGTTCTTTCTCCAATGGCAAGAGATTCTCTTGGGTCGACACATGAACCTTTAAATGGTAGCTACATTCTCGTCACAAATCATACCCAGACATGGATGGGCCCTGCTCAGACCATTACTGACAAAGTGAAGCTACATATGACGTACCAAGTATCCGCTTGGGTTCGAGTTGGTTCCGTCACAAATGGTCCTCAGAATATCAATGTGGCTCTGGGTGTGGATAGCCAGTGGGTCAATGGGGGCCAAGTTGAAGCTACTGATGTTAGATGGTATGAAATTGGAGGGTCGTTCAGAATTGAGAAGCAACCGACCAAGGTTCTGGTCTATATTCAAGGTCCCTCTGCAGGTGTTGAGAAATTAGCTATAAATTACAATGTTGATCGCTTGCCAACAGGAAAGCTAAGGTTTTCTTCTATAATCTTTTCTTGGTAATTTAGAATAGCTTTTTGTTTATTATCCTTAAAGATGTGCCATTTCTTGAAGGGCTTTGAGAATTCTAGAAATTCCTTGGAACAACATAATAGTATCAACATGGTGGTAGTTCTATTTGGTGGTAGTAATTTTTTGGTTTTACTATTAATGTGTAGTTTATGTTTGAATAAGCATATTTATGGAGATGTTGCATCTATATAGGACTTGCTCATATGTTTCTATATGCCATGTATATACTTTTAGGAAATTTTATTTACCAGTTCAGTTTTCCTGAAATATAATTAGCATTATTAGCATGCACTTCGGTGTTAACTTGGTTGCTCATCAATGTGCAGAAGTTGCTCATACTTTTGAGTTGTAACCCTTTCAACAAAGTTTCAAGTAGCTATCTCGTCTTCTGTCATGCCTCACATTTGATTGCATTCTTTGAGTGGCCTGTTTCTTTCACACTTTGAGTGGACTGTTTATTACTACAGGTAGGTATTTTAATGCATTCTTAGATTCAATGTATATGAAAGTATTTTATTACATGATCCTCAATTGCTAGTTTCTTGTTGGAAACTTGGTACCAACTCTTAAGACATGAGGTGGTCTTTTGGTAATATTTTTTTAATCTTTTTAGGGTTTTGCTACGTGATGCCGATAGTTTTGATGTGCTCAAAGTTGAAGCCAATGTACTAATAGTTTTGAGGGTCTACTTACTAGTAGTAGTTGTAAATATATGTATTTGGATATCCTATTTTGAAAAAATGTAATAAAGATGGTGATATATATTATGTATATATTTGTAAATGGATTAAATGATACTCTATAACATTTAGATGTTTTCTTGTGAATATGGTTCAAAATGAATGTTTTGAAATTGAATTGAGCAACATTGAGCATTGATCTATAATTTTTTGGAAAGTAATATATAAATATGCAGAATTGAGTCTATACAGATTATCTATTCATAACGCTTTCAAACTACGCTGAAAATAAGTGTAGCAGAAACTCATCATATTCATGACATTTTTAATTATGACGCTTTTAAAAAACATTTATAACACCCGTTTTCATCACGCTTGCTTTGAAAAAAAAAAGCGTCATGGTTTGTCATTAATGACGGTTTTTAGCCGTCATTAAAAGGTATTTCTGTTGTAGTGATAAGTCACCGGACAAGTATTTAACCATCAAAGCTGGAGAATTCCCTGCGGGGACTGAAACTCTAAGCTTTTTAAGACATGGCAGTCAAAAGCTCTCAAAGGAAGCCTTGCTGGTGGGCTTTCTTTCTTTGTGGTTGCGAAGGTGGGTCGTACCAGGGACCGGTACAGTTAACAAAATTCACCGAAATGTACTATGGCCAGCAGTACATTTGGTATTCAAGGCTAAACTCAGCCTATTACCGGAAATGGTATGCCGGATGAACGCGGGTTTGCGAGCTTTTAGTAAAGAATTGATCAAGAATGCTCCCTATTGTCGCGATTTTCCTAGGGTGGAGATGCCCTATACCTATTTGATGGGCTGGCTACTGCATCATAACTGCAGCTTATTACCACCAAGCCCTGAAGATCATGCGGAGGTATTCCTCCAGAAATTTAGTAAAGCTACCTGGAAGGCGACTTCAGTGACGGATACACGGGCAGCACTGAACTTCTCTTATGGGTGGAATCTTTTCTGCACATGACCATCAGTTCCATCCAACTGTTTTGGTGTACAATTTGAAGACGTAGGTCGAGATAGAACTGATATACCTGCGCCAATCTTCAATTGGCTAATATGCATCAGACCCTCACATCTGATGTATAGAACTGAAGACAATTGCATCTTTAAACCGTATCTACCTAGTCGGTTTGCTCGTCAGTTTGGGTATGACCAGCTTCACGTTGTTAATCCCTCCACTAGTTTCAACAATTATGGAAAATTAGTTGATGGAGCGAGGGCATGGCGATATTTTAGCGCTGGATGCACCGGTGCCAAATTCCAAGTGTCAACCGCCTCAAGCATAACTTAGCTACGAATGCTTCATTCGTATGCACATTTTTATGTCTCCATTCGTTCTTTCGCAAAAGACTACAATATGTAAGAAAGTCTCCGGTGGGAAAAAGAAGGAGATGTCGAAGAACCAGTTATGGTGCCTTCAGATATACCTGATGATGCTGTTCCAGACGAATATCTGAAAACGATCCCTATGGGAGTTGGAGAGACAGCTGCAGGAGCAATTACCATTTTTGCCACCCGAAAGCGAAAATCGGACACAACTGTTATTCTCCGGGAGAAGAAGAAGAAGGTTGTTATTAAAGGGCCTTCCAAGCAGAGAGTCTTTACCCCAGAAAGCTAAAATTATGCCGAAGAGACTCCAAACATTATATCTTCATCAGCTCAACCTGGAGAAGGATCTTCAGCACCCCAGCCAGCAGCAATGACAGAAATTACAGGAGTCCTATCTCTAGGACGACTTAGTACCTCATTGCACCTAACTTCGCCACAAAAGGCGAAAGCTGTCAAAGACACAGCCACAACTCCTGCTAGTAATTCGGAACCCATCCCCTCGGATGAACCAGGTCTCAAATTAGATGATGATGATTGGGACATAGATTATGACGCACTCTTATCGCGTCCGGCACCTACTCCAGGTAAAGATAAATTACACAAAACTTATACAAAAATATGTATTATAATTTTATATATTGACTATCTTGTTTAATCTTTGTAGGGATCGTCGCTGTGGCAAAGCCCGTTGCTCCTCCTCCTTAAAAGTCTATCCCTGAAGAGGTAATAAAATCTGAAGAAGGAAGTTTTTCTTCAAAAGAGGACTCTCTTTCTGTGGAAGGTTCTCCATCCGTGGAGATACAAGAAGAGTCTGCAGGAGAGGCACACCAAGAATTGTCTTCTTTTGCCCAGGAAAGAGATGAAGAGCTGACAGCAAAAGAAGAGCCAACAGTGCTCAGAGAATCGGTTGCTACTAAAGAACCAATTACTGAGATCGTAGATGTAGCAGCAACACCATCAATTACTGCTGCTAATCCGGACCAGGTTCTTGAGACAATAGTGTTCGAGTCTGAATCGAACATAGAAGGCAGCACCTCCGCAATATCATCTCCTGCCATCGAAACTCAAGCTTCGGAAGCGACAGAAAAGGTTACTGAAGATATAGTCCCAGAAACCCCGGGAATCAACTGGCCATAGTAACGATGACAGATATAGCATTAACTCTGCTTGCTACCACAGCGACGACAACATCTGTCTCTGGTTTTCGGGAGAAGAGGTTGGCAGATATTGCTGATACACCAAGCTCTGATGCTGATATGAATCTTTTGGTAGAGATTCATTCTGAGACATTTTATAAAACCTTGGCAGCATTGATCAAGATAGTTTTAAAGAAAGGCCTCAATTATGAGAGTTTGAAAAGTATGATTGTTACCACCATTGACAACATCGTAATGTTTAATGATGTTAAGAGGGCAACAGCCTTGCAAAAGATAGTCTAAGGACTTGAACAACCAATCAAAGAATAGCTGAGGTTGTCAAATGGGACTATTGAAAGCCTCGTCCAATCTGAGTATGATGCTCTCACAAATGAATATACAACTCGGGAAATTATTTTCAAAGAATCTCTTCAAGAATATAGCAATAAGGTTGCCGTAGAAAGTGCCTTCTTGAGAGAGAATAAACCCCTGTTGGAGCAGTACCAAGAAGCCTATGACTCAATGAATATCAAAATTCATCAACAAAATGATAAAATTCGTGAAGTCGAAGCTGAGCTAGCTCGATTAAAGGAGGAGCAAAACCAGATGATGACAGATCAAGATAAATATTTGAGGCAAAGTTCTATTTTGGAAGAACAGATCTTTGGTGCTGAATCAAACATCAAGACTCTCGAAGAAGCCAAAGATAAAATGATAGCTGCCTTTGCCGAACTCTCCCATCTTTGTACTGCGGAAGCTCGATAATCCATAGCATATACAATTGTATTGGGCTCTCGCGAAAAGCATGTGGCAGAATTGCAGAAAATGATTGAAGATCTATCTGCTCCGCCTTAGAAATTTTTGTACTCAATAAAGAATTTTATCTTCTATCATTTTCTTCCTTTTGCTGATGTAACATTTCAAACCATAAAATGAATGAAATGTCTATAAAATAGGTATGAGATAGAAAACAATTATCAGAGGTAATATGGACATGATAAGTCTTCAAAACTCAACAAAGTAGATTATATCTATCCAGAGGTAATGTGGACATGATAGATAACAAATCTTTTTCTTTTTAGAGTGTACAATACTATCAGAGGTAATATGAACATGATAGATTACAATGACTCAAAGAAGTAGATTAATATCTATTCAGAGGTATTATGGACATGATAGATTGCAATGACTCAAAGAAGTAGATTAATATCTATTCAGAGGTAATATGGACATAATAGATAATAAATCTTTTTCTTTTTAGAGTGTACAATACTATCAGAGGTAATATGAACATGTTAGATTACAATGATTCAAAGAAGTAGATTAATATCTATTCAGAGGTAATATGAACATGATAGATAATAAATCTTTTCTAATTAAAATTAGCTCGGAAGAAAGAAAATCAAAATTCTCTTTTGGCGGAATAAATAATCAGCTTAACCAAACCTTGGCAGCTGGGGAATGAAGAAAAAATTCAAACATAATATTTCTTCAAAAATTTACCATTGATTGGCATCATGAGTAAATCTCCATTAGGTTTAGATAACCTATAAGCACCATTAGATAATACGGTTTCGACTACATAAGGACCTTTCCATTTGGCTTGGAACTTGCCTTTACTCTTATGAGTCATAACCATAGGTCTTCGGACAGCTAGAACTAGCTCTCCTACTTTAAATACCCTTTCTTTAACTTTGCGATTGAAAGCTCAAGATATGCGGGCTTGATATAGCTCAATGTGCTGTTGTACTTGAAGACGCTTTTCATCCAAACCTTCAAGTTCCTAGATTCTTAAGCGGTCATTATTCTCTGTAGTTAGCTCATTAGCAATGGCTATTCTAAGAGATGGTATCTTGATCTCTAGTGGAAGAACAGATTCACATCCGTAAACCAATAAAAATGGTGTAAAACCAGTTGGAGTTCGGACTGTTGTTCGATAAGCCTATAAACATTCTCCAAGTTTCTCGTTCCAATCACATTTATTAAAAGAAATGAACTTTTTGAGAAGTTTAATAATTGTTTTGTTGAAAGCTTCTGCTAAACCATTAGCAGCTGGATTGTAAGCTGTAGAAGATAAGATCTGGATCCGATTCTTGTCACAAAATAGATAAAATGCCTGACTGGCAAATTGTCGTCCATTATCATGGATTATCCTTCAAAAAATCCCGAAACGATAAATGACATGATGTTTGATGAAGTTAACCACATTAGACGTTTTTACTTCAATAAGAGGAATTGCTTCTACCCATTTAGAAAAATAATCAGTTATAGCAAGGATAAACCGATGCCCTTTCACAGAAGGGGGATTAATCGGACCAATAATATACATACCCCAAGCTTCGAAAGGCCAAGAAGCTGCCGTAGGATGTAGAAATTCAGAAGCTTGATGATTAAAACCAGCATGAATCTGGCATATTTTATATCGTCTTACGTAATCCACAACGACTGATATCATAGAAGGCCAATAATAACCCATCCTTCGAATATGGCCTTGTAACTTTGGACCTGGTTGATGTGCACCACAAACTCCATCATGAGCTTCACGAAGTATTTGTTTAGCTTCGCTTTTCGAGAGACAATGCAGTAAAAGCCCGTCATAAGAACGACGATACAACATGTGCATAGAAGCATCATAGTAATATCGAAACGATCGTCTTTTGACTGATGCAGCTTCCTTTGGATCTTCAGGTAAAATCCCATAGACTGTATAATCAATAAATGGACTTCTCCAATCCTTTTGCTAAAAATTTGATTCGGTAGCATAACTCTGTTCGATGTGTAAATTATTCTTGACACAGAATAGGTCGCGATCCAGCAAAGTGATGGTATTTTGTCTTCTGATTGGAATTGCTAGGTCTGCAGCTAAACTAGCAAGAGCGTCAGCTTCCAAATTTTGAAAGCATGGTACAAATTCAATGAAGAACCCTTTGAATGAAAGATCCAGTTCGATTACCACTTTATGATAGGAAATGAGGTCGGGATTTCTGACTTCATATGTCCCTCTGACTTGATTGACGATCAACTGAGAGTCTCCATAGGCTTCCAAGAACTCAATATCCAATTGTTTTGCTACTTAAAGAGCAGAGCGTTATACTCTGCCACATTATTGGAACATGGTTCGTTGAGGGAATAACCACGGTATATAACCATTTTATCAGGAAAGACCAAGACAATGCCTACTCCAGAGACAATATTGCTTTTGGGTCCAACTCGTGATGCTCCATCAAGGTATAGTTGCCAAATATCATTCTTCATAGTCATGTTGCAGTCTACGACTTCATCTGGAATATCGTCATATAGCTTAGAAGTTTCAGGTATAGGATCAGCTGCTAAGAAGTCAGCTAACGCTTGACCCTTCACTAATTTTTGAGGTATGTAGACCATATCATAGGGAGTAAGCAATATTGTCCAGGTAGCTAACTGGGAGTTAAGAATACTCGGCTTCTTCATCAATATCCGAAGAGGATTTATTCTGGAGATGACATGAATAGTCTGTCCTGATACATAATGTCGTGTCTTTTGAATGGCAAAAACCAAGGCTAGATATTCTTTTTCCACAGGGGTATACCTGTGTTAAGCCCTAACCATCATTCGGCTGAGATAATAAATTGCATGTTCATGACCTTCACCACTTTTCTGTGTAAGAAGAGCACCAAGGGAATGATCTAATGCTCGAATATACAGCAAAAATAGTCTTTCCACTACTGGGATACTAAAACAGATGGATTTATGAGGTATTGCTTGATGTCATTGAATGCTTTTTGACATGCTTCATCCCAAACAAATGACACACGCTTCTTCAGTAAATGAGAGAAAGGTTGACATCTCTCAAAAAGATTTGATATAAATCTCCTGATATAAGCAATGCGACCCTGAAAGCCACGGAGCTCTTTCAGATTGTGTGGAGGATGCATTTCAAGAATTGCTTTAACTTTATCAGGATCAACATGGATACCTTGAGAAGTAATGACAAATCCCAAAAATTTGCCACTAGAAACCCCTAAGAAAGACTTAGTGGGGTTCATCTTTAGTTGATGTTGATGCATCAACTCGAATACTGTCTTCAAGTCTTGAATGTGATTATCTTTTGATCGACTTTTGATGGCGATATCATCTACGTAACATTCAACTATTTTTGGCAGATGTTCTTGAAAGATGTTGCTCATAGCCCGTTGATATGTAGTACTGGTATTTTTCAGACCAAAAGGCATAACTGTGTAGCAATAAACTCCAAGGGGTATACGAAAAGCGGTGTGCTTTTCATCTCCTGGATGCATCTTAATCTAGTTGTATCCTAAGAATTCGTCCATGAAATACATACGTTCAAAACCACACGTATTATCTATCATGACATCGGTGATCGGAAGTAGAAATTCGTCTTTTGGACCAGCTGCGTTGAGAACTCAAAAATCTATGCAAACTCAAACTTTTCCATTCTTCTTTATGACAGAAACAATATTGGCAGTCCAATCTGGGTGTTGTTCTTTATGGTCAAAGCCACATGTGATCAGCTTTTTAACTTCTGCTTCAATTGCATCCATCATGTCTGGTCGAAAATATCGCTGCTGTTGTTTTACAGGTTTGGCATTAGGAAGAATATTGAGTTTATGGGTAGCTACTTTAGGATCCAGACCTGGCATATCCTCATAGCTCCACGCAAAGATATCAATATATTCTTTTATCAGCTTTATCAACTTTTCTTTTTCATCTTCGGAAAGATTTTTGCTGATAAATATTGGCTTCGATGTAATTTTATCTCCAACATCAATCTGAATGATTTTATCTTCTATGGGTGGCTGCCGCTGCTCAAACCGAAGCTCCCACTGAGTATCTATTTGTTGTGCCCAAGGGTCATTTTAAAATAGTTCAGACTCATCATCGGTTTGAACCATATTAACTAAAAAGATGTGTTCAGATTCACCATACTGGACACCTTCTGAATCTGAAGATTGTGAAGAACTGGAAGAGCACTCCTCTTCCATATCTTCCTTAAACATATGGGATGTATCGTATCCCAAACCATGACGGGTTCGTTGATAAAACGGATCACCACATAATGGTAATCGTCTACCTTTGTGCTGATTGAGACCTGACATGGTTTTCAAATCATATCCTATACTCTGGATAATTTTACAGGATTGTTGACTATATCTGTCAATTCTAATTTTTCTTTTATCCTCCGAAGCGAAGATCATCCCATGTTCACGAGCCAATTTACCATTGGTCTCAGCTGAAACAACCGCTATAATAAATGAGGTCCAATCTGTGAATTGAGAGCCCGTAAAAATAGCGATGGTTGGTCGTAGATTCATTTTGCATGTATCAATTAATGCTGAATATTCTTTTTTTCTTTTTCAGAGTAGCCTATTGGAAACATTCAATAAATGTTTGAATATTCTTTTTTTCTTTTTGTTTAATCTCTATCAAGGGGGACATATTCATATCCATCCCTCCTTCATAGAAACGAGAGAGAAATATCGTTTTGAACTCGTCAAAAGATGATATGCAATTATCGGGTAGACCTCGATACCAGTCGTATGCTGTACCCGTCAAACACCCAATGGAAACTCGAGTGAGGAGAGCATCATTCCTCTTCAGATGAACAGTCATAATATTAAAATAATTGATATATTGACTTGGAGAAGTCTTTCCATCAAATAATACCATAGATTGTGGCTTGAATTTGGGAGAAAAGGGTACATCATTCCAGTGGGGAGGATAAGGTTGCTTGATCCTAAACTTCTGGAGATGATCTTTGTGCTTAAGAACTTCAAATTACGCTTTTAACTCCCGAACTGCTTGAATAGCTTCACTAGTTTGAGGAAGTATATTTGATTGAATAGTGGTTGGATGCACCGTAACCCCCACTAGAGGTGATGCATCCTCTGGAATGAGAGAGTCAGGAGATGCAGAGTTTTGATTGATAACAGGCTCTTGACTTAGATTATTCAAAGGTATGTCAACCCCTTGACTATCTTGAGTTGGCGCAGCTACCTGCACCGGTGTTATCACTGCCGGTTGGACTGTTTGCTGAGTCGTTATCATCTGATGCATATTTTGCAGCATGGCAAGCATATCCTTTAGTGATTGTTCTACCGTAGAAAGATGCTGTTCTGTATGAGAAGTAGATGTCTCCTGCTCTTCTCCGATAACATAGGATTCGACTTCTCTTGAACATATAGAGGGATTGGTGTAGAGATAAGAATCAATGCTATCAGTTTTTGACTCCAAATACTGGGTACCCCCAGCCTCTGAATCTGAAGAATGCATACTTAAAGATCGTTGACTTCTTGACCGAGTATGTTGATATACTCCTTCAAAAGTGTCAAGGATTCGGTTGAACCATTGTTGACTTGGAGTCCGAGATGAACTGCATCTTGGATGTTGTCCTCTAATGATATGAGACGCCATATTGACCGATGCATAGGATAACTCATATTCCTGATCATCAATTTATTGCTGAGGCACGTTATAATTTAATCGGTCGAAAACTAACCGTTTAGTAGCAGAACAGAAACATTTGATCACAATTTGGTGACATTCACAAAGATAATTTTTTGGGGAAGTGTTACAGGAGATTTTTTGTTTTTACGCTTTTGCACAAGTAATTCGCGTAAATCAGAAGAATTGGAAGGTAACATTTTCTTTCTTGCATTTGGGACAAAGAAATATTTAGTCCCTTGCATAAAAAGAAGGTTACTAGCTTCATTGGCAGAACAAAGCTGTGCTTTCTTACGCGCCTGGAGTTGTGTGTGTAAATCCTGAGTTAATTTTTGTGCACAGAGAATACCATCAGCCATGCGCGTAATCCTAAGATTTGGCACTTTGCGTAAAGCAGCATTAGAGGACTGTTGGCATAAAATTGAAGTTTTGCGAAAATTTCTTATCTCCTTGGATAAACCAAAGGAAGTGTCTGCCATAGTAGCAACATGAGACTTATTTTTATGCTGTACGCGTGTAAGCAAGTTCACTTTAGATGCAAAAGTACCATTGTGAATTTTATCTACCATATCACCGACAGAAGATTTGCCTTTACGCATAGAACGCAAAATAGGAACATCTGCCACGTCACAGATAGGAGATTTTCCCTTACGCATAGAGTGCAAGACATGAGTGTCTACCACGTCACAGACGGAAGACTGAACTTTATACACAGAGCGCAACACTGAAGTGGGAACTGCCTCGTCACAGACGGGAGCCCCAACGACAAGAGTAGGAAGAATTCTCTTGCCTTCAGAGACAATAGAGAGATCAGAGGGTGCATTGGACTTGGGAATCCAAACTTTGCGCCCCTTTTATGATTTTTGCACATTGGAGCAGCGAGCACTACCCTAAGTACGGAGCATAAGCAGTTTGGTTGAACTGAACGACCAAAGTCTTCTTCGTCGATCCAATAGACACATTATCGTATTGAGCAATTGCTTTCTCGTCAGAGGAGAAAGTCGTCCCCAGCAGAGTCGCCATTTTGTTTCACTTAACAAAATGCCCTAAAGCTTTTGAAAGAAAACGAAAGAAAATGTACAAAAGTACAAGTAAATTCTGGGGAGTATTGCTATGGAAGTCTGATCTGAGAGTGATCACTTTGTTCCTTGGAACACACGATAATGATAAAAAAAAACTATTTAGAGATGAACAATTGGAAGAACTAAGTCACCAGAAAGGTATCGACACAATTGGCACTGATGGCACGGTCGAATGCTTTTCTGCTTTTTTTCACTCTGTTCTTGAAGAAAAGTTGAAGAGAAATGATCTAGAAAATCACTTTGCTCTGAAAGTATGAATTCTCTCAAGATATCTGGCCTGAAAAACCAAGTCCTTTGTTCTTTTAAAAAAAGTCTTTATATAGGCTTGTCCTTCTGTGCGTAAAAAACACCAACATTGGGTCTCTACGCAGGCTGGTAGAATAACTGTCACCTACGTACAAAAATTGGCCTCTACGCATGTTGACACGTGTCCCATAATCCAATAAAATAAGGAGAACACGTACACATGTTCTTCGAGAAGTGTGGCATGAAGGCCACGTCAGAAAATCATGTTCCCACACAATCAGGACAGACGGTGCGTAAGGGATGTTGTTTAGGCATGTCTGAGCGTAAAATAGCTCAAAGTAAGCTTCCTGCGTAAAGCGGCTAAAAATAGCCTTGAGCGTAAAGGCTCAAATAAACACTACGTACAAAAAGAGTGGCTGAGATAGCCTTGAGCGTAAAAGCTCAAATAACTCTTATGCGTAAAAAGGAGGCTGTTCCTCGAGCGTAAAGTAGCTCGTTAGCATACTAAACAACAATCTTGGGTTGATGTGAAAAATCTTCTTGGCTTCTGTGTAACTATTTGTCATAGAATCAATCTGTCAGAATAGTATCTTCGTGCATTTAATGCAGCATGGACAACTCATTCTTCACGTAGAGAGTAAAACTTTCTTTGCGTAAAGTCTAAATTTAACCCATGCATAGAGCTTGAGTTTGACTCAGTTTGACCTTTGCGTAAAGTTTGAACTTAACCCTTACGTAGAGCTTGAGTTTGACTCAGTTTGACCTTTGCGTAAAGTCTGAAATGGGCTTCGTGTAGAGTCTCGAACTGTCTTTGCGTAAAGATTTCAACTTCTTTGACTTGGTCTACGAAATTTATTTATGCTTCTATAAGCACTACTTCAACTTACAAGCCTTTAATCCAAAGGACTTGCCGAGTTCACACTTGGTTGAAAAACAAGAATATTTTTCAAGCTATTTACAACTCGAACCAACTTCTAAATCAAGACCGCACTGGCATATAGTTGATTACGGGTTGAAGACTTGGTAGATAGAAAGGTAAAGCTCAGGTAGAACTCTTGAATAGATAGAAGAAGAAAGAATGAGTCAGTTGAAATGAATGGGGGGTGTTCTTATCTATTTATAAGGGTTATGGGGATCGAACTCGTGTAGGGGAGAGCATTTGGTCGGTTCAATTGATCCGAAACCGAAATCCCTTAAACCGAACAAACCGATAACCGTAATAAAAATAGAAAATCGAACTGTTAATTTAAAAACCGAACATAACCGAACCGAATGCTAATGGTTCGGTTATCGGTCGGTTCGGTTACCTTCATAACAAAGGTGATATAGAGATTGGTCATTAACTTTCCCAAATCAATATAATTAGTAAACAAGTTGAGTCATAATTATCAATGATAAGTAAACAGAATCGAACCAAAAGCAAATCCACTTAATGCATTAGCCTAATCCTTTTTACGGAGAAGGCAAATTACTAATAATATACTTTTTATTGTAGACAAGAAACCCATCACAATTCATAGCCAATACTTTTTATTTTAGAAAATACAGAATTAGAACAATCAACACAAAAAATTAAATTATACAGAATCTAATGAATCCTCGTGCCAAAGGGAGAGAAATAAGTTTAAGTTAGCACACAATTTTCTAGCAATATGTGTTTATTAGTGATACGTGCATCTATCGTATCTGTCTTAAACTTAACTGATTTGCCATAATAAAAAATGGGGAGATTGTTGGCCCAATGATTACATCGTGTTTTTGAATATGGCTAATCAGTTAAGTTTAACATATTGATGTCACTAATATTCATATACTCACTATCATGCTGCTACTTAAACTTAGCATTATCCTAATTATCCTATATTATATTGCTATGCTTGTATCGTACTGCAACATATTTTGCTGGCCTAACATATTTTGTAGACATGCAGTAAGCATGATCAAAATATGATCAAACCTGGACATAGGCAATGAAGAATTAATAATGGACTAAAGACGGCGTCATACAAAAAGATTTCTCTGAACCGCCTAGCGACCTATCTGGGGCCTCGCATCGGGGGTTCCGCTGTCCGGTCAGCAGACAGGGGTCGAGGGGGCAACACCCTCCGTCGGGGGTTCGGGGACGAAGCCCCCGAAAGGTATTCAGATTTCCAGATCTGCTTATCTTTGGACGACTGCTGTCAAGGAAAAAGACGTCTTTAGATCTACTCAAATATCAGAAGAAAGGCATCATCAAAGGGCTCTTGATTTTCCTTTTGTTCCAAGTCTGTAATCTTTAATTTATTGAGTCTAGGAGAATGTGTACGTTGAGTCGCACTGTGTCATCTCAATCCCTAGACATATCTCTTCAAGCTTTACCATACAAACAGACCAATTCCTGAACCAAGCCCAAGCTCCACCAAGCCCAAAAGCCTAAAAACCATTCTGCCACCTAGGAGGCTGAGTTCGGGCCGAACTCTGCCCCCACACAGAGTTCGGGCCGAACTCTGTCCCCTGATTTCTAGTACCCTGATTTTTAGGGCCTGCTTGCTACAAGCTGTCCAACGTTAAAAAATTTGAATTCTTGGGACAGAATTCGGGCCGAATTCTGCCTTCCCAGAGTAGTATAAATAGAGCTTGAATTCTTTCATTTCAAATCATCTCTTACCTTCAAATATTTAAGCTTTCTAAGCTCTACTACTCCAAGCCTCATTCTTCTATATCTCCTAAGCCATAACTCTCCTTACACCAAGGTGCTCAGTACGATATCAGCTAGAAGTTGTGTGCAAGAGTGAAAGAAAAGTCACTTGGACAATTCCAAGTTTTACTACCTGCGAATCTGTAAGAAGTTGGCGTGCTCTTCTGAGTAAAGGCACGTGGTTGTACACTATTTCACAAATAGTGGATTTTAATCCTGAGCTAGAGTTCTCAGGCCTGGACTAGTCCTCCACGAGGGAAACCAGGTTAAAACTGCTATGTTTGCGTATGCTCTTCTTGATCTTTATTTACTTTCGTATTTCTCTCTGATTTATTTACTATCTTGATAGTTGTTTGTGGAGGTGATATAGAGTTAACTTTTTATTTGGTGATTATCAACACAAACTCCATTTACCCCCCTCTAGAGTTGCCTACACGTTATTTCAATTGGTATCAGAGCAAGGTCTCTATTGTTAGGCTTAACATCCTTAGAATAGATCCTTGTAGGGGTGAGCATTCGGTTTATTCGGTTTAAACCGAACCGAATAACCCAAAACTGAATTGGACCAAAACTGAATAAGCAAAACCGAAACCGAACCAAATTGGCCCAAAACCGAATCAAACCGAACCGAATTAAATCGGTTCGGTTTTTGGTTTATTCATATTTTTTTGATTTTTTAATTTTTTTGAGTTTTTTTGTTAATATATATAGTAAATAAATATATATAGACATATTTAGTATATACCTATATATATTTAGTATGTACCTATATATATTAATACTTTATATATATAGTACACACACACACACACACATATATAAATTAATTAATTAAATTTTCTTATTCGGTTTTCGGTTTTGGACCGAAATCGAAACCAAAACCGAATAAGAAAATTTAGTATTTTCAAAACCGAAAACGAACCAATTTTTTTAAAACCGAACCAAACCTCTTATTCGGTTCGGTTCGGTTCGGTTTTCGGTCCAAAACAGAATAATGCTCACCCCTAGATCCTTGTTTATTTGTGTATGGCATCGTATTCCTCCTCCTCCGATAAAGAGGGTTTTATTTCTAGTAGCATAGACAATCATATTTCTTCTAAATGCAAGAAATGCTCTAAATGGAAAGCTATGGCTAACCAATCCTTAAAGTTTGCTAAGGCTTTTCATTCTACAAATGAAGAACTTTCAGAAAAGGTTATTCATTTAGAAGAATCTAATGAGTTTTTGAGAAATGAAAATAATAATTTGTTATCTAAACTTGACTCTCAAAACTCATCTTGTGTTTCTTTAAAGAGTTTGAATGATTCTTTAACTTTAAAAATCAAATCTCTTTCCTCATCAATAAAAGATCTTAAGAAGCAAGCACATGAGCTAAATCATTTGCATGATTCTTCTATTGACTCTTTAAAGAAACAAAATGATGATTTTATTTCTAGAATTGCTTTATTTGAAAAAGAGAATTATGCTTTAAATGCTAAATTTGATTCTCTTACTTGTTTGCATAATAATTTGCTATTAGAACATGATATTCTTAAGACCAAATCCATGCATGCTCACTCTAGATATATTCATCATTCTAGTATGTCACATGTTCATAATCATGCTCATTCCAATACATGTGCACACACTAGTATTAGGTGCTTCTATTGCTCTCGCATGGGACAAATGAGTGTAACTTGTCCTATTCATAGGAGTTTTTCTACCAATGCTAGAGTAAATAGTATATGGGTCCCTAAAGCTAACAAATGTGGATCCAAGTTTATTTGGATACCAAAGTCTTCGCCTAATATTGTAGGTGGAGCTACTTGTATCAGGATATAGCACCGAGAAAGCGTGTTGGTGGTTACAAAGCTCAAAGGTCATCTTCCAAGCAATTGCACCAACACAAGTGTGGCCACTAGAGCCACTTTGGTAACATGCTAAACGATTCTCTTTAAATGGCTTATATTTGTAGAATCTAGCATATTTATCTTGATGTCTTGATACTAGCTCACATTGACATCCTTTAGTTGCTTATTATATAAACCAATGTGAGATATAATACTAGCATGCTTAGTTAATTTTCTTATTATTTCGTTTATCTAGCTTGACTAATTACTTAGCTTAAATGATTAGTTCACACTATGTAGTTTATCACTCATTTTCTAGTAGTGTGACACATTTATATATGCATGCTCATTATTCTTAATCCTTATTTTATAAAGCATGCATATCACTCTAAGTCCATAGGACCTTGGTTTTGATTTGAGTTAATATGATTTTAACTCTTCGTCTTTAAAAGTTTTGAGATAGTTACTTCTTGCCGATTTGTATTTAATATGTCATATTTATCTTAATTGCTATTTGTGAATATATGTGTTTAGCACTAGCTACTTATAATTTGATAAGTATATACTTATACTTCTTTTTAATCTTGTGCTTGCATAATATCTTCATTATCAATTCTTATATTTTATTTTGATTATCCTCTTGAGAATCAATTATGTCTTTGCCTAATAAAGTTTATTTATACATGACTATACTTATCTCCATTTCTATGTAGATCATGTATTTATTATATTGACATATATTTTTGTATAAATATCTTTATGTGGGCATATAAGATGAGCTCAAGTTTTATATTATTTTGAAGAGTATTTATTCATACTTGCACTTACCTTATAATTTAGCTATTGATTCTTTTGACCAAATTTGTGTTATCTCTACTTGAATCAATTAGCTTATTCCTTAAGTCTTCTTTTGATGATATCTTATTGGCTTTTATTTGTTGACTTTATGAATACATACCTTTTAATTGATTTTTGATCTTTTCATATATGCCTATTTGTGATATATATTAATGATTCCCAACTTCTGATATTTATTTGTTTTACTTCTTCAAGTTAGGATGTTGAGAGAAAATGGTTATTAGTGTCTTGTTTATGACTTTTATGGAAGTTCTTTTAAGTATTGCTTGGTTTTGTGCTTTACCTTACTTGTTGAAATCATCATACTTATTTTGAGTATGAATCTTCTATATATTTATTTTCATAAAGTGTATTATGAAAATATATTTGTTTTGAAAATATTCTTAGCAAATTTTGATGGTCATTCTTTGATTATTATTTGGGTATTTACCTTTCTTATACTTAGGGTTTTTGGATTTTGATGTTGTTTGATGATACTGCGTATATTCCTTTAAATTAAGTTCTTAAAAGTAAATAATATTTTAGGAATAAGTCGAAAGGGTCCTTCTGTCATACAGGTGTAAATAGCCTGAAGCGACACGGTGCACTAGTCTTTGGACTACCGCTAGCTGGGAACCGGCCCCTACAGCTAACCCAAAGTGATCAATACTTTATAAACTTAAGATTTATTAAGGTCTACTTGCAACCATTATCTAGTTCTGGATCCACCCCTAAGTTCCAGAATATTTCATCATATCTAGCCTTATATTTGAGCTATAAATATTTTATTATTATTGCCCAATGATGTTTTGTAGCACATGAGAATACATGTAATTGATATATCATACTTTTCATGTCTTTAGCTACTATGGGTTGAACTTTTACGTTGAAATTTTCCATTTCTAGAGAATACACTTTCATAATGGTTATAATTTTGTATTCTCTAGATCAATCTATTATTTCATTATCTTGGGTTAATCTCAATATTTGACAAAAAGATTTGCTCTATTGTGTTTTCATGAACATCTCTTTTGTCCTTTACTTGATGAGAGTTTAATTTATTTACTTGCTATCTTATACTCTCATCCTTGCTTAACAAAGAGTATATAAATTATTTTGATCATTCAAAATGTATTGCCCTTATTGTGAACTCTATACTTAAGCATGTATCTTTAGTGTTAATGACTTAAGATTTAATGAGCAAATTTATCCTGTTAATGGCCTACCTCATTAATCTTAATTAGTTATGTAGCTTGCTTATTTACGATGTATTGATTAAGCTATATAATTTTTGTTCACTTTCACTCATCTAGCTATCTTCTTGAATTTCAATCTATATGTGTTATGCTAGTTTACAAAAACAAGATTTATGAATTTTCTTGATGAGATTTGTATTCTATTTTAGATACATATGTTTGGTCTCTAAAATTAGTTTGACAATTTTTATTATTATTTAATCTTGTTTCCATTAAGGTTTGTGATTCATCGCTTTAACTTCCTTCCATACTAGTCATTGGAAAGCATCTCTTAAATTTCTCTCATCTTTTGAGTCATGATTTTATTATATTATCATTTCTTTGGAATAAATTTGCAATCATTTAAATAATATTGACTCTTTTCTATATTTTCCATTGGTTTGTTTATATGGTTTTTAGATGGAATTTATGACGGATCATAATTATTTATTGGTTTACTTTATGAATGATCCTAATGATTGAGTAGTCCTATATTATCTAATTATGTGGTTATCAAGTTAATTTATTGCTCTACTTTGACTACTCATGGATTATCACATATGCTCTTTGCTATTTGAACTTCATTGGTTTCTCATTTAGTATTAGCAAGGTTGGATTATTACCCGTTGATGGGTACATATGTGGTAAAACATACATAGTCCATGCAAAGTAATAAATTGGTTGATCATTTCTTAATTAGATAATCATGGACATGATATTTGAGTTTTATTTTTTTGCTATATTTTGACTTTCACCATGATTGTTTTAATTGACTTTATTTCTTTTCATGATGATCTTCTTCTCAAAAGGTTACATGCATTGATATATCATCTTTTATATAAGATTCTTCTATATAGGCTAATGTATGTCATCTTTTGATTACATATGCTAAATGGAATATTCTTTTGATTTCTCATCTTTAGTAGCTATTAAGTAGATATCTCTTCTTGAGTAAAGATTATATTATTCATTCTATCACGTTTTCATAGCCTTATATGCATTGAGCACGGGGGAGAAATCAATAGTTGATTTACCCCTAGATCTTGAAGTTATTTTTTTTTATAAGTGCTTTGGAACTAGATACGCATATTTTAAGGGAGAGCAAATAAAGTGGTTCAATTCATTTATACCCTTTAATATGTCGTATACGTAGTTCATCACTGGCCCATATTTTTAGTGATTGAAGTTATGATACTGTTATTTTGTGAAAAGTTTATGAGAGTATATGAAATTATTTTCATCATATTATCTCTCTTTTATAAGGGTCATCTCGTTAATATTTACTTTCGTATTTTATCTTGATGACTATTGTGCTTTCTTTGATTTGGCTTTCTTTGTATGTTTAATTTGGCTTTCCTTGTTGAGGACTTACCCAAAATTCATGATTTTATCTATATTGGTAATAGTTTGAGGGGGAGCATTTACGTCGACTGAATTTCTCTTTCTCAAACATTTTTCTCCTTTACCTTCATGTTTATCTAAAAGGTATTCATATAGCATGATAAGGTAATTGAGTTCAAATGCATGAATAAGCAAATAGATTTGCAAATAATGAGATCATTTTATATCAATTGCTCTATTTTACATTGATCATTCCTTTATTTTGTTTCACTATTTATCTGTGGACAATTGTGACTATCATAGTTTCATTGATCAATGTTTCAAGTTTTTATATTTCAATTGATATCAAGTTTGTCTATTTCATTATCTCAGTTGGTATCTTTCTTCTTTGATATCTATTATTTACAATTATCTAATCCCCATGGTTTTTTATTATAATTTTTTCTCTTCCAAAACTAGAAAAATATTTCATATCAAACTATGTTTTTGGATGTCTTTCTTGGATTTATCTTGGTAAACTATCTATTGATTATTTTTAAATTCTTTTAGTTTTACCAACTATTTGTGTTTTGACAAGCTATTTTCTATTTGGCAGTCTACATTGGGTATGTAGTTTCTATACTTGTCTTTACACACATCTCCCATTGTTCTTCATTTAGTATATCTTGATCATGATTGTCTATGCCTTCCTCCTTTACTTATGCTTGAGTTCGTTTTATCTCATATTACGGAGGAGCTTATTTTTTGATCATGCCAAAGGAAAAGAAATAAGTTTAAGTTAGCACACAATTTTCTAGCAATATGTGTTTATTAGTGATACGTGCATCTATCGTATCTGTCTTAAACTTAACTGACTTGCCATAATCAAAAATGGGGAGATTGTTGGCCCAATGATTACATCATGTTTTTGAATATGGCTAATCAGTTAAGTTTAACATAATGATGTCACTAATATTCATATACTCACTATCATGCTGCTACTTAAACTTAGCATTATCCTAATTGTCCTATATTATATTGCTATGCTTGTATCGTACTGTAACATATTTTGCTGGCCTAACATGTATTTGTAGACATACAGTAAGCATGATCAAACATGATCAAACCAGGACATAGGCAATGAAGAATTAATGATGGACTAAAGACAGCGTCATACAAAAAGATTTCTTCGAACCGCCTAGCGACCTATCTGGGGCCTCGCATCGGGGGTTCCGCTGCCCGGTCAGCGGACAGGGGTCGAAGGGGTAGCGCCCCCCGTCGGGGGTTCAGGGACGAAGCCCTCGAAAGGTATTCAGATTTCCAGATCTGCTTATCTTTGGACGACTGCTGTCAAGGAAAAAGACGTCTTCAGATCTACTCAAATATCAGAAGAAAGGCGTCATCAAAGGGCTCTTGGTTTTCCTTTTGTTCCAAGTCTGTAATCTTCAATTTATTGAGTCTAGGAGAATGTGTACGTTGAGTCGCACTGTGTCATCTCAACCCCTAGACATATCTCTCCATGCTCTACCATACAAACAGACCAATTCCTGAACCAAGCCCAAGCTACACCAAACCCAAAAGCCCAAAAACTATTCTGCCACCTAGGAGGCAGAGTTTGGGCCGAACTCTGCCCCCACACAGAGTTCGGGCCGAACTCTGTCCCCTGATTTCCAGCACCCTAATTTTTAGGGCCTGCTTGCTACAAGCTGTCCAACGTTCAAAAATTTGAATTCTTGGGGCAGAATTCGGGCCGAATTCTGTCTCTCCAGAGTAGTATAAATAGAGCTTGAATTATTTCATTTCAAATCATCGCTTACCTTCAAATATTCAAGCTTTCTAAGCTCTACTACTCCAAGCCTCATTCTTCCATATCTCCCAAGCCACAACTCTCCTTAGCCCAAAGTGCTCAGTGCGATATCAGCTAGAAGTTGTGTGCAAGAGTGAAAGAAAAGTCACTTGGACAATTCCAAGTTTCGCCACCTGCGAATCTGTAAGAAGTTGGCGTGCTCTTCTGAGTAAAGGCACGTGGTTGTACATTATTTCACAAATAGTGGATTTCAATCCTGAGCTAGAGTTCTCAGGCCTGGACTAGTCCTCCACGAGGGAAACCAGGTTAAAACTGTTGTGTTTGTATATGCTCTTCTTGATCTTTATTTACTTCCGCTTTTCTCTCTGATTTATTTACTATCTTGATAGTTGTTTGTGGAGGTGATATAGAGTTAACTTTTTATTTGGTAATTACCGACACAAACTCTATTCACCACCCTCTAGAGTTGCCTACACGTTATTTCACAAAGGAATACTTGTTCTGGGTGACCGAGTTTGATCTGAATTCGGGCAGAACCCGGTCTGAGTTCTGTTGTGCTTTGACCATTCAAGTCAAATGAAATTTAAGTAGGCTTTTGGGCTCTTTTTGAATGGGCTGGCTTTTTTGTTTATGGACTGAAACAAATAGGTAGAATTTTTGGTTGTGAGGTCTAGGAAGCCAACCAAGTGCCAACATAACGCAATGCACATATTGTCCTATAAAAGAAAGACAAAATACATAATAAAATATAAGGATATGAGTACTTTCATGACGCATTTCTCATGACATTTGAGCAGACTTGAAGATATCTTTTTTCTTTACGACAGTTGTCCAATGATAAACAGATCTGAAAATCTGAATACCATTCAGGGGCTTCGCCCCCGAATCCCTATGGGGGCGCTGCCCCCTCGACCCTGTCTGCTGATCGAACAACGGAACCCCCGAGTGAGAGGCCCCAGATAGGTCATTAGGCGGTTCAGAGAAATTTTTTTGTATAACGCCATCTTTTGTCCATCATTAATTCTTCATTGCATATATCCCGGTTTGACCATGCTTACTATTTGTCTGCAAATACATGTTAGGCGAACAAAGCAGTATAACAAATTTAATAAACAGTAGGACAATACTAAGTTTAAGTAGCAATATAATAGTGATTACATGAATATTAGTGGCACCATTATGTTACCCTTAATCAATTAGCTATATTAAAAAATATGATACAATCATTGAGCTAACAAGAAATAGTTACACTTGCGAGATTTGATCAAAAGGCCTTGCCGACTTCTTACACACGAGCTTTGATTTGAATGCATGGCTCATCGACTTTTACACAAGCTTTGATATGAAGGCTTGTGGACTTCAACCTTTTCTAAGAAAAAGTTTTGATCTTCTAACAAATAATTAGAAGATCGTATTTTATAACTCAATTCAACTGTACCTTAATTAGATTTAGCAAATAGAACTTTTGTCTGTGGAATGGTTTTGTATATGGAAGATAAAAACTTAAGGCTCCAATAAGCAGGAACAAAAGAGAGAAAATGAGTTTATATATCACACACAGGCAAGCTCTCAAAATAGAGTTGTTCCAATGTTGGTGATTGTCTGGTATACTGCCCGTACAGTAGTAGCTATACAACGACTATAAATATAGTTTTTATGGCATTTAAAGCGCACAGTCTGTCTGTATACATTATATTATCAGGTATAGTGGATAATATACTGATAGGTCATTTTATATAAAGTCAAAAGATAGAAATCTACTGGAAGAAAAATCAGTATAACAATTTACCATGTGGTATATTGTTTAGGATAAAATTTGTGCAGAATTGGATTGGAAAGCTGCTGGACGAATAATAAGGGATACAATATACTAGTCGATATACTAGGTGTTATACCGACCTGTATGCCGCATGCATACTATTTTTGGAAATTTTGTTGTCTAGTTATTTGTTTTAGATTTTGCTTTCATTTGTCGCATACTTATTGAGTAACAATCAGTCAAAGAGAATAAATATTAAAAAAAATTACATTGAGCTCTAGATTTTGATAGCATGACTTCTCCTTTTGTTTGAATGTTAGCTTTCTTCCTGATGACACTTGTCTGAAGCAAACCAAATCTGAAAATCTTAGTAGCTTTTTAGGGCATCGACCCCTAACCCCCACAGGGGTACTGTCCCCTCGACCCTCGTCTATTGACAAAGCAGTGAATCCTCAAGTTCGTTACCCCAGAGAAATTACGGGAAGTTTTAAAAATCTTTAGGCTAATAGTATCTTTGGCCCGTTATGCTTCATTCATTTGCATAAGTCCAACTTTACTATTGCTTATTGATTTTCTGTAAAATAAATATTGGCAAACAAGGCAAAATATATAGTAGCAAGTATGATAACATTAGTGCACAACAGGACAATGTCAAGTTTAAGTATTAATAAGATAGCGATTGCATGATCATTAGTGATTTCATAATACTAAACTTAATCGATTAACCATAATAAAAAAAACTCAAATTAACCATTGGGCTAATATGATCGTACAATTCCTTTTGTGAACACTTTATAAGCAACTGAGGCAATAATATGGAGACAAGGCAACCTTCTTTTGAGTTAAGCTTCATTCGAATTAAATGATGATCGATCTATATGTGCTTGGTGCGATCATGTTGAACCAAATCACTACAAATACTTATAGTTCCTAGGTTATCAATATAAAATTGAATAAAGTTCAGACTTTATTCCATATTCTTGAATGAGTCTTCTAATCCAAATTCCTTCACAAATTCCCTGAGGTAAAGGCTCTGTACTTCGCTTCGGAACTTGTAACCCCCCCAAAAAAAAAAATTTAAATGGAGAAGGGAATTCATTGAAACCGATCACCCTAAGCTGTCGAAAGATAACTAGAAAACTTCATAATTTCTTCAAACTGCTGAGCTCACCCTTCCCCTCACTTGGACGTACATCCCCGACCCGCCCTGAAATGCCACCGACTAACGAGCGTATCCTGCAGCAGCAGCGACCGCGCGCACAGACCCTACGCACCTGGACCTCAACACAGCATGCCTACCCGACCCCCAAGTTTTGGGTCAGTTTTTTCCTATCCTTTCACTCATTTTTCAATCCAATTAATTCGTTGCATCCACAACATAACCCCCTTTATTGAATCTAGTGAAAATCAATTCCAAGTTGGAGAAAAACTGTGTTAAAAACAGTGCATAAACTACTCCAAACCCCTATGTTGGCAGTCATTTTTCTCACATATTATTTGCTATTTTAAAAATATATTTAAATAAACTTATACCTAATATATCTAGGATTATTTTCTTTAAACAGTTTTAATTAGTTCACTTTTAATATCCATTTAATTCTGTTTGAACATGACAAAAAATATTTTTTTGAAAATCTAAAATTCATTGATACGAGGGCTGTCCCGACAAACCAGACAACCTCATCGCATACTGTTTGCATCAAAAGGTGCATAAAGTAAACACGAATGCTTGGAATTTGACGGAATTCAATTTGGCCGTGTGTGCGCAATGAAATCAACCCATATCCGTCAAAAATTACCATATGGGCCAATTTAATAATTTCTCCATTTCTTCGTGCACTCGTTGTATCACAACAAAACTTGCGCCATCGGACTCGCACTGTTATGTCGGTCCTATGACCCAATTTTTGTTCGATACTGAGAACGTTGACCAGAACGTCGTTTTGCCCCTGTGGTCTAACTTAAAGGACCATTTTATGATTAGCTCATCGGAATCCAATTTTGGATACACCATTGAGTTTATATCGTCGTTTTGGTCTCTTAGACATATATTTTGCTAAATTTTAAGAACTTTAGTTCTGACACATTTTTTGGTGCAAAGTAGGCCCAACGGCGTACCCCATTTGACCCGAAACAGTTCTTTTTGCCCATGTGTCCAAGTTGAACTTATGGTAGGCTTTTAGCTTGTTTGCTTATTCTAGAAATATTGATGATGTTTATTTCAGAATCTGGAGACTTTTATTCAGATTCCATCTTTTTTATGACGATTGAATTGCCGAGTTTTCAACCTGGACGTCATCTTGCCACCATTCAGGATTCAGACAAGTATACATTGCTATGTTTACTGTCTTACTATTATTTACAGTATCTACTTGTATATTCTGTTATTGTTTCTATTCTGAATTATATAAAATGTGCGTCCAAGCTATACTTGGGTACAAATTACTAGATTAGTCGTTCCTGTGCCTTATACTTTTTTTATGCATGTTAACCTAGTTTTAGAGGACTAACTTATGATTGTGAGATATTCTTACATCTCCTTTGGCCATGACACCCATATTACGTGATTGAGGCATCTTACTAGGGGCACTGACTATGTATTTGATTGGCCATAAATACGTAAGGAATGTGCGATGGACAGAAATTGTAATTGTTGTGATTATGGTATTAGAGACTCAAGCAGTTAAAAGAACTTGACATGTTATGGACATGACTTGGTCCGATGGAATTGTACGATAGCTAATTCTTTAACATCATCTCCAGTGATGATTAGATCATCTACGTACACAAGCACGACAGCTAATTTTCTCTATTGGCTTTAACAAACAAGTTTGAATCTGCAGGTGTTACTAAATATCCACTATGGGTTAAAATCAACAATCTTACCATACCATGCCCTGGGTGATTCTTTTAACCTGTAGAGTGCCATTCAGCTAAAGCTTCACGTAACCATGTCTTTTATTACAAGTATCCACGAACATCTTATCCCACCACATCTACACCGACCAATAATGTGTATATTCCTTGTCATTATTGTGGCATAAATGGACATATTTCTAGTCATTGTCAGATTAGAAAGCTTGTTGATATAAAACTGTACAAATTCCCAAATCTAATAAATGTGGATCCAAGTTTTGGATACCAAAGTTTTGCCCAATATTTCAGGTGGAGATACTTATGTTGAACCATGATGGAATATGTTGGTGGTTGTAAAGTTACAAATGTCATCTTTCAAGCAATTACACAAACACAAGTGTGGTCACTTGAGCCACTTTAGTAACGTGCTAACTGATTCTTCCGAGAATAGCTAAAATCATAGAGATTATTTTTTGGGTACACACCGAAACGGTCCTTCTGTCAAAAAGGTGTAAATAGCATTAAGTGACACGGTACTTAAGTATTTTTGGACCACTGCTAGCTAGGAACCGGCCCCTACAGCTAACCCAAGATTGATCAACACTTTATAAACTAAATATTGATTAAATGTCTTTGCCAAAGTTTGTTGAACAAGACCATTTTTATTTTATTATGTATTTTATATTTTATTGAGTCTAGAAAAAAATATGTACATCGAACGTACTTGGCACTTTGTCAGCTTCCTAGCCTCTCTACCAAAAAGCCTAACCTAATTTCAAAATTCGGTTCAGTCTTTAAACCAAAGGCAGTCCAAACCAAGTCCAACATAAACAAACATGGACTCTGTTTATTACAAAGGGACCAAACTCAGACCGAGCTTGGACCGAACTCGGTCACCTTGACCCAGCAACCCTAGGGATCAGATCTACCTGAAGACAGGCTCCCAAAGTTTATTTTTTTGAACGATAGGGACCCTAGAAATCTATAAATAGAAAAAGTTTTTATTCATTTTCATACGAACTCACTCTTTTCTTCTTCTATCTATCTAAGAGTTCTTTAAGCTTTTCACCTTTCTATTATAAGCTCGGGGTCAGCCCTGGCACAGGACGGCCAAGGTGACCGTCCAGGGCCCACGGATCATGAGGGCCCAAAAAAAAATTAAAACAAAAATATGTTAATAATTTTATATCCAAATTAGAACTAGTATGTATAATGGGTCCTTCTTGACGCAAAATTAATATGGTATATTGATTAGTATGTTAGACTTGTATACTAAAGGTCCTTAGTTCAAATCTTTATAGTTAATTTTTTAATTTTTTTTAGTTTTAATTTTTTTTTTTACATTATCTATGTGGGCCCAATTTTAAAAAACTTGACCCGGGCCCCTATAAGCTCAGGACTGCCCCCGTCTAAGCTTTACGACTCCTAGACAAGCAAGTTCCAGGTCCACCTTTTGTTTTCATCCAAGCCAAGCAAGTGACAAGCTCTTTGCATCAAAAGCTTGTGGTTGTGAAGTAGTCGTGCGCTTCAGATCAAAAGCACGAGTCTGTAAGAAGTTATAAGTTCTTCGGATCAAAGCTTGTATTTTATTTTATAGTGGATTAAACATCGAGCTAGAGTTCTCGAGACTGGACTAGTCCTCTCAGAGAAAAATCAGTATAAACCTCGATATTTGCATTTGCTCTTCTAAACTCATTTAAATTATGCAATTTTTATTGTGTTATAGTTGGTTATTACTGCTCTTATTTTTAATTGGAGATTATTATTCTGCTGTACTCTATTCACCCTATCTAGAGGTTCTCTACGGTCCTACAATCTTTGTTCCCCATAAATAATGAATCATAAACAACTTACAGAGTGAAGAGTGAAGTATCATATATATCAATAAACAAGTAGCATATGAATCATAAGCATGTAGCAGAGTTTAATGAAAAAATAGAAAATGATAGTGCATAACAAAAAATATGTTCAGTACAAAAGTCACACATAATGTCTGATACATATTAAACTAAACTGAAACTAGTAAAGCTAAAAAATGCAACATCATTTAAATGCCAAAATGAAACTGAAAGTAAACACCAGCAGCATCCAACTAACACAAACTCAAAGACCTGACGTCGTCAACTAGTATGATGAATGATTAAAAAATATATAAAGCTGCAAATATGTGCATTACGGTATTGGGATTTGAGGTGTAACACAATCCCTTACATGAAGAATAGCTTATTTGATACAACTACAGATGATCATGCCACATGATGAAAGATTGCCCTACTGTTACAAAGAAGAATCACTATGAACGATCTAACAAAGGAAGATCGTCATCTTGCATATACGCTAACAGCATATGGTGTGAAAGCGAAACAAGCGACTCCGATGAAGAAGAAAGCCCTTGTCATGGTAAAAATCTATGCTTTATGGTAATAGACACAAATGAGGTATAAGATAATCTTTTATGTGAAAAATTCTCTTATAATGAACTATTTGATGCTTTTCATTATTTTTTTAATGATTACAAGAAGCTTAAAAATATGCATAAGTAAGCTAGAAAGGATATTCTCTTATACAAGCTTGAAAATAAAAAGCTTACTTGCTTATTGAATGATGACAGAGTTACTTCTACTTCTGATAATTATGCTGAGATATCCACAGTTGAGTTTAGATTGCATGAGACACTTGAATGTATTGAGAAAAGCACTAAAGAAAATGCTAAACTTAAAGAGGACTTAGAAACAGAAAATAAGTATTGTAATCTATAGATGCACTAGAATTGATGCTCTTACTATTAAATATGATGAGATATATGCTAACTCTAAAAAGTTAGAGGTTAGACTGGGAAAATGGGAAGTACAACCTATGACTCGGTCTAACACAAGATATGTGACACATCACAAAGTCACACACGATAGATCTTTTACAAAGAAAGTAAGCAAAGTTAAAGCTTCACATAATCACGCATAGTTACTTATGCTGAGCCATAAAATCAAGGAATATGTGGGTGATTGCAAAGCTACAAAGGTCATCTTCCAAGCAATTTCATCAACAAAAGTTTGGCCACTTGAGCACTTTGTTAACTTGCTAATAGATTATTTATAGAATCTAGCTTGTTTTTAAATATATGTTTTTTACTATATTCATAGAGAATTGGGAATTCTAAAGTTGCATGACATTGCATAAATTCTTTTTAAATCTTTGATCTAAAGAAGAGATTATATTTTTAGGTACATGCCGAAAGGGTCCTTCTGTCAGAGAGGTGTAAATAGCCTTAAGCGACACGTTACTTAAGTATCTTCGGATATTGATCGAACCATGACTTGATATGAATCAATACGACATAGCGAACCATGACTTGATCGAACCATGACTTGATCAAATTGATTTTGATATTGATCGAACCATGACTTGATATGAATCAATACGACATAGTCAGCACATCAACAAAAAGTCAACATTGCATATCTCAACTAGTCTCGTGCAACAAGGACGTATGGATTTTATTATTTGTTATGTAATTTATATTTATTTTATAGGATAATATGTGCATTGGGTCGTGTTGGCACTAGGAAGCTCAAACCCAAAGCCTAAACAAACATCCAAGTCCACCAAACCAAACTAGCTAAGAACCCACATAACCAAAAGTCTATACAAACCAAACTCGGTCCCTCTGACCCATTTTGCTATATGGTCGTTCCATTATGAAGACTAGGCTCTAACGTTCGAATTTATGAATGTTAGGGGACTGAACTCTGCCTAAACTCGGTCCCCTATAAACTTATAAATAGTTATTGAATTGTTACTATCTTTCACCAATTCTTTTAATCTTCTCTTACCTATCTAATTGAGCTATAAACCTTCTCCATTCCTAAGATCAACTCCCAGCCTTCTAGTGCCAACGCGGTTCCAATTTTAGAAATTTGATCGAGTTGTAAAGCTTGGATTTTTAAGTGTTGTTTCTACAATTATTATTTTGAAGTCGACAAGCTCTTCATATCAAAAGCTTGTGATTGTGATGTCCTCGTGCCCTTCGGATAAAATTACGAGGTATAAGAAGTCGCAAGTCCTTCGGATCAAAGCTTGTATTTTACTGATAGTGAATTCAACACCAAGCAAGAGTTACCGGGACTGAACTACTCTCAAAGGGATACAGTAGAAAATCTTGGTATTTGTGTTTGCTCTCTCTGAACTCTATACTTTAAATTTTCATATCTGTGCTCATTTATATTACACAATTTTTATTCTATTTTAGAGGGTTATTTTTTGCTGTACCCTATTCACCTCCCTTTAGAGTTGCCTCATGGTCCTTTAGGATTATGGGGGAGGACAATCGCTAGACTCATGGGAACTTACACTTTACCCTGATGAGATACATAGTTGGCCTCTAGCGTTTGTTCAACTCTATGCAATCTAGATGTCTTGTGCAGAAAAAGGGTTCTAGTCTTGGATGGGTGCTAGGCTTTTCATATTCAGCTACAGCTCCCATGCGTATGATGATGTCTTCTAAATTGCACATTTAGGAGTTAGAAATACTATTTGTATATCTATGATTTTCTTTCAGTATTATAACATGTTATTATGTATATTTCTACGTCCTGATGAGGACCTGATTTCCTTCCAGGTGTAGACGATCATCAGGAGTATCCCCAGGTGTACGGATCTGGACTAGACTCATCCTTTCCAGACGAGGAGGTTGCCCTTTCTGAGTTTCCATGATTATCTTTTAGTTTATTATTATTTAGCTTGTTTATCGTATTGGACTTATCTTATTTCATATTATGAGACTAGACTATTTCTCTATTTCAGTTTATTATAGTCGTTTTGTAGTAGATTTGTCTCCACTGTGCCATCTGTGTTGCTGGATTATTTCTAGAATTTTAACATTAATTCTTTATCTAATAGTTCATTATCATTGCTGTTGGATGAGATTAGATATATTGTGACCATGGTTTCTATATGAGCTGGAGTTCATTTACATCTTAAGTATGATTTGTAGGATCCATATATTGGAGTAGCCTACGTATACATGCTCATTGGCATTGTCACGTACTGGTCCTACGTATATTTGGGACTGGGGCTTGACATGATTGGATTTTAAAACTACTTATTGCTTCTGATTTATTCATGTTAATATATTTTCTCCTACATAGGAACAATAACTTGTGATTGACCTTTTTTCATCGATAGAACCAGCCAAATAAATATATGTGAACACCTCAATCCATAAATGATCATTTCTCTTGAACATAATCCCTTTGACAAGGCATATCTTCAAGTATCGTACAAATCGATTAACAACTAGGAGATGTATTATTTGAGGAGCATGCATAAACTGACTTACAACAGTTATCACATATACGATATCATGATGTGAATGATATGTATAATTTTTTAACCAATATGTGATACTGGATGGCATCTTGTAGAGGATCTCCCTTGTGGTATAAGGTGATAACTTGGATAAATAGAATAATATTCCACTATCCTTTAACCAAGTTTTTTAAGTTTCTTTCAACAAATCAATCCATGCTTTTGTTGACATATAAAGATGCCCTTGGATGACCTAGACACCTCTGTTCCAAGAAAGTTCTTAAATCCCCAAGGTCTTCAATCTTAAACACAAACTCAAGAAATTTTTTCATATTCACCATCTTTGCAATATTATTTCCTGTAATAACCATGTCATCAACGTACACAATAAGTAGTGTGATACTCCCCCCTCTCTCTTGATAAAGAGAGTATGGTCTACATTGCTATGACGATAAAAAAATTGAAGCATAGAACTACTTAGCCTAGCAAACCAAGCCATTAGTGATTGCTTCAGTCTACAAAGGTCTTTCTGGAGGTGGACTCATAAAAACAACTTCTTATAAATCTCCATTCAAGAATGCTTATTTTACATCGAGTTGTTGAAGTTCTTAAGAGAAATTTGTTGCGAGAGAGAACAATACATTAATCGTATTTAAGTTGGTAACATGAGCAAATGACTCAACATAGGTGAACCATTTTTCTACTAGCCGAACGTTGTATTGCTCAATGCTTCTGTGTGCTCTCTGTTTTATCATGAGTACCTAGTGGCATGTTTCGATTTTACCGAATCAATAACTCTCTACTGGACATGGTGTTGTACAAGCCTAAGTTGTGATTGTACAAGGCATGTTCATGCACCTTTTATAAAATAATTATTTTTATAGAGTTTAAAGCAAAAAGTAAACAAAAAAAAGAACCACAACATGATATAAGAAATAATTCCTTATTAAAAATAATCTGCATGGAAAACATAGGCCCACAAACATTGAGTAGAAAAATAACACACTTAGATTACAACTTTCGAAGCAAAAAAATAAGATATATTTTTCCATACATCAAATCCATTTGTTAAAAACAAAGAAAAACCACCTTTAGTGAAAATCTTCTAAACTAAATTGAAAGGTTCAAAATGTGGGAAGAGCTTTTAAATAGTTGGACAATCTTGTAGTGCCTATGAACGTCCACTTGATTCCCAATACTTGTAAGGACGTGCAACAGTACATTGAAGAATGCACTGGTGAGCGGTATCAATCTGACTTACCCAAATCAACACAATATTCATGTGACAACATACAATCTTATTAAATGACATTTCTAACATTTTAGGGTCAATAAACAATTCATAAGACAAGAATGTAAAACCTAATATATATAAGCACACCTAATATATATTACTGTAGAAGCCTAAAATGTACAATCAGCATTAGGCACTACTTATAAATAGTGCCAGCAATTAAATCATCAAGTGGCGCCAGACATCAGATGGTGCAGGACATCAATAGGCGCTGCCTGCCACGTGGCCATCTTCTCGAAGAAGCTAAACAGTTATCATCATGACTGACAGCATGTCAGTCGAAAAATCCGTTCGAATCCTGAGCGCGTGGCGCTCGAGAAGATTTTGTCAGACGTGTTAGATTCGTCATAAATGACCAACAGCTGTCTCGCGCCATCTGCAGTTGACGCGAGGTAATCAATGACACCACATCATTCAGAAAGTCATAAAACAGCAAGTAGCGCCTGGCGCTACCCGATCAAATCATCCTGAAGCAGTTAGATGACGTGGCACGCATGCCACTAATCTCGAAGAAGGTATCTGTGACACTGTCCATGACCAAGCGCATATCAATCACAGCATGCCACGTGTCCAAGCAGTTAAACGAACCATTCGTGCCAAGGGATAAATGGCACGCCAATTGCAGTGTGCGCCAACCAGGATAACTACTTAACAGTTATCTCTAAACTCTATAAATAGAGTTCCAAATTACTTTCAAAGCATCACTAATGAACATAATCTCCTGAGCACTTTCTGCAGCACTCTCCAAAGGTTATCTTCTTCGACATCGCATTGTCCAAGGGATAAAGTGATCGTCTTCTGATCAGATTCCTATAGTTATACTTTCCCAGAAATTAACTTGTACTCTTGTACACATGCTTCTCATTTTGTGATCAAACACTTTTGTTTTTGCAAACAAAATGGCGACTTTGCTGGGGACGACTTTTTTCTCCGACGAGAAAGTGACAACTCAATGTGATGTTGCGTCGGTCGGCACGACGCAGAAGACTTTGGTCGTGCAAGTCGACCAAACTACCGACGATGCCATGATTGGCGCAGGGAGTGCCAAGCGTACCACTGTTGCTGCCAAGAATAGGGCACGCGCTATCTAGACTCCAAAGTCCTCTAGTGCACCAATCATGACTCCTGTGCCAAGCTTGAAAAAAAGCTCTGCAACTACTTCATCTTCCTTACCAATTCTGAAATTGGTAGAGAGTGCTCAAACCACTGCCCTGGCGCCAACCAAGGGGCGACGCCACATGGCTACTTCTTCTTCCTCACCAATTCTGAAATTGGTAGAGGATGCGCCAATCACTGCCCAGGTGCCAATCAGGGGACAACGCCACATGGCCAATCCCTCTTCCTCTCCAGTTCTAAACTTGGTGGAGAAGTTAATCACTACTACCCCTATACAGAACAAAGGAAAGTGTCCTATGGCCACTCCTTATAATTCTCTAGTCCTGGCCTCGGTTAAAAATACATCTGGTTGTGCCTCCGTGCCAGTCAATGCAAGAACGCTTTGGAGTAGAAGGTCTACTTCTCTTGGCAAAGATAATCAAATCAATGCCAATGAACTAGACTCTGCTCGAGGCCCATTTTCTACTGTTCATCTACGCTGTGCCAAATACGCTGGAACAAGTGGCGTAGAATAACATGGCATCCTGCCCACTCCTCATGGTTAGCGCCAATCAAGCCAGAGCCAGGATCTTCCTACCCTGCACATATCAAGAACAAAACAGGGTAAACTAAGGGTGTCTTAGATAGACAGTCAAGTGGCGCACAACCCTGACGTGCGCACCTACCTTAACCAACGCAGAACAATATCAAGCATACATCAAGAACAATCTGTGCCACCTGTCAAGTTGCGCACAGAGAGAGTTCTTCAAATCAAGAATCCTCTCACTTATGCCAATGATGTCATACTTCTCTATACACATAGGGAACATGGCAGCTCAAGAACCAGAATCATGTTCCTAACATCATTAAGGAATATGTACCTCCGACTTCTTCTTATCCTTTTACTGTAACAGATCTCCGTAAACTTCTTGTACAAAAATAAAAGATCATAGGACCGTCTCGTCCATCTATAACTCTGCATCAGGAACATCAATATAATCACCACCATGAAGTAGTGATCAAATGTTGCTGCCAGTCAGCTAAACGGTCTATCTTCAATCGTTTGAACTATACTCGAACTCATAAACTTGTGATGGTGGACGAAGATGAACTGTTGTATGCTTCAGCCAACATAACATCTCGAAGCATTGGGGGTGGAAAATGTCCAAGACGTAATACAGCCCGCAACCCTAGTCAACAATACCTTGATCGGATCCGTGACTCCGACAAAGAAGTTTACCAAAATACCAGATCAAGAAGCCGAGAGACAATCGATCAAAGGAATCTTCCTTCCGACCAAGAAACAATCGATCAAAGAATCTTCTGACTAAGAAATAATCGATCAAAGGAATCTTCATGATTCAAATCAGGATTTCCTCGGTCAAGGAAATCTTTCCACTCTTTATCCTGGGGGTAGTTTTTTGTATGACTTCGATACCGATAGTGAAGGCTCTGAACGGACCATCTTTTCCACCAGCTCTTCTTTAGTGGTCAGAGAAGTGACTGTCTATGTCACCAACGAAGAATAAAATACATCCAGCTCCGACAGTCAGGAGCAGAGGATCGCCGCTTTAGAGGCTAACTTGAAGAACATGGCCGAAATGATGGCAAGTATGCACGCTGTGATCGTGGCACAACCCACTGTTCTGCCAGTTCTGAATCTGATTCTAACCCAAGAACACATAGCAGCATCTGCCCTTGCTAATACCAGTCTAGGGGTACAGTCTCCTTACAATGCTACCATGCCAGTTCCAAGTCATTCTGGTACTGGAGGTGGTGCTTATCATGTAGTCACGCCTCCTAACACATTGAATCAGTCTACTGCTCTCCAAGCATTAGGGGACACTATAAAGGTAGTGAAGCTTCTACACAATCAGTTCGAAGGTTTCAAGCAGAAGGACAGTCTGCAGAAGCTTAGGATTAAACAAACCTACCCTATATAGTAGAAGGAAGTTTCGTTTCTACCTAAATATGAGCCTCCAACCATCATATTGTTTGACGGCAGTTCATCTCCAAGTCAATACCTCAATCACTTTGAGGTGATGTTAAACCCCTAAATTTCTACTACAATTTTTTTTAATAAATATGGTATTGATTTTTTGTACTTCGTATTTGTATATCGTATACGAGTTTGCGTTTCGTAAATTTCTGATCAAGTGCGAATAAGTGCAAAGTACATATTTTATAAAATGTTTTAATTATATAGATGTAGAAAATATTTCAAAATAATATATGATAAATATTTTATATTGCTTGAAGTTGTAAATGTGTCGTGCCGATGATTGCCAAACTTTATTTTTATTTAAAAAAAGGCCATTTTGTTTTATGGTACAAGTATAACTAGTAATTTAGAAAAATTGTATTTTATGTAAGTATTATTTTTGCATGCGAGTGTATATATATTTGTATTTTCGAAATTAATTATTATCATTAATATATTATTTCGAAAAAGGTATATTAAATATGGGTTGATTTAATATGTAATTAATTATGGTGATTTAAGATGGAATTTTTTTAAGTTATTTAAATACAGTTTAAATTAGAGGTAGAATCTATCTACATTGGATTTTATTTGATTTAGTTACTTTTAAATTAATTTGAATTAAATAGTGGAAAATCTAAGGGGAATTAAAACTCTTCTTAGTCCTTATCTAGATAAGACTTTTGTAAACCCCCTAATTTTTCAAAATAAATATTTGTGGAATTTTTGGATTTTTAAATAACTATTTATTGACTTATTATATAATTTGTATTATTTTACATATATTTAGTATAGTACTCATTAGTGAATTTAGTATAAAAATATATAAAGCTATTTTTTTAGTAAATTAAGGATCTAAACTATATTATACAATTTTTCTCAAAATTTTAGAATTTATTTCATAACTTTTATTACTTTTTACATGTTACTTATATTGTATACTATTTACATAATATAGAATAAATTTTAATTTAGTTTTAAATATTTCAGCTTGTATAAATGAGATTAGATGAAGGTTGTTTAAATAAATATTAACTCTATTTATTATCTATAGTAATTTTAAATAATGTTATAGATAATTTAGATAAATATGAACTATATTTTAAGTTAATCATAATCCTAAGTCTAATAGGAAAGCATCCTTATCTATATTATATCATAACAAAGTAACTCCTATCAATTTAAATCAAATTCTATCTAATTTAGGAGATAAATCTGAAATAAGTACCTATATATATCCAATACATTCTCTTTCCATCAACCATAATTCAAAATTATTTTTAGTCCAATAGGAACTCAAACATTCGTCATCAGAATTCAGTCCTGCTTTTTAGTAGCAAGAGCAACTTGGAACGACGATATCTCCTAGCTCCGAACTCTGTTTCACCTCCAGTTTTTTCAAAAGAAGCGTATCGAGGTAAGCTTTCCAGAAAAAATATTTTAATAGGCAAAATTTATCCTGTACATTTCAGCAAAACTGTTTGAGTATCTAGTCTCCCAAAAATAAACATGTTTCCGTATTTTTGCGATTTCAAGAGATTTCAGAAATAAAAATGCGATCCGTTTAGTTTTTCGGAAAGCTGATACAAAAACCTATACCATATCCTAATTTTAGAATCTATTAAATAAATGTAATAGGTGCAGTATTAATTATAATTAGATAATAGACTATTTTTAACATCAGAAGTTGTTCTTACACCTTCCTCTTTGTGCGTTGTTATTGATTCGTCGCCAGGACATCATCTTACCTCACTCCGGACATCAGGCAAGATACCTTGCCATAATTTACTATTTATATTTAAGTCTGTATTTTAGTTATTCGTATATCACTGTTTATTTATTTCTAGCTATACCATTATTTACAGTTCCTGATTACTGCCTGTTCAGTGATAGTAGCATTACTTTACTTATTATCCTTTGATTGCATATGGACTTAGGGTTAAGGGACTACCGTTTGTAGTGTATCGTATATACCTCGACACAGTTGTACCACGAGTATGTGTGAGATGAGTAGCATGTAGAGGTCTTTGCGTGTTGGCTGATCACCCGTGCGCATGCGTTAGGTCTAGCTGCTACTAGAGACATGTTAGAAGACTTAGCAGTTAGTAGAGGTACATGATCGCGGATGCGACCTAGATAGGTGCATCGGGTGGGGAAAACAATACCTGACGTATGGGCTTCTTTGCACTTCCCTGTTTACCTGTGTGGTCCTCCGGAGACGCAGGCTCCAGGTGCCCTCTGATGTTTTCCAGAGCGTTATGGACGTAGCCCCTTGCACATGATGTCCTCTGACGATCTTCGAACGTTACGGACGTAGGCCCCTGATGCCCTATATGAGGACTATGCCGATCCTATTTACAGCCAGGGCTCATACGTCGAAAGGATTATTTCTCAACTGCATGTTCACTTTAGTATGGTTAGGTTACCTCATTAATGTCTTATCACTTACCATTATTTGTGGCATATTTTATATTCAGTATTTATATGGCATGTTATTTATTGTATCTTGTTACGTCCGTCTGAGGACCTGGTGAATTCTCTAAGTGTGTCTTGTGGTTTTCGCAGGTGCTCTAGCTAAGGCCATGTTTTCCTTTCTTCTTTCGAGAATGATTACACTTGGATTGTCTTCGCATCGCTCGACAAAATTTCTTTATTATGTATTTCTCTCTTTTAGTTGGTAGTGGATTTGTCTCCGCCCAACGGCTCATAAGTTATTAGAAATTCTTTATTCTTCATTTGTGGATGAGATTAGTGTCATGGTTACTGTATTTTACAGCTTATGTATACATACGATAATTCCATATGTTAGAGTATCCTTCGTATGTATGCAGTTGGCATGTCGACGTACTTAGTCCTAAGTATTTTGGGACTGGGGCGTTACATATTTTTATGGTGGTCCATGCAGGTCAAGTTTATCACTCCGGTTACGTTATTGTACCGATGTGAGCCTGCAGATAGGATTAGAGTTTAGGATCTCATCCATATACTTGACATTCTTTCTTGACTCCAAACTTCGAACTCTCGTTTGCCTCCTTTGATTGCATCTTGTTTGACCCCTTTCTACCGTGAATCCTTACTTTCTCGTGCTTAATGTCGATTAGGAAGATGACTACACTAGTATATGCTCATAGGTCAAACACGTGACTAGAAGGTTTACATTCACAATTAGTATACATTGAGGTCTTATTTAAGATATAGAGGCATTTATTTTTCTAAAAGTATGATCTTAAGGATTAGCTGATTCTAAGTTGAGTAGTAGCAATATTACCAACTTTGAGGACAGAAAGAATTTTATCTTGAGACCACTAGGAGTATTCACCAAAAGATTGATAGAATATTGAGTAAAATCTTTAATTTTGAAGATTTAGAAAATATTTATGATTTTTCGGTTATAGCTATTCATATCTTTTGAGGATATAAATTGATTTGAGGAAAATTTTAAATTTTGAACTGTGTTATATGATCTATGATTGATAAATTTATTTAGATTTTGAGTTAAATATTTCAATAGTGAAAAAAAAATCTTCAAATTTTATCGTATAATTCACGATTGATAAGATTATCTAAATCTTGAGGTTAAAGTTTGGATTTATAATATTGCGATTTTGTGGAAAATTTATTAAGAGATATGATAAAGCTTATTTTGAGATTGATTAGAGGAATCTAAATTTTTTTAAGTTATAATGGATGACCTCAACGGACTATAGAATAAGAAAGTTTAGTTTGTGCATATTGGAGGGAATATATATATATATATATATATATATATATATATATATATATATATATATATATATATATATATATTTGTTATACTAAGGGTTATCTTAGGGTTATTAAAGACTTGAATTATTTTTATGATTATGCTTGAATATCGTAGTTTATGTCAAGCTTGGAAATACATATTGGGAACTCAAATTTTGGGATTAAATCTTAGCTTGATAGAGAACCAAGAAGCAGGCAAGGTCACCCTAATGAGATAGAGGTACTCTACATTCCATCCATGACCAAGATAGTTGTATATACACAAGTATAGTTAGTCTTCAACCAAACCATATGACCATATCTTAATTTTGACTTATTCGATCTTTCCCCAAATCCAGATATTTTATTGTGACCTTCTAACCGTTTGAAATTCAAGAAATGATTTAATCGTTCCTTGACTGTATCTACCTAGGAGACTATCTTATCTCTGAAAACTGTGTCCCTAAATTATTTTACTAGATTCCTTAGTTAATTTTATTTCATGCTTCAACTTGATCTTCTTTAATATTTGTACATTAATTGTCACTTCATGTACTCCCACTTTCTATTTTAGATCTTTTTGTGTCCTTTATCGTGACTTTGATATTTGGAGTGTAATACTAGTTGTTACCTTCCAACAAATTTTATATGTAAGACCTAGACGAGCTCACCTTCATGTAGGTATATCATGTCCCACTCAAACACGTCCCTTGTTACTCTATTTTTATGATATGACTTTCGGGTCATAAAGACTAGACTATAACCTTTACCATGATACCGATATATTTTTCGACCAAGGATAGGGACTCAACCTCGACTCAATTTTTTCGATCCGATATGTGATTTTGTTCTACTTAATTCCTTAAATGCTTAACTTTGTGCTTTATCTTGATTGCTTGACCCATTGTCCCATCACACTACTAGTTTAACTCTTGTAAGTTGGGTAGAATACCTCATGACCTAACAAACCTTTGTCCTTGTGACCCATATTGATAAGTTTACGTAGACTATAGAATTCAGAGGACCCTAACTTATCTAGTCAACCAAGCCATAGATAAGAAAACACTAGGACGACTGCATAAGCCCAAACTTGGGACAAGACTTAGATTTTAATGGATCTTTGACTATTAATTTCTTTCATTAGTATTCCTTACTTATATTTTGACTATCTTATGATGCTAATTTAGCCTTAGTTTTGCAAGCTTATTCTTTTATCGAGCTTGTTCACGACATATGTGTTATTGGGGACGCCCACTAATACATTGTCTAATCAGAACCGGTACATGATAGTCTGATCAACCTAGTGCACTTTGGTTCACTTTTCATATATTGTTCGACGTGGATGGAGACATAGTTAAACTTGGCCTCTATAATTCCATCCGCGACTGCCTTCGCAATTCTTTTTGAAAATTTTCAATCGTCTTTGAACCACGTATTCATATTCGATAATATCTTCTTCGAACTCTTTATTATTTTTGTCTTTCGCCTATATTAGAAAGACAAACACTCGTACTTGATATCCCCTTAGTTGTCCACCATCTATTGCCAAGATAGTTAAGCACTGACCAACCAATGTGACTATATCCCCGTCTTGAGTTACCTTTTTCCTTTACCCTAGATTCATTATCGTAACCTTCTAATCGTTCTTGAAACTTGAAAATGATTCAAATCATTTCCTTAACCATACCTAAAACCTAGACGACTATATTCGCTCAAGAAACCATCTCTCCTAAATGTTTAAATTATTTTCTTTGACCTACTCAATTCCTTTCTATTCTCCAATTCGTGTTATCATAATTTTATTACCTTAACTAGCGACCCTTCTTCAATTCCATAACCATGATGTATTTTCGCAGATATCAAAATCACGATCTTCCAATGCATGTTTGTGTCGAACGTCGTTTCTTCGCCTCATCCAAAAATTTAATCGTATTTCGGTATTGATGAACTCTTTCTATCTCCCTTACCCTTGCTATTCCTAAATTTTGAAGACGAAATTTTTGTAAGTTGTGTAGGATGTAAAACCCCTAAATTTTTACTACGATTTTTTTAATAAATATGGTATTAATTTTTGTACTTCATATTTGTACGTTGCGTACGAGTTTACATTTCGTAAATTTCTCGTCAAGTGCGAATAAGTGCGAAGTACATATTTTTATAAAACGTTTTAATTATATAGATGTAGAAAATATTTCAAAATAATAAAAACGATAAATATTTTATATTGCTTGAAGTTGTAAATGTGTCGCGCCGATGATTGCCAAACTTTATTTTTATTTAAAAAAGGCCAATTTATTTTATGGTACAAGTATAACTAGTAATTTAGAAAAATTATGTTTTATATAAGTATTATTTTTGCATGCGAGTGTATATATATATTTGTATTTTCAAAATTAATTATTATCATTAATATATTATTTTGAAAAAGGTATATTAAATATAGGTTGATTTAATATGTAATTAATTATGGTGATTTAAGTTGGAATTTTTTTTAAGTTATTTAAATACAGTTTAAATTAGAGGTAGAATCTATCTACATTGGATTATATTTGATTGAGATACTTTTAAATCAATTTGAATTAAATAGTGAAAAATCTAAGGGGAATTAAAACTCTTCTTAGTCCTTATCTAGATAAGACTTTTGTAAACCCCCTAATTTTTCAAAATAAATATTTTTAGAATTTTTGGATTTTTAAATAACTATTTATTGACTTATTATATAATTTGTACTATTTTACATATATTTAGTATAGTGCTCATTAGTGAATTTAGTATAAAAATATATAAAGCTATTTTTTAGTACATTAAGGATCTTAACTATATTATACAATTTTCTCAAAATTTTAGAATTTATTTCATAACTTTTATTACTTTTTACATGTTACTTATATTGTACACTATTTACATAATATAGAATAAATGTCAATTTAGTATTAAATATTTCAGCTTGTATAAATGAGATTAGATGAAGGTTGTTTAAATAAATATTAACTCTATTTATTATCTATAGTAATTTTAAATAATGTTATAGATAATTTAGATAAATATGAACTATATTTTAAGTTAATTATAATCCTAAGTCTAATAGGAAAGCATCCCTATCTATATTATATCACAACAAAGTAACTCATATCAATTTAAATCAAATCCTATCTAATTTAGGAGGTAAATCTGAAATAAGTACCTATATATACCCAATACATTCCCTTCCTATCAACCACAATTCGAAATTATTTTTAGTCCAATAGGAACTCAAAAATTCATCATCAGAATTCAGCCCCGCTTTTTAGTAGCAAGAGCAACTTGGAACGACGATATCTCCTAGCTCTGAACTCCGTTTCGCCTCCAGTTTTTTTTTAAAGAAGCGTATCGAGGTAAACATTTTAAAAGAAGCGTATCAAGGTAAGATTTTCAGAAACATATTTTAATAGACAAAATTTGTTCTGTACATTTCTACAAAACTGTTTGAGTATCTAGTGTCCCAAAAATAAACGTGTTTTAGTATTTTTGTGATTTCATGAGATTTCGGAAACGAAAATGCGATCCGTTTAGTTTTTCGGAAAGCTGATACGAAAACCTATGCCATATCCTAATTTTAGAATCTATTAAATAAATATAATAGGTGAAGTATTAATTATAATTAGATAATAGACTATTTTCAACATCCGAAGTTGTTTCTACACCTTCCTCTTTGTGCGTTACTGTTGATTCATCGCCAGGACATCATCTTACCTCACTTCGGACATCAGGCAAGATACTTTGCCATAATTTACTATTTATATTTAAGTCCGTATTTTAGTTATTTGCATATCAACGTTTATTTATTTCTAGCTATACCATTATTTACAGTTCCTGATTACTGCCTGTTCAGTGATAGTAGCATTACTTTACTTATTATCCTTTGATTGCATATGGACTTAGGGTTAAGGGACTACCGTTTATAGTGTATCGTATATACCTCGACACAGTTGTACCACGAGTATGTGTGAGATGAGTAGCATGTAGAGGTCCTTACGTGTTGGCTGATCACCCGTGCGCATGCGTTAGGTCTAGCTGCTACTAGAGGCATGTTAGGAGACTTAGCAGTTAGTAGAGGTACATGATCGCGGATGCGACCTAGATAGGTATATCGGATGGAAAGAACAATACCTGACGTATGGGCTTCTTTGCAATTCCCTGCTTACCTGTGCGCTCCTCCGGAGACGCAGGCTCCAGGTGCCCTCTGACATTTTCCAGAGTGTTATGGACGTAGCTCCTTGCATATGATGCCCTCTGACAATTTTCGGACGTTACCGACGTAGGCCCCTAGTGCCCTATATGGGGACTATGCTGATCCCATTTACAGCCAGGGCTCATACGTCGAAAGGATTGTTTCTCAACTGCATATTTACTTTAGTACGGTTAGGTTACCTCATTAATGTCTTGTCACTTACCTTTATTTGTGGCATATTTTATATTCAGTATTTATATGGCATGTTATTTATTGTATCTTGTTACGTCCCTCTGAGGACCTGGTGAATTCTCCAAGTGTGTCTTGTGGTTTTCGCAGGTGCTCTAGCCAAGGCCATGTTTTCCTTTTTTCTTTCGAGAATGATTACACTTGGATCGTCTTCGCATCGCTCGATAAAATTTTGTAATTATGTATTTCTCTCTTTTTGTTGGTAGTAGATTTGTCTCCGTCCAACGGCTTGTGTAAATAACAATTCATAAGTTATTATAAATTCTTTATTCTTCATTTGTGGATGAGATTAGTGTCATGGTTACTGTATTTTACAGCTTATGTATACATACGATGATTCCATATGTTGGAGTATCCTTCGTATGTATGCAGCTGGCATGTCGACGTACTTAGTCCTAAGTATTTTGGGACTGGGGCGTTATAGGTGATGACTGATCAGCTCCAACCAAACGATGCTCTACTCAATAGAGTATTTGTCGGATGCTTAGCTGGTGTAGCCTATGACTGGTATCACAGCTTGCCAAATGGTTGCATAACATCTTTTGCATGATTCAAGAAGATGTTCCTGGAACGATTATATGAGGGAACAAACAACATGACTATGTCGGCCCTCATCAAAATCAAGAAACGATCTAATGAAACCGCTGGACATTTTATTGAGCGCTTCCGTCGAGAGGCACTCAAAATGCCTTTGGGTACTCGAGATGCACTGACTATAGATACTTGGAAATCAAACTTGTTACCTATAGTCAGCATGTGGACTGGACCCTTACAATTTCAAGACTGGATTTTCTTCATAGTAAGTGCCAGGGTAGCCGAAGACAGTGCTAACAAGTTCAAACAACTAGGCATCCAGATGCCTAATCTTGACAAAGATAAACATTCCAACAGCGGCGGTCGTCAGAACAACTGTAAGAACAAAGAAGCTTTAGCCATCAATATGAAAGGCAAAAAGCTTTAGATGTTAACGTAGGTCAGTCAACACCTACTATGATGGAACCTCCACAGAGAGCACAGCATCCTAAGGAGGAATATTCTATTGATGAGGACGATATCATGAGCATATTTGATTGTCTGATCAAAAGCAACAAGCTTCAACTACTCGAAACAAAATGGCCAGATGAAGTAGGTAAAACTAACAATCCTAAATACTGTATGTATCACAGGTTCATAGAACACCCGACTAGGGCGTGTTACGTGCTCAAATGAAATATCCAGGAGCTGATTAATGCCAACGCGATCACTCTCCAGCAAGATGAGAATACTGTAACTGCCAATGTCGTCTCTTTGTAGTTCGGCGACTTTCCTGCTCAACTTGTGCAGGATGGAGTCATCCCTATCCTGAAAGCCACTCTAGAGATCATCAACCTTCTACCAGCATGAAGTGACGGTCTTGTCCCTCTGTCAACCGACAAAAGGAAATTATGTAGATCCATCCAGATTTGGTTGCTGATTTTGAGATGCCTGCTTCGTCTACAAAATCCAGAAAGACAACCAAATACAAATTATGTCACATGACTTCACTGGATGGTCATTATCTTCTACCTTTGGATGCTACCTTCATCCCAACAGCGGTTTCACTTCCTTCTGCCAAAATAGTAACACCGAAGCCGAAAGTTAACTACCAGCCAACAATCCATCTATATAGTCAACAGTCCCGTAAACTGATGACAAAGATGGGATATGACCTGCAAAAAGCCCCCGGCTTGAATGATGGGAAGGGGTCTCATATTCCTCTCTTCCAACATCTTTCGCACAACCAGTCTCGTGTTGGCTTAGGATTCTAGACAAATCTTTTGTCGCTTCAGAAGAAGTCTTCGAAAAATAAGACTCTAATGAAGAATTGCAATATGGTTTCCTCCGCACCAGCTCTAGAAGAGAAAGCCATGACCGGTACCAGATTTTGGAGACCCTACCTCAGATACTATCCAGAGGGACAAGAGAATGCAGTTATTCCACCTCCAGTCCCTGATGCCCCTTCAACATCTTCTCCGCCTGCTGTCAATGTTCCATCAGCTTCATCGCCTACAGTGGAACCGACTCCTCCCAAACCAATAGCGGCCGACAAAGGCAAACAGCCAGTTCGCTTCAATAAAATATTGAAGAAAACTCTACCTCTTGGACTGGAGAAGCCATATAACTTCGATATATTGGCTCAGCTAGCCAATACTCCGACGAAGTTATCAATCTTTGAGCTCTTACGTCTCTCGAAGAAAACTCGAGAAACACTAAGCGATGCTTTAATGCAAGCCGACGCTTGTCTAGCACACCTCAAGAAGCCAGATGAGGAACCTGTGGCATATTTTTATTGTCATAGTGTGATAAAGCTGATTCCCAATATCCCTTTCACGCAGGATGACATGCTTCTGGAAGACAATTGACATGATCGACCTCTCTATTTCACGGGATATGTCGATATAATAAAAGTCGATAGCATCCTGATTGACCTTGGATCTGCACGCAGCATTATGCTAAAAGCTCTACTGGATGTACTAAAGATCCCAGTCCATAATCTCTCTACAATAATCATGACTATTCTGGGATTTAATTCCCGGAGAAGTGAACCACTGGGAAAGATTCACCTGAAAGTTCAAATCGACAATCTCTGCACGAAGGTCACCTTTTATGTGATTGACAATCATGGTTCCTACAATGCTTTGTTAGGAAGACCATGGTTGCATAAACACAACATTGTGCCATCCACTCTCCACCAATGCTTCAAATATGTGGATGACAACGGAGAAGCCCGAAAGGAAGTGGTTGATCTTAATCCCTGCCGAGGTGTTGAAGCATATTTCACTGACTCTATGATGTACAAAGAAGAGTTCATAAAAGTCATGTTGGCCATGGACACTGAGGAAGATCAGAAGAATAATACAGATAATGTCCTTGTAATTCCGGTCAAAAGACGTACTTCTAGTCCTTCATCTTCTCAAACTCTGACAATCTATCTCTCTTCTTCCGTCAAACATCATCTTATTAAGAAGATGGAGCATAGGGAGCTCACCTCTTCTAAGCCACTTGTTATTGACCTTCGTTGTAACAAGCCTTCTCCTTCTCCTCCTCTGGTTATCAATCTTAGCAAGCCATCCGCTAAGATCAAGAACCCTGTTATAAATGATGATGTAATTATCAATAAAGTAGCATCTCCTTTGTACTATACTGATGTCAATTACTATGCTCGATGTTATCTAGAAATCCTGGATAACTTCGAACCCCTTACATTAGAAGCAGTTCAACCTCTTCAAGACGAAGTATCACTTGAATTAGTACAACATTCATTCTTTCTGGTTCCCTCCTAGAAGAAGGATGAACATCCTATCATCTTCAGCAAAGGATTGCATCAAAAGGCTACGTCTGATAGCGAGTCTGAAAATGACGATAGTGGGTGACTTCAACTACATCATTACATTCAACAATCGAAGAACATCATCCAAAAGATGGGCTAAAATTTTAAAACTGGCCTCAACGGTGGTAGCGGAAGGCGAACTCCTATTCGTATCCCTGCTCCAAAAGGAAATTCACTATAATACTACAGCAAAACAAAATATGGGTTGGGCTACACTTCACCGATCATGATCCCAGATGCTTCTGAGTCTGACAAAGAGGAGCGATCTAACTCTTTTGACTCTACCTCATGGATTTGGACACTAGTATAGGGCACGTTCATCGGGTGACTCTATCTTCCAATATGGTTGTAGAAGCTCAAAAATGAATGGGCGCTATTCTTAAAAAGGCGCCAACATCAGGTGGCGCCTAGTCACTAACTTGCACGAGACCCAAGTTGCGCCTATATTAAGGTGTACGGGGCGAGCTTCCTCGGGAAGCTGTAACAATTACCATCATTACTGACAGCATAGAAGTCGGAGAATATCTCTTCGAATCCCGAGCAACGCGGCGCTCGAGAAGATTTTGTCAGCATGTTGATAGCAAGCTCGCACAAGCTATCATGTGGCGCGAGAAAATTAATTATTATGACACAGAGGACTAAGTTAGAGAGGTACCAGTTATCAAGTTGCGCCTGGCGCCACCTAGAAAATTGGCGCCACCCGATCAATTTTTATCCAGAAGCCAGATAATATGGCACACATGCCACAAATTTAGAAGAATGGGTCCACTACACTGGCCATGACCACATGCATCTCACTCACTGAATGCCACGCATCTCCAGCAGTTCAAGTAGCCATTCGCACAACTAGATAGGTGGTGCACAACTCAGTGTGCGCACAACTCAAAAATAGTTATTTCAGAATTCTATAAATAGAGTTTCAAATCAGTTCTACGGCATCAATAATGATCATAATCTACTGACAAAGTGCTGCTGCTTTCTCAAGAGGCTTGTGTCTTCAATATCACATCGTCCAAGGGATAAAGTGATCGTCTTCTGATCAGATTCCTACAGTTATACTTCTCCAGAATTCAAGTGTACTCATTGTACTTTCTTTTTTTTAGTTTGTAAATCAATTTTTTTTTACAAACAAAATAGCGACTCTGCTAGGGACGACTTTCTTCTCTGACAAGAAAGTGACAACTCAATATGATACCGCGTCGATCGGCAAGACGCAGAAGACTTTGGTCTTATAAGTTGACCAAACAAGCTACGAAGCCCTGATCAGTGCTGGGGGTGTTAGGCGTGCTACTGTAGCTGCCAAGAACAAGGCATGCGCCGTATGGACTCCCAAGTCATCAACAGCACCAATCACTGCTTCTCTGCAAGCTGACTGTCTCTCTGGCACAAAACAAGAGGAAACGCTTTTTAGCTACTCACTCTTCTTCTCCAGTTCTGAACTCAGAGAAGAATCTATCTAGTGAGGCTACTAGACAGAACAAAGGAAAGTGCCCTTTGGCCTTTCCTCGTTCTGCACAAGCTGCGCCTTTTTCTGCCCTAGCACAAAACAAGAAAAAAACACTTTTTAGCTACTCCCTCTTCTTTTCCAGTTCTGAATTTGGAGAAGAATCTATCTAGTAAGGCTACTAGACAGAACAAAGGAAAGCGCCCTTTGGCTTTTTCTTATTCTGCGCAAGTTGTGCCTATTCCTGCACTATACAAAACAAGGGAAAATGCTTTTTAGCTACTCCCTCTTCTTCCCCAAGTCAGAATTTCGTTCGGAATACATCTACTACTTCCCTGGCACAGAACAAAGGAAAGTGCCCTCTGGCTTTCCTCATTCTTCCTCGGTCCTTGACTCGGTAGAAAATACTCCTGATTGCGCCCTTACGCCAATCAGTCCTAAAGCTCTTTTGGGAAAAAACTCTACTCTTTTTGATAAAGATAATCAAATCTCTAGCAAAAAAGTAAGTTCTGTTCAAAATAAACTTTCTGCTACCCAGTTGCACCACTTCAAGCACATAGGAATGGGGTGTGCAGAGCAAAAAGGCATTCTTCCTACTCCTATGAATTTAAGTCAGGATCTGCCAACCCTGTGCATCTCGAGATCTAAACAAGAAAAGCTGATGGTCTCTCAAACAGATGCACAAGTGGCACACCTATCTGACTTGCTCGCCTATCTGAAAAAGTGGCAGTCAGGATCAACTTCAGCAAGTCATAAACAGTCTGTGCCAATAGCCAACTTGCGCCAGAAGAAGATTTCTCAAGTCAAGGAACCTTTTACCTATGCCAATCAGCTCAGCACCTCCTTGTACACTCAGGATACATGACACCTCAAGAACCAAAATTATATTCCCAATATCATCATGGAATATATACCTCTGACTTCTCCTTATCCTGTCATTGTAACCGGTCTCCGTGAACTTCTTTGTACAGAAATGGAAGATCGCAAGGCCGTCTTGTCCATCTGTAGTTCCACAACAAGAACATCATTGTAATCATTATCACGAAGTAGTCATCAAATGTTGCTGCCAGTCAGCTAAGCGGTCTGTCTTCGACCGTTTGAACTACATTCAGACTCTTGAACCTGAGATAGTGAGTGAATATGAATTGATGTATGCTTCAGTTAATATGACATCTCGAAGTACTGGAGGTGGAAAGCGTCTGAGACGCAATGCATCTTGCAACCCCAGTCAATAATACTTGGATCGAATCCGTGACTCCGGTGAAGGAGTTTACCAACATACCATATCAAGAAGCCGAGAAACAATCGATCAAAGGAATCTTCCTTCTGACCGAGAAATAATCGGTCAAAGGATCTTCCTAATTCCGACCAAGATTCTTTCAGTCAAAAGAATCTTTCTATTCCTTGTCCTTGGGGTAGTTCCTTGTATGACTTTGATGCCGACAGTGAAAGCTCCAAACGGACCATCTTTTCCACCAGTTCTTCTTCATTGGCTAGAGAAGTAACTACCTATGTCATTAACGAAGAACAAGATGCATCTAGCTCTAGCAGTCAGGAGCAAAGAATTGCCTCTTTAGAGGCTAGCTTGAAAAACATGACTAAAATAATGGCAAGCATGCATGCTATAATCATGGCACAACACACTGATCCGTCGATTGCGAATCTAACTCCAACCCAAGAACAGGTAGCGGCACCTGCTCCTACCAATACTGGTCAGGGGGTACAATCTTCTCACAATGCTACAGTACCAACTCCAAGTCTTTCTGGTGCTGGGGGTGATGCATATCATGCAGTCCCTCCTTCTAATATTCCAAATCAGCCCACTGCTCCCCAAGTATCGGAAGACGCTAATGAGGCCGTAAAGATTTTTTGTACTCAATTCGAAGCCTTCAAACAGAAGGACGGCTTACAGAAGCTTGAGATCAAACAACCTTATCCCATAGAGTGGAAAGAAGTCCAGTTTCCTCCCAATTACAAACCTCCTACCATTATGCTATTTGATGGCAGTACATCCCCAAGCTAGTACCTCAACCACTTCGAGGTAACGACTGATCAACTTCAGCCAAATGATGCTCTACTCACTAGGGTATTTGTTGGATGTTTAGCTGGTGCAGCTTATGACTGGTATCACAGTTTACCAGACAGCTACATAACTTCATTTGCTGGGTTCAAACAAATATTCCTAGAATGTTTAGCTAGTGCGGCTTATGAGGGAACGAATGACATGACTATGTCAGCCCTCATCAAGATCAAACAGTAGCCTAATGAAACTGCTGAACATTTTATTGAAAGCTTCTGCCGTGAGGCACTCAAAATGCCTCTGGGAACTCCAAATGCTCTGACTATAGACACATGTAAATCAAATTTGTTGCCTATAGTCAGCATGTGGACTGGATCCACACAGTTCCAGGACTGGCCTTCTTTTATAGTGAATGCCAGAGCAGTCGAAGAGAGTGCTGACAAGTTCAAGCAATTAGACATCCAGATGCCTCACCTCAACAGAGATGAACAGGTTGCATCCAATAGCGGTGGTCGTCAGAAACTCTAGCCGTCAACATAGGTCAGTCAACACCTATTACGGTGGCGCCACCACAGAGGGCACCACGTCTGAAGGAAAAAAATACTCCTTCGACGAGGATGATATCATGAGCATCTTTGATTGCTTGATCAAGAGAAATAAACTTCAGATGCCCGACGCAAAGCGGCCAGAGAAAGTAGGTAAAACTGATCATCCTAAATATTGTGTGTATTACAGGTTCATTGGACACCCGACTCGAGCATGCTATGTGCTCAAAGGAAAGATTTAAGAGATGATTAAAGCTGGCATAATCACTCTTCAGCAGGATGAGATGACTGTGACTGCTAACATCATCTCTCTAGAGTTTGGCAACTTTTCTGCTCAATTTATGCAGGATGGAGTCGTTCCTATCCCGAAAGCTACTCTGGAGATTGTCAATCTCCCACCCGCATGAAATGATGGTCTTGTTCCTCTGACAACTGATAAATGAGAAACATGTGGATCCATTCCGACTTGGTGGCTAACTTTGAGACACCTGCTTCGTCTACAAAATCTAAGAAAGTAACCAAATATAAATCATGTCACATGACTTCATTGGGTGATCACCATCTTCCATCTTTAACTGCAACCTTCATCTCGACAGAAAATTCTTCTTCTTCTGAGACGACGCTACGGAAACTGGAGGCCAATTACCAATCAGCCTTCCATCTATAGTCAACAGTACCGCCAATTAATGACAAAGATGGGGTATGATCTGCAGAAAGCCCCTGGCTTAAATGACGGAAAAATGGTCTCCTATACCTCTTTCTCTATGTCTCCAACACAATCAATCTCGTATTGGCCTAGGATTCTGGACAAACTTGTCATCTTGTCAAAGGAAGTCTTCCAAAAGCAAGACTCAGATAAAGAACTGCAACATGGTGTCCTTTGAATCTGTATCAGAAGAGGAAGCCTTGACTGGGACCATGTCTGAGAGACTTTACCTAAGAGATTATTCTAAAGATCAAGAGATCACTGCTCCAGCTCCAGAAGCCCCTCCAGCATCGTCTTTTCCCGCTGTCAATGTTCCATCGGCTTTATTGCCTCCAGTAGAACCAACTCCTCCTAAACCGATGGCGACCGACAAAGGAAAACAGCTTGTTCTCTTTGATAAAGTATTGAAGAAGACTCCACCTCTTAGACTTGAGAAACCTTATAATTTTTATATATTGGCTCAACTGGCTAATAATCCAACAAGGTTATCAATCTTTGAGCTCTTGCGTCTCTCGAAGAAGACTCGGGAAACATTGAGTGATGCTTTAATGCAAGCCGACACTTGTCTGATACTCCTTAAGAAACCAGAGGAGGAGCCCGTGACCTATTTTCATTGTCATAGTATGATGGAGCTGATGTCACGACCCGCACCCTAGAGTTAGGGCACGAGAACGTAACAACGCCCAGCCTACACCGCAGTGTCGGCGGTAGAACGCTGTCCTAGGTCTCAATGCATCTAACAGTATAAGACTAAACAGTTTATACTCCCCGAATGGGGGTGACATAGCAGATACAACTCAATCACATCTAAGGTAGAGCATGATAAGAATAGATAAAACATGAAATCCAAAAGAGATACAGGAGATAGAAGTCTAAGTGTCTAAGGTACATGAACCCAAAAATACATCTCAAAACTCAATAAAGATACAATAATCCACAAAGTAAATACAACTCCAGACAAAATGAAATAACTACCTAAACAACCTCTAATGTGTCTCCTCTAGGCTAGCAGGCACCTCCAGGCTATCTGTAAAATTTATCAACAGGTCCAGTCAGGACTGGAACGAGCACATTACATCTCAACAGTTCATAGCAGGTTAGAAAATATAATCATGCAGTAAAGTAAGATACAAGATCTGAAGAAATACAATATGTAAGCAGGAAGAGAGAACTGTAATAGAAATATCTACTATAAATAGAGAACTAACAGTGGCTAGTGATGTAGAGTACATGATAGCACATGTGAACGGGACAGATTTGTACATGATCTACACTAAAGAGTTGTACATGATCTACACTACAATGGAATTGTTCACATGACTACTAGCACTCTCCCGTTTCCCCAATCAATACACAAGGATCTAAACAAGTTATGTTATTGTACATGATATCACATGGGGGCCCATATAGGGTGCACATGATAGTATACATGAGGCTCTGTGAACATGAGAGTACAAGATTCACAAGAGTGTACATGTATGGTAAAAGCACAGGAGTACATGATGAAAGTGAAACGCACATGACACAATGTACCCGATGCTCCCGAGGGGGATAACATCGCATGAAGAGATCCATATAGTACTAATCCGTGATAATGTCGTGACAGCATCAAGTATAGTAATCTAAAGCAGGAATATAATTCTAAGCAGGATATGAAATGATCAGAGAATGTACTCGCCTCGATAACCTGAACAGCTGATAAGTATAGGGGGTCCCACTGAAGCCACAGAGTCCTATTTAAAGCAACATAGGTTACAAGGTGTTCAAGTTAAAAATAAATAAATTCCTACAGGCAATCTATATTATTCTAGGTTCTTCTAAGTCAAAACAACTCTAGGTCGACTCCGGTCAATAATCTAGTCAAACTAGGTCAAGTGTTGACTTATAGTTGACTTTGGGTCAACTGGTCAACTCTGGTCAAACAGGGTCAATTCTAGTCTAATATAAAGTGTACTTCGTTATTTGTACGTCAAAACTTACGACACGTAAATCGAGATAAGAGGATTATCGGTAAGGTTGATAATCTTATTATAGTGATCCATGTATCCAACTTGTCAATTTCAGCGATGTGAGATCACCGGAATTGACTGATCTCAGTTTCGTTGTACTAATCCCGAAATACGAACATTATGTGAATTAATTATTAATTAATTATAAAAAGGTTAAAATTAGAGAAATTATCAACAAACATTGTCGGACGATGAAATGAACATCGCCAACGTGTCCAGAATGGTCAAATTAGCTAGGATAGCCTACCCAACGGTCCAATTTGGACACAAGGGCAAAAAGGTAATTTCGGGTCAAAACGGTGTCCATGTCGGAGCCGTTTTGCACCGAAAAACGTGCAAGAAAACAAGTCTATGAAATATAGAAAATTATATGTCCACGAAACCAGAATGTCGATACGAACCCAACGGTATCTCCAGAATTGGATTCCGTTGACCCGATCTCAATTTGGCCCGTTGACCAGAACTTGGAATTCCGATTTGCACGGAAGTACGTGCCGGAGCCAAAGTTCTCAAAACTTAGCAAACTACCTGTCAACGTGTCCAGAATGATGATATGAACTCAACGGTATCTCCGGAATTGGATTCCGATGAGCCGATCTCAAAATGACCCGTTGGCCCAGATATTGGTATCCGACTTGCACCGAAATACGTGTCAGACCCAATGTCCACCAAAACCTAGCAAATTATATGTCAACGAGTCCAGAATGACGATACGAACTCAACGGTATCTCCGGAATTGGATTCCGATGAGCCGATCTCAAAATGACCCGTTGGCCCGGATATTGGTATCCGACTTGCACCGAAATGCGTGTCAGACCCAATGTCCATCAAACGAGTCCAGAATGACGATACGAACTCAACGGTATCTCCGGAATTGGATTCCGATGAGCCGATCTCAAAATGACCCGTTGATCCAGAAAGTGGGACCCGTTTTGCACCGAAAAACGTGCCCGGGCCCACGTTCTCCAAATCTAACAAATTTTATATGAAAACATGCCAGAACGACGTCACAAGTCTAATGGTGGTGTCAGAAATGAAATCTGGAGTCCTGTGTTCAAAAATAGAATTTTACAAGTTGGAAATTACGAATTCGGACGGCCAACTTTGACGTCGAATTCAACCAATCAAACAAGCTCACAATAAAACAAAACTGGAGGGGTAGCAAGAGGGTTATACCAGCTTCGCACCGGAACTGGTAGCACGCAAAATGGAGCTACGGTAGAGGAGATACAAGCTGACGAGGTTGGCCCCGCAAAACTGTCCAAATTTAATACAATTTAATCGGTCAACTTGGTGGCCGATTTTCATGTATCAAACGATAAAATTAACGGACGAAATTTGACATGAGCGAAGGTGGATATACCAAGATTGCGACGGAGCGAAGAAATCGTCGATCCAACGGTCGGATTGTCCAGAAAATCTGCACGAAGTCACTGCGACGAGGCGAACTTTCTGACTTCCGAAATCGTGAGTCACGGCGGGACTTCGTCCAAAATGCACGAATCGCCCGTGTATCGCGCCGGGGAGGAGGGAAGTAGCCTGGGGAGTTCGCCCAGGGTCGCCGGACTTGGGGGAAGTGCCGTGGCGACGGCGGTCGGCGGTGGTCGACGGCGGTCGACGGCGTGCGACCCACGTTCGCATGCGCGCGCGCCCAACACCGAGCTGCTGCCGCTGTTGTTGGCGCCGCGGCGGCGCTGCCAGGCCGATGACGTACGGGGGCTGCGCGGCGCACCCCGGCGAAGGGGAGAAAGGATGGTGGCGAACGGCGACTGTGGTGGTGGTGGCGGTTGGCTTGGATGACGGTGGTGGCGGTTGGCTTTGAAGGAGAAAGATGAAGTAAGTAGGAGAAGGAGAATGGGGGAGGAGAGGTTGGTCGGCCAGGGTGGGGCCGACGGCCGGGCCAGGAGGAGAGGGAGGTGGCCGAGGAGTGAAGGAGCTGGTGTGTGAAGAAGGGGGGTCGGGTTTGATGAAGTTACTGCTGTGATGTTTTGTTTGAAATGAAAGTATAGGGAGGAGAGAGAGAGAGAAAGAGAGGAAAAGATTCTATCCATTAATTAGGGCCGGCCAACTAGTTGGCTGAGTGTGTGGAAAAAGGATGTAGGAAAAATAATGGATGGGATTAATTGTAGGAGAATCCAAGGGCTAGAAATAATTGTAGGAAAAATAGGTCATTCCTTTAGGATTAAATTCAAGGAAAATTTCCCATTAAATAATAAAAATAGATAAAATAAGAAATTGATATTTTTGGGCAATAAATATGAGGGTGTCCCGATGGAGGGCAACATGAAGCTGGACTGGGCTCGGTGGAGCCGGATTGGATGAAAATCGGACATCGAGCAACAAATGAATTAAAATTAGACGTTGATGATCATGTGTAAATAAGTAGCACATGGGGATTCCAAATAATGGGACACAAGTGGCGGACGGATAGTAGGCTCAAAGTGGGCCATGTCCATAGTTGGGGCTGACAGGTTTTGGTCGACAGGGGACCCACAAATCAAGTTGGAAAATGAATGTGACGCCGTGGAGTGAAATAAAATCGGGTCACGTGTCGGGAAAGTTGTGCGAATCAAATGGAGCACAAAATGACGTGTCTGAGTGGGACACGAAGGTCATGGGTGACGAGCGTCTCGAGTAGATCATCAATGAGGAGTTGGTTTCAAGAAACTGACTGGTCTTGCGCTCCCAATTTAAATGTCATGGTAACGCGCTGAAAATGATCAAGAAAAAGAGTAGAAAAAATAAATAACAATCAAATGGTCGAAACCGACCCAAAGTTCAGCGAAGCAGAAAGAGCACAAGGGAACAAGTTTGGATGGGACACTATATACCGTCATGAAGGTAATCATGTCCACTCCAAAACTCATGAAGAAGATTTCCATAGTTGAACATCCCTGATACTCCAAATATCAAAGGCATGGAAAAGTACACTTACAGAATAAATTATTTATCAAACCAATCAATCAGAAAATAAAATAAATGAAAAAAAATGAATCCGAAATTCAGGGTGCTAACATCCTACCCACCTTACAAAAATTTCGTCATCGAAATTAAAATATCCCTACTCCCCCTAGGTCAAACCCCCAAAATCAAAGTCCCATAACTTAAACAAATCATACCATCAAATAAAAGACAATATCCAGGGTCATGGTAACAGTGACAGTGAAGTCTCATCTAGGTTTACTAGTCATGCTAACCAACGGTCATAGGGTATCAAACACACAAGCAATCCAGGGTGCTAAAATAGAAAGATACAGACACAACAACCATCAAAACTATAAAGTTGTCTACCACCCCATATGAAAACTGGTACTCATAAAAAAAATAAAGGAAGGTGACTACCAATCATCTGAAAAAATACTATCCCAAGAAAATCAAAATCACAAGTTAAAGAATCGAAAGTCACTTGCATTGAAATCCAATCACAATATATATACAGAGAGAGCGTTAGAGAGGGAAAACTAGCATCATGTGTATGGGGACATGTTCATACGGTTAGATAGTAGGCGTGTGTATACGTGAGTATACATGAAAGTATATATGAGAATTTGGGTTTAAAACAACAGCTATCAAGTTACACTAATCATGGCATTTTGGTTAAACAATCTACAATACGCAACCTATTTAATCATAACATGCATGGCTAACCATATACATCTATAAAGAGGTAGAGATTTAGTTATGTATCTATACAAATTATAACATGGATGTATAAAAACTATATATATCTATATAGATAAATGATCATAACATAGAGAGGAAGATTAGGTTACATGACAGGGTATACTAAGTTAGAGTGTGTGTGTGTGTGTCCTTGTACAGGGTTATAGCTTAGTATTGAAAGGTTAAATCCAGGTTTTAGTTCAGCATTTACACACAAAAATATCTGAAAATAAGCTAACCTTTAACCAGTATAATATTAACATAATACAAATTCAAAATTTAGGAGTTTGAAACATCACAACTATCTCAATGCTCCAAATACATCCTATCATGATAGAAATGAAACCCTAATCATATTACCAATACATTTATCTACGCATACAGTTCAATATTACATATTAAATCTGAAATTTAACTAAACATGGAAATCAATACAAAAATGTTAACATGTAACTAGTTTTCAGAATTTTGGAGAACTTGAACATTAAAATCCAACTCAATGTTTATCACAAACTAGCATGTAAGAATATGGAACTTAAATTTATATTCCTACTTACAACAATGTACGCAGCTCTAAATATTATATTAAGAAAATAAAACAGTAATTTAAACTAAACATTTGGAATTCAGTATTAAGGGTTAATATGTACACAGTCTTAAATTGACAAATTTAAACACAATTTTCAACCAAAATTCTTTTGAATTGAAACCCTACGTATAATCATACATGTGCAGTGACGTAAACCTAAATAACAACATGAAATTTTATATTTAATATTACGAATTTAAACATGGAAAAGCAGAGAACCAGAAATATTGGTTATGAAAATTTGGACATCAACAACATATCAATATGTATCTAGATATGTGGAAAAATTAAGTGTAGCATGCATACGTGTTAAGCAAAGTGTCTGCTATATATATTCGTATACATATTCTCGTGTCCCAATAAAATTATTTTTTACATTAAGACTAACATTCAGATTCCTACCAAGATTGCAAGCAGGCGATTGACAAAATCAAGACAGTTTTATTATTATTACTTAATACAAGAAATATATCAAGAAGAAATAACGATAAAATCTGTTTTGCTTATCTGTTTAAAGAAGAACCATTTTGAAACCCAGAGCTAAATTATCAAATCCAAGGTAAAGTCTAGCAAAATCATCAATTCATTGTATTAAGAAAAATTCATAGAAGAAGTTACACAAAGGTTTATAAAACAACTAAACATACTCTTAAGTTAAATAATAGGAAACTAGACAAAACAAATAAATAATAAAAAAAATTTGAAAAGCTGAACAAAATTAGAGAAAACATGTTCAAAAATATTTAAGGTGCAATCTGATAATCATATGCGTCTATCCAAAATCATGGTACTCTAAATCCTCGTCATACTAGTAAGCAAGGCTACGATAATCACAGAGCCCTTGACTTATGCACATATCTCTAGAATCATGGTATTTAACATTTTTGCGGTGCCGCATGCTTGGCTGCAAAAACCTTAAATTCCCACACCCGAGAAATACATCCAGAGTCAGACTATATGTCCTCACCATGCTGGCTAATGTGACTATAGAAGACTAGATTCCATAACATAGATGACCTAGCCCATATAATTTCATCTTGCCAAAAATCAAATTAAATCAACAATGAATACTCAAAAATCAAATCAAAATTTATTAACGAACATCAAAATTCAAAAGTGAACACAATCCATCAAAATGTAAACTCGAATGCAACAGCTATCATCAAAATTCAAAATTCGAAAATCTTCCATCAAAATAAATACAAACTCAAATTCAACAATAATCCGTAAAAATCAAATTTAACAACAAAAGTAAAATAAATTAAATCAAGGGAAAAAAAAGAGTTTTCAAATCGAAGTTAAATAAGATTCTCCAGGGTCGTCCTGGAAATCTCTCAAGGGTTCCTATCTGTGATTGAGTACCCTCAAATATATCCTATTCCTAGTGCAGGCTGTAGTGGTACTCAAGTTCGAATACCACTACACTTTAGCCTCGACCTACATGGGCCACCACTAAAAACGTGTCACGACCCGCACCCTAGAGTTAGGGCACGAGAACGTAACAATGCCCAGCCTACGCCGCAGTGTCGGCGGTAGAACGCTGTCCTAGGTCTCAATGCATCTAACAGTATAAGACTAAACAGTTTATACTCCCCGAATGGGGGTGACATAGCAGATACAACTCAATCACATCTAAGGTAGAGCATGATAAGAATAGATAAAACATGAAATCCAAAAGAGATACAGGAGATAGAAGTCTAAGTGTCTAAGGTACATGAACCCAGAAATATATCTCAAAACTCAATAAAGATACAGTAATCCACAAAGTAAATACAACTCCAGACAAAATGAAATAACTACCTAAACAACCTCTAATGTGTCTCCTCTAGGCTAGCAGGCACCTCCAGGCTATCTGTAAAATTTATCAACAGGTCCAGTCAGGACTGGAACGAGCACATTACATCTCAACAGTTCATAGCAGGTTAGAAAATATAATCATGCAGTAAAGTAAGATACAAGATCTGAAGAAATACAGTATGTAAACAGGAAGAAAAAACTGTAATAGAAATATCTACTATAAATAGAGAACTAACAGTGGCTAGTGATGTAGAGTACATGATAGCACATGTGAACGGGACAGATTTGTACATGATCTACACTAAAGAGTTGTACATGATCTACACTACAATGGAATTGTTCACATGACTACTAGCACTCCCCCGTTTCCCCAATCAATACACAAGAATCTAAATAAGTTATGTTATTGTACATGATATCACATGGGGGCCCATATAGGGTGCACATGATAGTATACATGAAGGCTCTGTGAACATGAGAGTACAAGATTCACAAGAGTGTACATGTATGGTGAAAGCACAGGAGTACATGATGAAAGTGAAATGCACATGACACAATGTACCCGATGCTCCCGAGGGGGATAACATCGCATGAAGAGATCCATATAGTACTAATCCGTGATAATGTCGTGACAGCATCAAGTATAGTAATCTAAAGCAGGAATATAATTCTAAGCAGGATATGAAATGATCAGAGAATGTACTCGCCTCGATAACCTGAACAGCTGATAAGTATAGGGGGTCCCACTGAAGCCACAGAGTCCTATTTAAAGCAACACAGGTTACAAGGTGTTCAAGTTAAAAATAAATAAATCCCTACAGGCAATCTATATTATTCTAGGTTCTTCTAAGTCAAAACAACTCTAGGTCGACTCCGGTCAATAATCTAGTCAAACTAGGTCAAGTGTTGACTTATAGTTGACTTTGGGTCAACTGGTCAACTCTGGTCAAACAGGGTCAATTCTAGTCTAATATAAAGTGTACTTCGTTATTTGTACGTCGAAACTTACGACACGTAAATCGAGATAAAAGGATTATCGGTAAGGTTGATAATCTTATTATAGTGATCCACGTATCCAACTTGTCAATTTCAGCGATGTGAGATCACCGAAATTGACTGATCTCAGTTTCGTTGTACTAATCCCGAAATACGAACATTATGTGAATTAATTATTAATTAATTATAAAAAGGTTAAACTTAGAGAAATTATCAACAAATATTGTCGGACGATGAAATGAACATCGCCAACGTGTCCAGAATGGTCAAATTAGCTAGGATAGCCTACCCAACGGTCCAATTTGGACACAAGGGCAAAAAGGTAATTTCGGATCAAAACGGTGTCCGTATCGGAGCCGTTTTGCACCGAAAAACGTACAAGAAAACAAGTCTATGAAATATAGCAAATTATATGTCCACGAAACCAGAATGTCGATACGAACCCAACGGTATCTCCAGAATTGGATTCCGTTGACCCGATCTCAATTTGGCCCGTTGACCAGAACTTGGAATTCCGGTTTGCACGGAAATACGTGCCGGAGCCAAAGTTCTCAAAACTCAGCAAACTACCTGTCAACGAGTCCAGAATGATGATACGAACTCAAGGGTATCTCCGGAATTGGATTCCGATGAGCCGATCTCAAAATGACCCGTTGGCCCGGATATTGGTATCCGACTTGCACCGAAATACGTGTCAGACCCAATGTCCACCAAAACCTAGCAAATTATATGTCAACGAGTCCAGAATGACGATACAAACTCAACGGTATCTCCGGGATTGGATTCCGATGAGCCGATCTCAAAATGACCCGTTGGCCAGGATATTGGTATCCGACTTGCATCGAAATGCGTGTCAGACCCAATGTCCACCAAAACCTAGCAAATTATATGTCAACGAGTCCATAATGATGATACGAACTCAACGATATCTCCGGAATTGGATTCCGATGAGCCGATCTCAAAATGACCCGCTGACCCAGAAAGTGGGACCCGCTTTGCACCGAAAAACGTGCCCGGGCCCACGTTCTCCAAATCTAACAAATTTTATATGAAAACATTCCAGAACGACGCCACAAGTCTAATGGTGGTGTCATAAATGAAATCTAGAGTTCCGTGTTCAAAAATAGAATTTTACAAGTTGGAAATTACGAATTCGGACGGCCAACTTTGGCGTCGAATTCAACCAATCAAACAAGCTCACAATGAAACAAAACTGGAGGGGTAGCAAGAGGGTTATACCAGCTTCGCACCGAAACTAGTAGCACGCCAAACGAAGCTGCGGTGGAGGAGATACAAGCTGACGAAGTTGGCCCCGTAAAACTGTCCAAATTTAATACAATTTAAACGGTCAACTTGGTGGCCGATTTTCATGTATCAAACGATAAAATTAACGGACAAAATTTGACATGAGCGAAGGTAGATATACCAAGATTGCGACGGAGTAAAGAAATCGCCGATCCAATGGTCGGATTGTCCAGAAAATCTGCGCGAAGTCACTGCGATGAGGCGAACTTTCTGACTTCCGAAATCGTGCGTCACGGCGGGACTTCGTCCAAAATGCACGAATAGCCCGTGTATCGCACCGGGGAGGAGGGCAGTAGCCTGGGGAGTTCGCCCAGGGTCGCCAGACTTGGGGGAAGTGTCGTGGCGACGGCAGTCGACGGCGGTCGACGGCGGTCGACGGCGTGCGACCCACGTTCGCATGCGCGCGCGCCCAACACCGAGCTGCTGCCGCTGTTGTTGGCGCCGCGGCAGCGCTGCCAGGCCGACGACGCGCGGGGGCTGCGCGGCACACCCCGGCGAGGGGGAAGAAGGATGGTGGCGGACGGCGACTGTGGTGGTGGTGGCGGTTGGCTTGGATGACGGTGGTGGCGGTTGGCTTTGAAGGAGGAAGATGAAGTAAGTAGGAGAAGGAGAATGGGGGAGGAGAGGTTGGTCGGCCAGGGTAGGGCCGACGGCCGGGCCAAGAGGAGAGGGAGGTGGCCGAGGAGTGAAGGAGCTGGTGTGTGAAGAAGGGGGGGTCGGGTTTGATGAAGTTACTGCTGTGATGTTTTGTTTGAAATAAAAGTATAGGGAGGAGAGAGAGAGAAAGAGAGGAAAAGATTCTATCCATTAATTAGGGCCGGCCAACTAGTTGGCTGAGTGTGTGGAAAAAGGATGTAGGAAAAATAATGGATGGGATTAATTGTAGGAGAATCCAAGGGCTAGAAATAATTGTAGGAAAAATAGGTCATTCCTTTAGGACTAAATTCAAGAAAAATTTCCCATTAAATAATAAAAATAGATAAATGAGAAATTGATATTTTTGGGCAATAAATATGAGGGTGTCCCGATGGAGGGCAACATGAAGCTGGACTGGGCTCGGTGGAGCCAGATTGGATGAAAATCGGACATCGAGCAATAAATGAATTAAAATTAGACGTTGATGATCATGTGTAAATAAGTAGCACATGGGGATTCCAAATAATGGGACACAAGTGGCGGACGGATAGTAGGCTCAAAGTGGGCCATGTCCATAGTTGGGGCTGACAGGTTTTGGTCGACAGGGGACCCACAAATCAAGTTGGAAAATGAATATGACGCCGTGGAGTGAAATAAAATCGGGTCACGTGTCGGAAAAGTTGTGCGAATCAAATGGAGCACAAAATGACGTGTCTGAGTGGGACACGAAGGTCATGGGTGACGAGCGTCTCGAGTAGATCATCAATGAGGAGTTGGTTTCAAGAAACTGACTGGTCTTGCGCTCCCAATTTAAATGTCATGGTAACACGCTGAAAATGATCAAGAAAAAGAGTGGAAAAAATAAATAACAATCAAATGGTCTAAACCGACCCAAAGTTCAGCGAAGCAGAAAGAGCACAAGAGAACAAGTTTGGATGGGACACTATATACCATCATGAAGGTAATCCTGTCCACTCCAAAACTCATGAAGAAGATTTCCATAGTTGAACATCCCTGATACTCCAAATATCAAAGGCATGGAAAAGTACACTTACAGAATAAATTATTTATCAAACCAATCAATCCAAAAATAAAATAAATGAAAAAAAAATGAACCCGAAATTCAGGGTGCTAACAGCTGATGCCCAACATCACCTTTACACAAGATGATATACTGCTAGAAGATAATCGACATGACCGGCCTCTCTATTTCGCGGGATATGTTGATACAATAAAAGTCGATCGCATCCTGATTGATCCAGGGTCTGCACTTAATATCATACAAACGACTCTACTAGATGCACTGAGGATCCCTATTCATAATCTTTCTACAACCATCACTACGATCCTGGAATTTAATTCTGGTAGAAGTGAACCCCTGGGAAAGATTCGCCTGAAAGTCCAAATCAGCAATCTTCGCACAAAGGTTACCATTTATGTGATCGACAATCACGGCTCCCATAATGCTTTATTGGGAAGACCGTTTCTACATGAACACAATATCGTGTCATCAACTCTTCATCAATGCTTCAAGTATGTGGACATCAATGGAGAGGTCCAAAAGGAGGTGGCTGATCGTAACCCCTTCCGAGGTATCGAAGCATATTGTACTGATTCCCGAATGTATAAGGAGAAATTCATAAAAGTTGTACTGGCCATGGATACTGAGAAAGATCAGAAGAACACCCCAGATGATGTCCTTGTGATTTCAGTCAATGGACGTACTTCTCGTCCTTCATCCTCTCAGACAACCATTCATCTTTCTTCTCATGATAAACATCCTCCTATTGAAAAGATGGAACAGAGGGAGCTCACCTCTTCTGAGCCTCTTGTTATCGACCTTCGTCGTAACAAGCCTTCTCCTTCTCCCTCTATTTCTCCTCCTCTAGTTATCAAACTTACTAAGCCTTCGGCTAAGGCCATGAACCCTGTTATAAATGATGTACAAATCAATAAAGTAGCATCTCCTTTGCAGTATACTGATGTCTTTTATTATACTCGATGTTACTTAGAAATGCTTGATAACTTCAAATCGCTTACAATAGGAGCAGTTCAACCTATCCAGGACGAAGTATCACTTGAACCAGTGCAAGATTCCTTCTTCCTATTTCCTTCCAAGAAGAAAGATGAACTTCCTATACATTTTAGTAAAGGAACCGAGCAGAAGACTACGCCCGATAGCGAGGAAGAAAATGACGATAATGGGCAGCTCCAACTACGTCATTATAGTCAACAGTTAAAAGATATCATTCAAAAGATGGGCTACAATTTTAAAATCGATCTCAATGGCGATAGAGGAAGGCGAACTCCTATTCGTATTCCCGCTCCAAAAGGAAAGTCACTACAATACTACAACAAAATAAAGCGTGGATTAGGTTATACCTCGCCGATTCTGACTTCAGACGCCTCCAAATCCGACAAAGAAGAGCGATCTAACTCTTCTGATTCTGTTTCATGTGATTCTGACACCAGTGTAGGGCACGTCCATCGAGTGACTCTATCTTCCAATATGGTGACCGTTGAGTTCTCAGAAGATGATGACAATTGTGATGAAGCTCCTAAGTCAGATCCTTGGGTACAAAGAATGGACAATCAATGGGAACTTCACTTCGAGCAACACGAACCATCTACTGAAGATCAGTTGGTCCAGGTCGATGTCGAAAATGAAGCTTCTCCAAGGCCAATATTCATCAGCAAAAGCCTTCCTGAAGCGAATAAAAAAGAACTAATTCAGCTCATTAAGGAATACATTGACGTATTCGCCTCGAGCTATAAAGATATGCCAGGATTAGATCCTCAGATCGCTACCCACAAACTCAACATCCTACCCAATGCAAGGCCTGTCAAGCAACAACAATGACGATTCTGATATGACAAGATGGATGTCATAGAAACTGAAGTCAAGAAGCTCACTGCATGTGGCTTTGTCAGAGAAGAACAACATTCTGACTGGGTAGCTAATGTCGTCCTATTTATGAAGAAAACATGGAAGGTTTGAGTCTGTATTGACTTTAGAGACCTCAACGATGCTTGTCCCAAAGATGAGTTTCCTCTTCCGATCACTTATGTCATGATCGACAATACTTCCGGATTCCAACGAATGTCTTTTATGGATGGATTTTCAGGATACAATCAAATCAAGATACATCCAGAAGATAAAAAACATACATCTTTCCGTACTCCTCTGGGAGTCTATTGCTACACTGTCATGCCATTTGGTCTTAAAAATGTTGGTACAGCTTATCAGCGGGCTATGAGTAATATCTCTTATAATTATTTATGGAAGACAGTCGAATGCTATGTCGATGATATTGCCATCAAAAGTCGTCTAAAATGAGATTATATCCAAGATTTGAGAACTATCTTCGATCTAATGCGCCAGCATCAACTCAAGATGAATCCTACCAAGTCATTCCTGGGAGTCTCTAGTGGCAAATTCCTCGGATTCGTTATTACCTCTAAGGGTATACACGTTGACTCCAAGAAGATCAAAGCCATTCAAGAGATGCGTCCTCCATGCAACCTAAAAGAGCTACGAGGATTCCAAGGACGGATTGCGTACATCAGGAGATTCATTTCAAATCTCTTTGGACGTTGCAGACCTTTCACTCAACTCATGAAGAAAGGTGTATCTTTTATTTGGACTGAAGAATGTCAACAAGCATTTGAAGACATAAAGTGGTATTTGATGAATCCTCAAGTTTTAGTACCTCCCGTCTCAGGAATACCTTTTCTGATGTATGTCCGTGCAATGGATCATTCTTTGGGAGCTCTACTAGCCCAGAAGAACAAAGAAGGTCACAAACAAGCTATCTATTACCTCATTCGCACGATGATCGATGCCGAACATCGATATAGTCCGGTGAAAAAGAATATTTAGCCCTAACATTCGTTGTTCAGAAAATACGACATTATATCACGGGTCAAACCATCTATGTTATTTCTAGAGTCAACCCTCTTCGTGTCTTGATGAAGAAGCCCAGTACTCTTAATTCCAGGCTCGCTACATAGGCCATACTGCTGGCACAGTATGATATGGTTTACGTCCCACAAAAGTCTGTTAAGGGTCAAGCCCTAGCCAACTTCCTAGCAGCTCATCCAATTCCGGAGACATCTAAACTCTATGACGAGATTCCTAATAAAACCTTGGAATCTAACATGATTTTAGAAGTAGTTCTTTCTTGGCATCTATTCTTTGATGGTGCATCCAGAATTGGACACAAAGGTACCATTGTTGCTGGAGTCAGAATTGTCCATGTATTACCGAATGGATTGACTATCCATAGAGCTTATTCTTTAGACAAGCCATGCTCCAACAATGTGGCTGAATATAACGCTCTCCTCATTGGCCTCCAATTGGCTAAACAGCTGGATATTGAATATCTCGAAGTATATGGAGACTCTAAGCTGATCGTCAATCAGGTTAGAGGCACGTACGAAGTTCGGCACCAAGACCTTATTCCATATCATGAAGCGACAGTTAGATTGGCTACATCGTTCAAAAGTTTCTTCATTGAACATGTACGTCGAGCTTACAATATAGAAGCTGATGCACTTGCTAATCTAGCAGCAGTATTAGCAATTCCAGTAAAAAGATAACCGATGATTGTCATCACTAACAGAGAATTATTTTACATCGAGAATAATTCAAACATTGAATTCAGCAATTCAACTGAAATTGACGTCATTAGTGAAGACTGGAGAGCTCCTTTCATCAACTTCGTAGTATATAAAATCCTACCCGAAGATCCCAAGGAAGCTGCAACAATCCGTCGGTGATCGCTCTGGTTTTATTACATTCACACCTCCAAAACACTCTATCGGCGAACATTTGACGGTTTACTTCTACGTTGTCTTGCAGGAGATGAAGCAAAACAAATCCTACATGAAGCTCACAATGGTGTCTGTGGTGCGTATCAACCCGGTCCTAAACTACAAGATCGCATCCGATGTTTGGGCTACTATTGGCCTACTATGGTATCAGATGCCATTGAATATACAAGGAAATGCCAAGCATGTCAAATCTATACAAGATCGAAATTCCTTCATCCGACTGCCACATCATGGTCCTTTGAAGCTTGGGACATGGATGTCATTGGTCCAATCAACCCACCGTCATCTAGAGGACATCGGTTTATACTAGCTATAATCGATTACTTTTCGAAGTGGGCAGAAGCTATACCCTTAGCTGAAGTTAAAACCAGTAGTATGATCAACTTCATCAAGCATTATGTGATATACAGATTCGGTGTTCCTCGACGAATCATTCATGACAATGGACCCTAATTTATTAGTCAAAAGTTTACTCGATTCCACGATGACCACATGATCAACAATGTTGCTTCCATGGTATATAATCCTGCAGCTAACGATTTGGCAGAAGAATTCAATAAAACCATTATTAAGCTTCTCAAGAAGTTTATTTTTACTAATAAAAGAACTGGAGCGAAAAGCTTGGAGAATGTCTATGGGCTTATCATACTACCATACGCACTCTGCCCGGTTGTACACATTTTTCCTTGGTGTATGGATACGAAGCCGTCTTACCATTAGAAATTCAAATCCCTTCCTTGATAATTACAATTGCCAATGAACTCACAACAGAAAATAATGATCGTCTTCGACTTCAGGAGCTTGAAGCACTTGACGAGAAGCGGCTACTAGCTCAGCAACATATTGAGCTATATCAAGCCCGCATCTTAAATGCTTTCAATCGTAAAGTCAAAGTACGAGCATTTCATAAAGGAGAATTGGTCCTTACTGTCAGACGTCCTATGATTATGACACACATGAGCAAAGGCAAATTCGAAGCAAAGTGGAAAGGTTCCTATGTTGTAAGCAAGGTTTTCTCAAAATGAGGTTATCAACTAACCGGGATGGATGGCCGAGTCGCTGTGATGCCTATCAATGACAAATTCTTAAAGAAATACTATGTTTGAAGAATGTATAAGATATTCTCTGAATATTGTATATCCTTCAACTCTTCGATTTATTATCTTTTATTTACTCCTCCGTAGATAAAACCACAGATAATAAACTCTTAAAGAAAATCCCTAGTGTAGTCTATCCAGATCATATCACATCATCACAAATGTTGTCTTTTGAAACCCAGTTGTTTTAAAAGATATCCTATTTTTCAATCCCAGTTGATTTAAAGGTAGTCAATGGATATATGAATTCACGTCCATATTACCTCTGAATTCTATTATCTACATCAGCGACCTATCATGTTCGTATTACTTCTGATGAAGTCATCTTTTGAAATGACAATATCTCAAAATTATATTATGTCACGTCTACATTACCACTGAACAGATATAATGAGTATTGTTATTTTCTGAGAAGATATGTCATGTTCGGTACCTCTGAACATACTTCATACTTTTGTCTATTACTTATGTCTATAACAGATATATAACAAGTAATGGGACCACAAAAAGATTATTCATTTTTTATTTCCAATAATGTGCAAAATATTAAAAAGTGTACATCATGTGAAAGTTAAAAAAAAGCAGTCAGGGATAGTTTCACTGAAGGGGCAAAGTACTAAGATCAATGATCAGTTTCTTCAGATTCTCGGCTCTCTCTGTTCTGGAGTCAAGCACCTTTTGCCTAGCTAGAGCTCTTCCAGATTTCGGATCAAACGGTTGCAGAGAGTCAGCTCGGCGTTCCAGTTCTGCACCTTGAGTTCGAATAAGTTCATCCCGTTGCCTCTTCAGATCATCTAGTTAGCTCGCGACAACTTGATGCATTTCCAATATTTCCTCTTCACGTCGTCGAGCTGCTTTGAATACTTCTTGAAGTCGGGCCATCTCAGTTTCTAAATCTCGGAGGCGAGCTTGACATTCAGTCGCTTCTTTCTCATTCTCTGCGACTTCAGTCTTATAACGCTCAACAGAAGAAGTAGTCTCGATAATACGAGATTCCAGCTCTGCAGAGTGTAATACCCCAGTCCCAAAATACTTAGGACCGAGTACGTAGACATGCCAGCTGCACATATATGAAGAATACTCTAATATATGAAATCCTCGTATATATACATAAGCTATAAATATAAAATAATCATAGGCCAGAATATAATCATCTAATCTTATCACAGCTCAACACAGAAGATAATAGAGTCTAAATAATAAATGAGTGTATCAAAGAGATAGTCGGGTGGACATATCCACTCCAAACAGCTATAAAAAATAGTCTCAATGATCGGAGTCCAACCTCCGTAAAATAAAAAGAAAAGAGATATAAAAATGTCCACTAAATATCTCAATAAATAAATAGACTAGAACTCAGCAGGAGGTACCTCGTCATCAATGTATGAAGGATCCAGTGCCGCTCCGTACTCCTGCGGGAAATCGTCTAACCCTGGAGAGATAACTAGTTCCTTAGAGGGACGTAACAAGATACAAGAAAATACCATGCCATATAAATTGTAATATATAATAGAGAGTAAGAGGTAATGCATGCAATAGGTTTCCTAACCATTCTACTGTGAATATGCAGTTGAGATACAATCCTTCGACGCATGAGCCATGGCTGATAATAGGATCCGGTATAGTCCCCTCTTGGGTACCAGTGACCAAGCGTATAACGTTCAAGAATGTCAGTGGCCAACCTGAGTGGATAATCATACCCATATCTTCAGCGGAGCTTCCGGGTTATACGAAAAAGTGTAATAGAAGCCCATACGCCAGGTATTGTTCTCCCCACCCAATGCCTAGTATCGTCATCTCTATGACTAATATGAACCTCTAGTAACTGCCAAGTCTACTAGTATGCAATTCTATTGGCAGTTACTCCTATCTGTCGTACGCCTCAGATGTATCGGTGGCCAGGCGACTACGCGAGTATGTTTTCTATATGTGACTCATAACACGTGATAAAGCAAGTGTCAAGGACGTATGAGATATACAAATACCTCATCATCAATAGGTGGTCACTAGGCTAAGTCAATGCAAGAGAAATAACAAAAAACAAGTAAAATGACCGATAGGATCGCTTGCACCCAAGTGTGACTTGGACGCATAGTGATATAATACTAACAACAGATAAGTAATGTTGAATATAAATAATTAAAAATAAGAATAAGTAAATCATAGAGTAAGGTGGCAAGGAATCTTGCCTGGCAGTGCAGAAATGGCAATCCAATAATCAAGTACGTCGGCAGTGAAATCTCAAAATCCACGAACGACTTCGGATGCTGAAACAAACATCAAAAACGTTATCAGTGTAAAAGATATATCTAGAAAAGGCTGGTCCAAAAGTCTAATTCGGGGACAGAGGCAAAATCGTAATTTTGGATCAAAACGATATCCGTCCTTGGACCCATTTTGTACTGAAATACGTGTCAATATCTATGGTCTCTAAAGTCATCAAAATACATGTCTACGGGCCCGATTTAAAGAAATGAACCCAACCGTATGTCCAAAGTTGGATTCCGGCAGATCGTGCACAATTTCACCCATTGGATCGGGTCGCGGGTCCGCCAAATAGGCGTTTTGATCGATCTTCTCAGATTCGGACGAAACTTGGCATAAAATACCAAAAAAATGATTCGGTCTTGTTGGCACAAGTTTTGTCTCGAATCGACGACTATACACGAAGTTTTGGCTTAATTTGCAAAGGGTCGATACGGGGGTATCTTGACGGATACGCACTGATTTTGTCACGCACACACAACGAAATTGGGTTCCGTCTGTTCCCACACGTCGACAACATCCAAATGCGCCTTTCGATGCATATAGTACTCGACCATGTTGTCCGGTTTGTCGGGGTGCACGTCGTATCGGTAGGTTTTTCATAAAAATCTTAGTTTCTAATACAGATTTTTCTTCAACTTTAACAACACATAACTTTATGTACAATAATCGAAATGTAGATCGAACAGGTGCGTTCTAATCTCGTTTAGGTTGTTGTTGACTATTTTCAATTATTTTCTACAAAACCCTAATGTACATACCACAATTTGGCTTCCAAGTTTAGGTTTTGAAACAGTTTTTTACATTACAGAAATTAGATTTTTTTTTCCCAACTTTGTCTCGATTTTTCGAGCGCGTCAGAGGGTTGTTTCAAAATCCATCTGAAGGATATCGAAGAGGGTCATGTGGGCATCACATAGAAGTTCGTAGAAGCAAAAACGAATGAACGAGTATGAAGAAATCAGTACACGAAGATGGGTACCTTGCTATGTTTTTGAAACAGTGCAACTCTGTTTGGCGAACGGATTTCTTTCGTTCCCCTGCGATGCGGCGGTCGATGACGAGGTGCAGGCGATGGGGTAACTACGCAGGGGTGTCAGCGAGGCTCGGGTGCAAGGAATCGAAGCTTGGAGTAAAAACGATGAAGAATTTACAAAAAACAAATTTTTTGGGGCTTTTCCGAATTAATCTAGTAGAGAAATTAGACATGATTTGAGCAAAATTTAGATTTGAATTTGAGTTAATCTAGTGGAGAATCTATATAGGATTTAATAGGAAAAGATTTGAAGTGATTTGGTGATTTAAATTATGAGATTGGATTTTGAATCCAACTCGGGATGTACCTATTACTGTAGTCGCTGCTACAGTATCTTTTTTTTAAAAACTCAACCTAACTTAACTTATATATAAACATATATATAACTTAATATGGCCATACTATATATATATATATATATATATATATATATATATATATATATATTTTTATATATATATATATATATATATATATATATATATATATATATATATTTATATATATATATATATATATATATATATATATATATATATATATATATATATATTTTATATATATATATATATAAGAAAATATATATATATAATATATATATATATATATATATATATATATATATATATATATATATATATATATATTTATATATATATATATATATATATATATATATATATATATATATATATATATATATATATATATATATATATACTCATATATACTCATATATACAGGTATATATGAATATATCCCTAATACCATAAATAATATAGAAAATAGTCCTGAAAATTTTCTAACACATAATTACTCAAAATAATATATTACTACTAGGTTTTTATGAGCAGTATATATTATATATACCATATAATATATGTACTCCTATATCATCTTCATATAAAATTCTCCAAAATCCTATAATTGATATAATAAATCAAATAATTACATGTATAAAATATAGGGGGTTTACACAGAGCGTCGTGAGAAAGCCACCACAAAAGCTTCGAACTTAGCTCGTCGTGCTGCAGACTCACGAGCCATCGCTTCGCATTCAGCATTTTCAAGCTTTTGGATATTTCTCCTTATTAGATCTTTATAAGACTTGATAGATTTTTCAAGCTCATCCAAGATATGCTCCAAGTAGTTGACTCTATCCAGATTACCGATTTTACGAATAGCTCCAATGATAAAAGAGGAAGGGCCCCTTATTGACTCATAAGGTTGGTCCTTTTCCAAGACCATCTGAACTAAAGGCCCTATAGAGGTGAAGAAAGCATTGGTATAAGCTTCAACGATGATCCTGTTCATCGCTGATAAACCAGGAGTAGCCACTTCTGCCCGAATCCCTCCTTCTGCATTAGCCAGAGGAATCACAGATTATGCATCAGGAGTTCTGAGCACTGGCATCATGGAGGAGCTTCCTTCTCCAATATGAGTCCACATATCCAGAGGAGCCAAGGTTGAGCGAAAGCTGAAGACGGTCGACGAAGATACTGCAATTGTCCCTACGAGATCCTCTGCAATCAAGATACACAATCATTATACATCATCAACGGAGTTAAGGTAAATGAAAGTCAGAAATTTACCTGATCCCGGTAGTATGTAGGGGTCTCATAGGGCATGTCCAGATCTGAACGGAGCCTTGACATAGTATTCTCAGCTAAACAAGCTTGAAATAAAGTTGAGCGAGCTTGAAATCAAGCTAAACAAGCTTGATTTTGAGCTTATCGAGCTTGTTTATCAAGCTTGCTTATCAAGCCAAGCTCGAGCTCAAACCAAGCCAAGCTCAAGCTTAATATAAACAAGCTTGAGCTCTAAAGAAAAAAATTTATCAAGCTCGAGCTCGATTAATTCTAGTCAAGCCAAGCTCAAGCTTACAAAAGCTTGGCTCGGCTTGGCTCTTTTGCAGCCCTAACTAGACTCACTAAAGGTCACATAATTCCTATGCATTATACATTAGAACCAATTATCATTATTCTCCTAGGTCGAACTAGTTTATTGGTTGCGGATACCATTCGGGGAAATAAAATCTTGTGCAAAAGTTTTTCATGATCATGCATTCATATGCAACTTAGCTATAACATGCATGATAGTAGAAACTTGAAATAAAACTATGCACGCATTCTTTTTTTGTATTCCACATTTCTCGAGTCATAGCTCGTAATTTCATATTTCTTAATCTAGGGTTAAACAATGGTGACTCGACGGTCCCAATCTCTTTTTTTTCACAATTCTATCTCTTTGTAACAATATTATAACATTTTATATTTTTATTATAAGTTAACAATAATATGTTTACTCTCTTTTATCTGGATTTTTTTTATTAATGTATCATTGATCGAAGGACACAACGAAGAAATGAAGTATATTCTTTATTGCTAGGGCATGGCGATAAAGGAGAGAATGATCAAAGCCACTCAATATTTGAGAATTTTCCAGAGAAATAGAATTTCCTATGCATTGATCAAGCCTCGCTTGCGCGTACCTGAAATTGCACCAATAGAGATTCGATACTCTTCTATCTTTCTCTCATAATTCGATATGAATGTGAAAATTGATGAAGACAAACAATAAAAATCGTCCAAAAAAATCAACGAAAATGCATCCAACAAAATAACAATTAAAAACATTCAACAAAAATGAAAAATAAAAATATTTGATAAAGAGACTCTTAAATAGAGTAAATTCTCCAAGATATATGATTCACTACATTTTGGACTAAATTTCAGAGAAGCCAATCCATATGTGGGAAATGGTCTCAATTCACTTTGCCCCGATCAATCAATACTGAAATAATTTTCCATCCTGCTATTTAAGCAAAAAGAACACGCAATGCCCTTACTAGGAACGGCGCATTACACCTATCTACTCCATCCTGCTTCTTTCCTTCCAAAAGATCTACTAGCTCCTAATTATTCATTTTCAGTGCCTGCATATTAGCCTCCATAGCTACTTGCCACTTAAGATCATAGACTGTCTAATAGTACCTAGATGGAACAACAGTAGAGGAAAATACAAAAATATATGTGATATGTTCTAGTGAACAATTAGTGTAGGTGAGATAATCAGAGTTACCGCTAACTCTTGATGTAGCATCTGGTTCAGTTGATGACGCCATACTTGTTCTCGTTGAAGAGACTTTTAGGGTTTCCATAACGACGATCTAGGTCGGAATATTAATCAGGCATGAGAAAACAAACAAGGTCTCAATCGAAATTAGACCATGATTATCGAGTCTGTAGATAAGAACATAAACTATAAATTTAAAAAAATTGCACTAGGATTTTTTGTGTAAGGAAAAAAGAAGAAACTAAGGGTGGATGTAGAGTTTTGGAGAAAGAAAGATGAAAGAAAGATGGGAAAATTTTAAATCTTTACAAAGTTTGATCTAATACCATGTACATATCCGAATTTAGGGTTAGAGTTTAGAATTGGAGAAGGAGATGAAGGAGAAAAGGGGAGATGTTTTATTCATTGATAATAATCTATCATTGATAATAACCCTTAGTGGGGTTGTACCCTTACATGGGTGATGGAGAGAATAGATAGGCGGAGGCCGGTGCGGAGGAGGAGCCATCGTGGCGAGATCGCTTGCCATGGGAAGACATGGTAAGCGAGAGCAGTCGATAGGGAAGTGTGTGGAGGGTTTTGAGAGAATGGAGAGAGAAGAAGTTTGTGAGGGGGTTTATATAGGAGTAGGGGGTTAGGGTTTAATAGGGAGGTAGATAAGGAGTTTAAACAGAATTTTGGGGAAGGGAGACAGGAACAGTCGTTCGTTTTTACGTCCTGATGTTCCGTTCGAAAAATCCGATGGAAAACTGTAGCATGCTAACATAAAATCCGATTGAAGATAAGAACGCATTAAAAGTGTTAGGTAAAAATTAAATATTACGGGGAGACGAGGAGTCAGATTTGGAGTAATTTGTGCCGAACATTAAATGACGAAAATTTATCAGTTTTCCGCGTAAATCCGGATGATTATCCCAATGAAACAAAAATTACTTGTTGTTTCAGTTCAGATGATCTGACAGATTATCGCGGAAGTCCTTTGAATTTTCCGAAGAAGTAAAAAGATGTTCAGAGAGATTTTTCAAGAAGACCGATCTCTTGACAAATGAACGAGAAACGATCGTTGACAAAGGGTTGGTGAAGATATCAGCGAGATGATGCTTAGTATCAATGAATTCAAGATGAATGTCTCCTTTTAGTTGATGATCACGTAGAAAGTGGTGGCAAATCTTAATGTGTTTCGTACGTGAGTGATAAATAGGATTTTAAGTAAGATTAATAGAGCTAATATTGTCACATTTGATAGAGATACCATTAGAGAAAATTTCATAGTCAACAAGTGTTTGTGTCATCCAAAGGATTTGTGCACAACAACATCAAGCCGTAATGTATTCTGCCTCTGTTGTGGAAAGGGAAACCGAGTTTTATTTATTACTAAACCATGAGACCAAGGATTTCCCAAGGAATTGACATGTGCTGCTGGTGCTTTTTGATCAATCTTGCATCTGGCAAAATATGCATCCGAGTAGCCGATAAGCTCAAAGAATAGAGATTTTGGATACCAAAGTCCCATATTAATGGTGCCTTTGAGATACCAAAAAATGCGCTTAACGGCACATAAGTGTAATTTTTTGGGATTTGCTTGGTATCGTGCACATAAACAAACACTAAATATGATATCCGGACGACTTACAGTTAAATAGAGTAAGCTACCGATCATACCTTGATACTTACGAATATTAACCGATACACCATCATCATCTTGATTAAGCTTCATTGTAGTGGCCATATGAGTTCTTATTGATTTGGATGTGTCCAGTTCAAAGCATTTAAGATGATCCTTGGTATATTTGGCTTGATTAATGAATGTGCCTTGAGGTCCTTGCTTGATTTGTAATCCAAGAAAGAAAGATAATTCTCTCCATCATGTTCATTTTAAACTCATCCTACATAACTTTTGCAAAATTTTAGAGTCTTTTGTTAGTGGAACCAAAAATGATGTCATCTATATATATTTGAACTAATAAAAGTGTTCCATTATAAGATTTGATAAATAGAGTGGTGTCAACTTTGCCCTTAGTGAGTTGCAAGAAATGTTGGTGTTTTTGCTTGTTGTTGTTAGTGTTTTGCTTTAGAAACTAGAAAGATAGTCCTACATTAGAAAAACCAAATGGATGGTATCTCTATATAAAGCTTTGCTTGTGTTGAGAGATCACATGAAGTATTGAGACGCATATGGATGCCATGTGGGAGTATTTTTTGTGAAAAGAATGCTAAACCAACAAAGATGCATTAATGCTTTTTATCATGCTCATTGGATAATTTTATTATGGAGCTAAGCCTCGACTCGGACTCGGACTCGGATTCGGGCTCAAGGGTGCAAAGTGGCGCTTTGTTGGCACACTTTGCACATCAGCATCGGCGCAAGGCGCCTTGTGCGCAGTTAATGTGCTCGTGCGTTCGTCTTTGTGCGAGTCGCATGCGCAGGGGTCGTACAGGTGCACACACAGAAGCCATAGGGTTGTGGTGCTGCTGCGCACTGTGTGGCCGTACACCTATGCTGCTGCGCGCTGAGCTTATGCGCTTATGCGCGTTTGTGCTATAGTGATGTGCTTCTACAGCATGGTCGCACAGTTGTGCTGCTGTGTGCTAGGCTTCTGTGCATCTGTGCTGTAGTGCTGTGCTTCTGTGCGTTTGTGCTATAGTAGGCTTATGGGCTGACGAGTTGAGTGGGCTAAGGGGCACAGGCGGCTATTGATGTGACTGATTGGAAGATTTGAGCGGTTATAGAAAGATTGAGTCAATTAATCAGATCCATCTTTTGTGAGATTTGAATTTAATTTATTCAAATCTTTCCATTATTCGCTCCTATCTTTTCGCAATCAGTTACGGCCAGGAATAGAATTAGGGTTTCGAACCCTTCTCTATAAATACTCTCTTCGTGCCTTCATTAAGGTTTTATGATAAAATAAAGAGACGAAGAGAGTTGTGCCATCGCTGCAATTGGAGTTCTTCGAGTTCGTGAAAGGAGGTAACAGGGAGCGTTCCAGAAGTTATTTCGAACTTGCTGGTTCCTAGGAGCAGATCGCAATAGGATGAATCTTGCTTTGAGCAACAGTGATCATTATCACCCCAGCAAAATTTTTGCATCAACTTCGGTTGAGAACGGATATTCATCTTCGTTGCATCAACTTCGGTTGAGAACGGATATTCATCTTCGTTGCATCAACTTCGGTTGAAAATGAGTTTTCATCTCTCTTTTAGGAGAATAAATTTTTTGTCTCTCTGGAAGTAAGAGATCGAGATTTGCATCTAAAGATCTGTTTCGGGAATAACAATCTCAAAGCAAGATTCAGATCTGATGGAGAACAATCGTGCACAACTTCTCGATACAAGTTTTAAACTTAAGAAGTTTGACAGAGAGCATTTCAAGTTCTGGAAGAGAAAGGTCAGCCTTAATGAGCATCGACTATGTGTTGATAGATCCTTAGCTTTTGATTCCAGAGGGTGAAAATGCTTGAAGGGTTGCTGAAGCTAAGGCTTTGTAGTCGAAATGGAGATGGGATAACAACCTTTACAAGTTGTTGATCCAGAATTCGATGGAGGACTCTCTGACAGAATCATACAGCAAGACGGTCAATGCAAAGGACGTCTGGGAGTCTGTAGAGAATCTCTACAAGGCAGATGAGAACAGAAACAAGATCCACGTGACCGAAAAGGTTTGGAGGATGCGGTTTGAGGACGACAAAACCATGTTGACTCAAGTGAAGGAGTTCCTCAAGTTACGTCAGATGCTGGAGGATGATGGCATGCCCTTGGTCGATGCTTTTGTCATCGAGGATATTGTCGCTAAGCTCGTACCTGGGTGGAACAACTTAATCGAGGACATGCACCGCAAGAAGATGGAAGTGGATCTGGAACGCCTCCTACACTAGATACATGTTGAAGATGAGTTGAGGGATCAACTCAAAGTGAACGCTTTGTCCAAGCAGATGGCTAAGGCGAACATGGTGTAAGGAGAAAATTCTAAAGGGAAGCAGAAGGCTCCCTACCAAAAGAAGAAAGATATTCACCATCTGAAGGTAAAGTCGGCTCAGTTCAAGCCCAAGGAACCTGGTTCTTGTTTCAACTGTGGCAAGAAAGGCCACTGGAAGAGGGACTGCAAAAAAAACCTAAATAAAAGGAGCAAGGTGTGGCTAACTTTGTTGCTATGATTGCACAGGTTAACTCAGCTAGGATTGACACAGACTGGTGGATAGACACTAGAGCCTCGTGTCATATTTGCTCAAAGAATGAGTGGTTTACCACATACCAACCTGTTTCTGAGAAGGTTATGATAGCGAACCAGACAAAAGCTGAAGTACTCGGGATCGGGGCGGTGGTATTGCAACCAACTTCGGGGAAGTCGCTGATGCTTCAGAATATGAAGCATGTACCTGCTATAGCTAAGAACCTAGTCTCTAGAAGCCTGCTCTGCAATGCAGGCTTGAGGATGGACATTAACGTTGGTCAAGTCATTATGTCTTATAAAGGAACATACTTCGGGAAAGCTTTCTGTTCCGAAGGGATGTTTAAACTTTAACTTATAACTCCTATGAAGATAGTGAATGCAGTTTATTCTTCTGGTTATTCTCTTGAGTTGTGGCATAAGAGACTAGGACATGCTCATTGTAAAAGAATAAACAATATGTCTGGTCTAGGGCTTCTCTCCAAATATGGGGGTAAGGAGTTGGAGAAGTGTGAGGTCTGTACGTCGACGAAGATCACAAGAAAATCGTTCAAGCAGGTAAACCGAAGTACAGATCTTCTGGAGTTGGTGCAATCAGATATATGTGACTTCAAACAGTTCTCCACAAAGGTCGGGATGAAGTATTTCATTACTTTCATCGATGACTTCTCAAAGTACGCGTTCGTTTATCTGCTCAAGTCTAAAGATGAAGCGTTTGAGAAGTTTAAGGACTTCAAGGTTGAAGCCGAGCGTCAAACTAGACAACAACTCAAGAGACTAAGAAGTGATCGAGGTGGTGAATATAGGTCTCATAAATTTGTATCGTTCTACAGAGAACATAGAATTATCAATGAGACAACTGCTCTGTACTCCCCTCAATCAAATGGTATTGTAGAAAGGAAGAACAGAACGTTAACAGAGATGATAAACTCAATGTTGTTGATTGTGGGTCTTCCAAATTGCTTCTGGGGTGAAGCAGTGCTTACGACTACGTTCATATTGAACAGAGTGTCGCATGCAACTTCGAAAGTCACTCCTCATGAACTCTGGTTCAAGGTCAGACCCAACTTGAATGTCATTCGAGTATGGGGGTGTCTGACATACGTGAAGCTTCTGAATTTGAAGATTCAGAAGTTGGAAACAAGAACTACGAAGACTATATTCCTGGGTTATGCTGATAAGAGTGATGTTCGGAGGTTCCTTGATATTGAGTCAAATTATATCATTGAATCTCGTAATGCAAAATTCTTTGAAGATAAATTTTTAAGGCATAAGAACATTGTTCTTATGGACATTTCGGAGAACAATATAAGTGCACAAGAGGCTCAAGTTCCTTACAAAAAGGTAGTCCAAGAAGATGTTGTTGCTGCAAAAACAACTATTGAACCAGAACCTAAGCGAGTGAGGAGTCATAAGGACTTTGGAGAGGATTTTGTCACCTATCATATGGAAGCAGACCTACTTACCTATGATGAGGCGATAAAGACCAGAGATGTTGTCTTCTGGAAGGAGACTACTCGATAACCTCTAACAACACGTGGGTATTGGTCGATCAGCCTGAAGGAGCAAAACCAATCGGATGTAAATGGATCTTCAAGAAGAAGATGAAGGCTGATGGAACTGTTGACAAGTTCAAGGCAAGATCAGTTGCCAAGGGGTTTTCTCAGAAGCAGGGGATCGATTATTTCGACACATATGCTCCAGTAGCGCGGATGACGACCATCAGGATGTTGATTGCTCTGAATGTAATTCACAAGCTGGCAATTCATTAAATAGATGTTAAGACCGCTTTCCTAAATGGAGAATTGACCGAAAAGATTTACATGCAACAGCCAGAAGGATTAATCATCAAGGGCCTCGAAGACAAAATCTGTTAGTTGGTGAAATCCCTGTATAGTCTGAAGCAAGCTTCCAAGATGTGGCATGAGAAGTTTGATAAAGTCATAAGATCAAACGACTATAGGGTCAGCGAGATGGACAAGTATGTGTACACAAAGTTCGCTGATGGGAGAGGAGCTGTCGTTTGTCTCTATGTGGACGACATGCCGATCTTGGGGGAAGATCTAGCAAGTGTCACTGAGACAAATAAGTTCCTCTCATCTAAGTTCAGCATACAGGACTTAGGGGAAGCTGATGTTATCCTAGGGATAAAGATCATCCGGACAAAAATTGGAGTGACATTGCCACAGTCTTATTATATTGAGAAGATGCTCACACGCTATGGGTATAAGGATCTTCCAGGGATCGATACGCCGTATAAGTGTGACAAGAAACTGAAGCCAAATCCCAGAGAAAGCGTCAGACAGCTGGAGTACTCAAGCATCATCAGGAGTTTGATGTATGCGACTACTGCCACAAGGCCTGACATAGCTTTTTTTGTGGGAATGCTGAGTCGGTTCACTAGCAATCCAGGGATGGAGCACTGGAAAGATGTAAAGAGGGTCATGAGATACCTAAAAAGGACTCAAAAGTATGCACTGCACTACTGCAGAGATCCAAAAGTAGTGGAGGGCTTCAGTGATACAAGCTGGTGCTCAGAAGTAGAAAGTGAAAAGTCCACAGGAGGATATGTTTTCTCCAAGGATGGAGCTGCTATATCGTGGAAGTCGAAGAAGCAGACTATGTTGTCTCACTCTTCGATGGAATTTGAGTTCTATGCACTGGCGGCTGCAACGGATGAAGCAGAATGGCTTCGAGAGCTCATGTATGATCTTTCAATTGTTGGTGTGCAGATACCGACGATACCGATATATTGCGACAACCAGGCGACTACAACGGTGGCATCGAATGACCTTTTCAATGGCAAGAAGAGGACTATACGTCTAAGGCACATGACGGTAAATGATCTTTTTAAAAGAGGAGTCATTATCGTAGTGGATGTTTGGATTCAGGAGAATCTGGTAGATCCGTTCACCAAAGATCTCAAGCGCCAGCTGGTTGAAGACACAGCAAGTAAGATGGGCTTGAAGACACTATGATATTATATCTTTGTAATTCTACTACAAAGCTTTATGTTATTAGTTCAAAGAGAAATCTACTAGGCATCTAGCTTTTAGTTCAAAGAAGGACTATTGACTGGAAGAATATCAGGAATAGTGGGCAGTCCTTTGGGATGTTACGAGGTTAAGAACCCAGAACTACTATTGTCTACTGATTGTTCTTTAAAAAGAACAAAGTCCTATGGGAGGATGGCATGGAAGCCTTAATAAATTCTCGGACATCTGGGATATCTGGCATATTTTACAGAAAGCACGGGTAGCACAGCACTATAAAGTAGCATAGTACTCCATGCTACAGTGGAGTGACACCACATGAGGTACCTAGTATGGATAATGCCTCGGCATCGGGCTAAGTCGCAGCGGCGTAGCACCGCACATAGGCAAGAGGGCCTAAAGTTGTATAATAAAGAGTTGTAGGCAGCACTACAAAGAGGCTGGGCCTCATGTTACAGTGGGTGACACCACATGAGGCAGTGCCTCAGCTTTGTAAGCCATGTCACGGCGGCGTAACACTGCAAGGAAACGAAAGGCTTCATGCTGGTAGTTTCGCACTACAAAGAGGATGGGCCTCATGCTACAGGTGGTATGACACTACATGAGATAGTATTTTGACTTTGGGCCATGTCATAGCGGTGTAACACCGCAAGGAAGCAAAATACTTCATGCCAAAGACCCTTTAAAAGAACTCACCTAAAGTATATGGATAGAGATGTAGGTCGTCTGTTGAGAAAAATCTTGTAGACACCCAAGATAGATACACCAAAATCAGGCTGGCACGAGGCCTTTAATATGCAGCCAGAAGCGCAGTTGATGTCATTACGTGAGTGAGAAGAATTACAATTATGGTACAGAATTCAAGGCTTAGTCCATTCTTGTATCATGCTGTCAATTAACCCATACGGGAAGATTCCAGTCATAGCAACATCTATTCTAGTGCATGATGGACAGTCACTATGGGGAACGCTCAACCCATATATAGAGATATGTGGGGGATTGTTGGTGTTTTGCTTTAGAAACTAGAAAGATAATCCTACATTAGAAAACCAAATGGATGGTATCTCTATATAAAGCTTTGCTTGTGTTGAGAGATCACATGAAGTGTGGAGAGGCACATGGGTGCCATGTGGGGGCATTTTTCTAATAAAAAGAAGGCTAAACCAACAAAGAAGCATGAATGCTTTCTGTCATGCTCATGGGATAATTCTCTTATGGAGCTAAGCCCCAAAGGGGCTTAGTGACTCGGACTCGAACTCGGCTCGGGCTCAAGGGCGCAAAGTGGCACTTTGTTGGCCCACTTTGCACTTAACATGTCAATATCAGCGTAAGGCACCTTATGAGAAGTTGATGCGCTCGTCTCTATGTGAGTCGCATGTGCAGGTGCATGCGCAGGGGCCATGCAGGTGCATGCACAGGAGCTGCACAGGAGCCACGGGACCGCGGTGCTGCTATGCGCTGCACGGCCGTGCAGCTGTGCTGCTGTACGCTGAGCTTATACGTTTTGGCACGTTTGTGCTGTAATGCTGTGCTTCTACTGCATGGTCGCACAGCTATGCTGTTGCGTGCTGGACTTCTGCGCGTCTGTGTTACAGTGTTGCGCTTCTGCACGTCTGTGCTGTAGCAAGCTCACGGGCTGACGGGCTGAGTGGGCTAAGGGGCACAGACGGCTATTGATGTGGCTGATTGGAAGATTTGAGCGGTTATAGAAAGATTGAGTCAATTAATAGGACCTATCTTTTGTGGGATTTGAATTTAATTCATTCAAATCTTTCCATTATTTGCTCATATCTTTTCGCAATCAGTTACGGCCAGGAATAGAATTAGGGTTTCGACCCTTCTCTATAAATACTCTTTCCGTGTCTTCATTGAGGTTTTATGCTAAAATAAAGAGACGAAGAGAGTTGTGCCACCGCTGCCATTGGAGTTCTTCGAGTTCGTGAGAGAATGTAACAGCGAGCGTTCTAGAAGTTCTTTCGAACTTGTTGGTTCCTGGGAGCAGATCGTAATAGGGCGAATCTTGCTTTGAGCAACGTGACCTTTATCACCCCAACAAAGTCGTTGCATCAACTTCGGTTGAGAACAAATATTCATCTTCGTTGCATCAACTTCGGTTGAGAATGGATATTCATCTTCATTGCATCAACTTCGGTTGAGAACGAGCTTTTATCTCTCTCTCTTAGGGGAACGAATTTTTCATCTCTCTGGAAGTAAGAGATCGAGATTTCCATCTAACGATCTGTTTCGGGAATAACAAGAAATGAGAAAGGAGCTAAGATGCACATACCAAGCACGATGAGCTTGTTTTAGGCCATAAAGGACTTTGTGTAATTTGAAAACATGATTTGGAAATTAAAAAATCTTCTAAGCCAGGAGGTTGCTTGACATACACCTCTTCTTTAATAAAACCATTCAAAAATGCACTTTTGACATCCATTTGAAATTTTTTAAAATAATTAAAACAAGAAAAAGCACAAAGCATTTGGATAGATTCGACACGAGCAACTAGTGCATATGTTTCTTCATAATCAATGCCTTTCTCTTGGTTACAGCCTTGAGCAACCAATCGGGCATTGTTACGAGTTACGATCCCATCCTCAGTAAGCTTATTTCGAAATACCCATTTTGTCCCAATAATAGGTTAGTTGTGGGGCTTAGGAGCGAGTTCCTAAACGTTGTTTCTCTCGAATTGATTGAGTTATTCTTGTATTACAAGCATCCAAAATTCATCATTAAAAGCACCATTGATATGTTTAGGCTCTATTTGAGAAATAAAAGCCACATTTGTACAATGATCTCGTGTAGAGGATCGAGTGATAACTCGTGAGGAGGGGTCACCAATGATAAGCTCCTTGGGATGATAAGTGACAAATATCTATTCTTTGGGGAGACCATTTGGAGAAGTCTCTATAGTTGAAGAATTCTCAGGTGGAGAGATCTCAACTTTATTACTGGATGAAGGAGCATTTGTATCTCTAAGAGAAGAATTATCCAAGCCATAAGAGATGTCATCAACATCGGTTAGAGAGCTAGATGTAGAAATGTTGAGTTCGTTAAAAGATACATTAATAGACTCTTCGACAACAAGACTTCTTTTGTTAAAGACACAAAAACCCTTACTATGTATTGAATAACCAAGGAATATACCTTCATAGGCCTTTTCTTCAAATTTGCCTAGGTTATCTTTGTTGTTCAAGATAAAATATTTGTATCCAAAAACTTTGAAATATTCAATGGATGGAGTTTTGTCAAACCAAAGCTCATAAGGAGTTTTCTTAGAAATAGGTCTAATTAAGATCCTATTTATAACATAACATGTCATGTTAACGGCTTCTGCCTAAAAATATTGAGGGAGTTTGTATTGGTTTAACATGACCTTGGTCATATCGCCAAGAGTTCTATTCTTTCTTTCTACTACACCATTTTGTTGTAGATTTTTAGGACAAGCAAAATCATGACCAAAACTATGTTTAATACAAATTTTTTTGAAATTGGCATTATCAAATTCTCCTTCATGATCACTTCTAATTTTGTTGATCATAATATCTTTCTCATTTTGAACACGTTTGCAAAAAGCAACAAATTCTCGAAATATATCACTCTTATTTGCAAAAAAAATAATCCAAGTAAATTTTGAAAAGTCATCCACCAAAACAAAAGTGTAAAGTTTACCACCAAGACTAGCTACTCCAATAGGACCGAATAAATCCATATGAATAAGTTAAAGGGGTCTAGTAGTGCTCACCGAGTTGATAGACTTGAAGGAGGATTTAGTTAACATACTCTTCTCGCATTCCTCACATATCATGTCTTTCTTGAATGGAATGTTTGGGAGTCCTCTAACTAGCTTCTTGGTGGCCAGTCGGGAGATGGTATCTATGTTGGTGTGTGTAAGTCTCATGTGCCAAAGTCAACTCTCATCATTCTTCACTACTAGGCACCTATCCTTATTAGTACTTTCAACGAGATAGAAGACATAAATGTTGTCTTCTCTAATCTCTTCATATACAGTGGAGCCATTTGTATTATCATAAATGAAGCATTTGTATTTAACAAAGTTAACTCTTTAACTATTATCAGTGAGATGACTAATGCTAAGAAGATTGTGCTTCAGATTTGTGACAAGGCAAACATTTTCAATGCAAAGGTAAGGAGGGGAGCTGATATTACCATGTCCTATGATGTATCCCCTTAAGTTATTGTTGAAGGATACGTGTCCTTCCTTTTTCATCGATAGCATTGCAAAAAGTAAAGCATCACCGGTCATATGCCATAAGCAACTGCTATCGAGGATCCACTGGCTTCTAACATGCGATGGAGGGTTCACCTACAACACAAGTTGAAGATGAAGACTTTGGTACCAAGAAATGTTTTGGTACCAAGAAATGTGTGTGCACCTTTTGGGGATAAGGCCTATGTAGTGTGTTTGTGTGAGTGTGACTCTTGTAGCTAGTATTGTGATGTTTACTAGTGTACTTTTGACTATAGTGTCGTGCAATTGGGTAACTTATGCATCTATCATCGTATTTCTTGCATTTTTCAAGAAGTTTATTGTATTTGATGGAGGTTGCATATTTCCTTTGATTTGCAACAAGTGTAGTTTTCTTTCAATGTCATATCCCTCATTGAGGGTTTAACATTCAATATCCCTTTTGTTGATGTCGTCTAGAGATTCTTGAAGCTTTAGTCTAAGAGATTCAATCTCATCTGTGTCAGGGGCAGGAGTTTTCTCTTTTATATCACAAATAATATTAGAAAGTCTTTCTATTTCTTGCTTTAGAGCATCAATCTCTTTTAGAGATTTTCTATGCTTACTTCTCAATACTTTATGTTCATCGTGTAGTTCAAGAATGACATTTTCTAATTCAGTATAAGAAAGAGCGTTTATAGAGAAGTCATCAAGTACCTCATTTGACTCTGTTGCCATAAGACAGATATTTGCAGTGTGTTTGCATTCTTTGTCGTTGTCCGAGTCACTAGCATCACTTTTACACCAGATGCTAGTGTTGACTTACTTCCGTGAGGATGAGCTTCCTTTGTTTGGTTTTTCATACTTGCCAGGTTCTCTTCTTCCCATTGGACAGTCCTTCTTGATGTGCCCAATTTTCTTGCAGTTGTAGCAAGCATATTCTTCATCAGTGTCCCTTCTTGAGCGATTCACTTTATTGAACTTGAGGAACTTTCTGAAGTGTCTAGCGATGAGATTGATTTCTTCGTCATCAAAATCGTCATCATCGGAGTCATCTTTTGAGGAGAGCTTGACGGCCTTAAGGGCAAGAGATTTTTCTTTTTTCCTTTGTCTTTTCTTTCTCCTTCTCTTGTACGTAAGCTTCTTCTTGGTCCTTCATATCTAGCTCATGGGTCATCAACTTTCCCATGAGGGTAAGATTCATGGTTCTAAGGTCATTCCCTTCGATGATGGCAGTGGCTTTGGGATTCCATCCTTTAGTAAGTCCTCTAAGAATTTTTTGAATCTTTTCATGTGTGGAATATTCCTTACCAAGAGAAGAGAGAGGATTAATTATATCAAAGAATTTAGTATACATAAAAGTAATAGACTCATCTTATTTTATTTCTAAAGATTTATACTCTTGAGTGAGTCTACTAATCTTAGATTTTTTTTACTTGTGATGTCCCCTCGTGTGTGACTTTCAAAAGTTTCTATATTTCATTAAAAATTTTGTAGGTGGAGATTCTATTGAATTCATTGCCATGGAGAGAAAATAGAGTGTGTTTATAGCCTTTGCATCCCGACTAAGAACCTTCTTGTCGTTTTCGAAAATTTTAGCCATAAGCACTTCTGAAACAACTTCCTCAATAACTATAGAAAACTTAGGGATATCATTTACAACACAATCTCATATATCAAAATCTAGATATTTTAAATTGATGCTCATCTTAATCTTTCAAAAGTTGTAGTTGGTTCCATCAAATAAAGGAGGTCTATTTGTGGAGTGTCCTTCATTATGGAATGAGTTGAGACTAGGGTTAGTGGCTATTGATCACTCTAAGGATGTAAATCCAAAACAAGAGACCAGGCTTTGATACCAATTGTAGAACCCTAGAGGGAGGTGATTAGGGAAATAAAATAATTACCAACAATAATAAGCAAGATAAATATCAATTTAAAAGAGAGAGATAATCAAACACTCAATGTATCCTGGTATCCTCCCGTGGGGCACTCCAGTCCCGGAACTCTCTCCGGCTTTAATCCACTATTTGAGTAAATAGTACAATACGAGCTTTGATCCGATGACTCGTCAACTTCTTCCACACGAGTTTTTATCCGAAGGTTCGTCAACGTCAACACACAAGGGAAAAGATTTCGATTTTCTTGAACACTTGGAAGATCTAAGTTACAACTCTTTGAAATAACTCTTAACACTTTTGTGGATGACAAATGAAAGCTTTATAGAGTTATGGTGGAGCTCTTGGGTAGATAGAAAATTTAAAGCTCAAGTGGATAAGTGATTTATGAAGAGATAGAGGAAGTCTATTTATGCAAATCCAAGAGCATAAATTAAATCCTGCGAAGCGTCGGATTATCCGACGGATGTCCGAGGACTTCCGGCGGATTATTCGACCCAACAGTAACGGATAGAAATATAGCCGCTGGATGCATTAAATGCTCTGACATCTAGCCGTTGGATTTGAATTTGGAAATAGCCATCAAGGCAATCCCGATTATCCGACGAAGATCCACAGAGATCCGGAAGATGATCCGAATGAACCAACAAATACTTGTTGTTTCAGTTCGGATGATCCGACGGAGATCCTCGGAGATCCGAAAGATGATCCGAATGAACCAACAAATACTTGTTGTTTTAGTTCGGATGATCCAATGGAGTTCCACGGAGAACCGGAAGATGATCCGAATGAACCAACAAATACTTGTTGTTTCAGTTTGGATTATCCGACGGAAGTCCGTGAATATCCAGAAGATGATCCAATTGATCCAACAAATACGTGTTGTCTCAGTTCGGATTATCTGTCGGATCTCTGCGGTAATCCTTCGAATTTTTCACTCCTTCATAAGTACTTTGTTTAATAATGGAAAGGTTTTAGCTTTTAGTTTGTTATCCAAGCATAATTGTCTACAAGATTTTCTAGACACTTACAGATACTTAAGAATTCAGTAGAGCTTCTGATCTTGGATTCTTTTGCTATCATCTCATGATTATTTTAGTGCGATTATTGACTATGCTTACATTTATAAGTGTTGGAAAATATCTTTCCTTCTAGCTGTGAGTGCTTCATTACATATCTATAGAGTAATAAAACTAAAACTGTATGAAGGTTAATTATAGTCAATATATCAAAATCAATGTGCCAACAGAGTTTTGGAGAAAGAAAGATGAAAGAAAGATATGAAGATTTAAGTCTTTACAAAGTTTGCTCTAATACCATGTACATATTCAAAATTAGGGTGAGAGTTTAGAATTGGAGAAGGAGATGAAGGAAATGTAATGCCTATGGTTCGTATTACGTATTTCTGGAATACGTGTACGTATTTATTCTTGTATTGCATGATTCCTTGTTTAGTTTTCTTCATGGCTTGGCTTGGTTTATTCCTGGTTCGGGTTGGTTGGTTCGGCTTGGCTTGGTTTTGATTGGGTTCATGATGAACCCAAGGTGAACCCCTATCTACCACCACCATTTGTATTTATTAGCCCTCTTCATTCTCTCTCTTCATTATTCATCTTCTTCTTCCTCATTTACTCCCTTCACCTACCAAAGAGAGAAGAGAGAGGTCTAGACAAGTGCAACTTGCTTCCACAAGAGAGCTCATTTTATTGTTCCATTAGCTTCTCCTCATGTTTCTAAGACACATTAGAACTTGTCATTTTTCATTTTTAGGCTTTAATTTTTGTAGATCTAGGAATTAGTTATTTTCGGATTTTGGTGGTTTTGATCTATCAAACTTCTTTGTTTTCAAGTTTTGATGGTTCCATGTTGTAGAGAATTTTATTCTACCTAATTTTGACTTTTGCAAAGTTGGATTTGGACTTATTTTGACCAAGTTATGGACTTTTGAAGCTTTAGGTTCAACCATGGAGTTCCTGCTGAATTGGAGAAGACAGTGAGCAGTGCACGAGCTTTTTAGCTTGTGCCACTGAGTTGTGCGCGCTCTTTAGCGCAGCGCAGTCCCCATACGCTGCCTTTTGGGAGCGTATGACTCGCATACGCTCGCTTGCTTGACAAGGAGTCGTATGGACCCCATACGCTGCCTTTTGGGAGCGTATGACTCGCATACGCTCGTTTGCTTGACAAGGAGTCGTATGGACCCCATATGCTGCCTTTTGGGAGCGTATGACTCGCATACGCTCGCTTGCTTGACAAGGAGTCGTATGGACCCCATACGCTGCCTTTTGGGAGCGTATGACTCGCATACGTTCGCTTGCTTGACAAGGAGTCGTATGGACCCCATACGCTGCCTTTTGGGAGCGTATGACTCGCATACGCTCGCTTGCTTGACGAGGAGTCGTATTGAGTACATACGCTGCCTTTTGGAAGCGTATGTCTTGTATACGCTGACCTGAGCGTATGACCTTGGCACTGAGCGTATGGCCTTTGGCAGACTTGGTCTTATGTCAGCGTATTAGTTTGGTTTTATTTTCCTTAAGCTTGGCTCTTCTATAGCCCTGTATATTGATATTTTATTAGATTTTTAACGTTCATTTTATATCCTTACGTCTTTTGTCATGAACTTGATAATCACGAATTTACTTGATATGTTTGGAATTGATAATTGAGCATAATGTGATAGTGACCCGTAGTGGTGCACTCCTGACATAATAACCTGACATGACCTGATAGTGGTCCGTCGTGGCGTACTCCGGACAAGTACACTTGGCATGATAACCTGACATGATTATCTCGAATAGCTGTTGCGACGGCTACCTAACATGACATGACCTGTATAATTAATCTGGACACCGTAGGCGATTGTGCTTGTATAAATAAACCAGGCCTGTCTTGCTTCATGTCTAGGACAGGGACTCCTGAGTACCACGGTCAGGAGTACCTACTAAAATGGACTAAGGCTAATAACTAGATTAATACATTAGTCATGACGAGATTTTCCAGCTACAGGCAATCCCGTTACCTGGGCACGCCTTGGGATCTGTAGCCTGCCGTCGAGTAGGGCACATTTCCAGCACACTGTCATGTGTTGCACCCTTCAAGCTACCTAAGGGTACATTCGTTTCCTGGACGATGTACCCACCTGAATTCAACTCTAATCTTTTAACCCGGGTAACCTAGATGGTCTGCAGGGCTTGTGGCTGTGGAATAATCTCACTGTATCTTGTTAGTAATTAGGCTTGTGACAACTCTAGTTAGTTAAAGTATCAAGCCGTAATTCTTGCTTGGCCATGAAGTGATTGGACGGAGTCTAACCAGTCTAGTCTTGCCCTGATCCTGTTCCAGATTGCTGCATGATCAGAATGCTTGTATTTATTTTACTGATAAATGGTGAGAATTCCAAGTTCTGTTCAGACGAAAGGTTACAACCCCGGTCCTTGTTTGGTTTACGGGTTGTAACCTGGTTATCTGAATAGTTCTATGGTTATCTCGTCGTATATCATCCTGGTGTATTTTCTTTATTTCCAGTTCTTACTTTATTTATATCTTGTGCTGATTGCTGGTTTTAGTTCTTAAGTGAAGCCTCCTTTGTGGCTCTTTCTGGGGTCTGATCCAGCTGGTTTTGTGTGGCCAGATTTCGGAGCAGCTACCAAGGATCTACCGACCTTCCTGCCAGATGGTGAACACTAGAAGGAATCCCGACAACGAGTGGGTTTTATTTTGCTCTCCCACTCCCTTGTAAAAATATTCTTTTGAGGCGTTTAGCCGACGAGCACCTGTTTAGCTCGATTGCACTTACTTACTGTCTGCCTACGGGCTGTAACATGATTAACAGATCCTAGGGTTGATCATGTATGACTAAACTCTTGCTAGTCCTGACATTTTGTAACGACTAGCTTCATGATCAACTGAATATGTAATGTTTGGGACGCCTTACTATTGTATATTTAATGATCATACATCTTGTAACTTTTACTTACTTGCTTGTGATTGAGACACTAGGCTTGTTTATGACCTTAAGGACTGTTGGCTTGTAGATAAACCCTCATGTATCTAGACAGCCGTGACCGTATAGCGAGATGGATTCCATTTCATATACGTAGCTGGCTATGTCTGCCCCCACTCTCCAGTATTCTGGTTCTGGGGCGTGACAGGAAAAGAGGAAAGATGTTTTATTCATTGATAATAATCTATCATAAGATGATACATATATAGAGCATAAAAGAACTTACAAAGAAGAAGAAAAAAAATCCCAAAATTGTCTAAATTGGCATCATCCTGACTCAACCAAAATTTTGAGGCTAGCTATTGCAAGATGTTACACACTGATTCACCTAATCGATAATTCACCACTCGACGCAATTCTATACAAGCCTAAGTTGTGCTTATAAAGGCGTTATAGTGTACATTTTAAAAACATTGTTGTTTTATAGACGTTTGTAGTGGAATAAAGCAAAGAAATTAAATATCACATGACAGAAGAAATAGCCCTTTATTGATAATTTTTAATAGATACATAACTTAGAGTGTCGCACTTGACTTACAACTTGAAACAACAAAATGAGATGCATCGTTCCATAGACCATATTCTTCATTAGAAATAAAATATAAATAACTTCAACGGGAGTCTTCAAAATGTGACTTGGAAGCTTCAAAAGATGGACAAAATTTCTATTGCGATGGACGAGCCTTCAACGCACCTCCTTGGTTTCCAACACCTGTGGAGATGTGGGTCAGTACATTGTCTTGCGCTGGTGAGCAACGAGTTTAACCCAACTCACCTAAAATCAACAAAATAATCATCTGAAGCATGCAATATTATTAATAATCTTCCTATCTTTTCTTATGTCAACATAATGTATACCGCCGTTTGTGATTCTTACCACAGTCGATTTTTCCCCCTGCAAACAAGATTACCATATTCTTTTTGTACAAGACATTGTTAGCTATATATGAAGATCACCTATATCACAACCCATCCTAGAACATAGCTTTTTTAGATGGTGATCGTGATCCTTTTAGCACATGTAGCGGGCCCCACTGAAAGTTTTTGAAGCATCTGTGCTAGTACGTTAGCACATCTATCCTTGTTCCTCTAGGCCGAATCAGTTCCGTGGCATCGGAGACCGTTCAAGGAAATGAAACTTTGTGCACAAGTTGTTCATGACCTTCCTCGAGCCATCGCTTGACATTTCCATACTATAGATTTACAACACTTATCTACGATTTCGGTTCTACTTAACAGCAGTATCACAGTACATCTTTCAATATAACAAGCATTAATATACCATAATCCATGTCTATATGACAAACAAAACAACATATGACTATTCTCTTTATTTAGATTCTTTTTTTTTAATTACGGTTTCATTGATCGAATGACACAACAAAGACAAGTACATATTCTTTTATTAGAGTGTGAAGATAAAGATCAAAGTCAATCACTGTTGGAGAATTGCTGAGAGAAAAAGAATTTCAACGCTCGGATCAAGCTTCGCCTACGCAGTCACCTACATTTGCACCAACAGAGGATCAATACTTTTCTTCAATGTTTCCCCCATAATTCGATATGAATACAAAAATCAATGAATGCATGCAATGAAATCCATGGAAAACATATTAAAAAAACCAACATCAAAAGCATCAGCAAAACAAACAGTCAAAATGATTTGAGTAAGAAACTCTTATATAGAATTTTTCTCCAAGATATGATTTTCTGCATTTGGAACTTAATTCTAAAGAAGTCAATCTAAAGAATAGGGATTGTCTTAATTCAAACTGTTCCGATCATTCGATACCGATAGAATTACACATATAGGTCCCCCGACAAAGTCCTTCTCTACGAAGGTGATGGCGGAGTCCGTCCGGAATCCAACAAAGTCCTCACGATTGGGTGAGAAGCCGACGAGGTCGTAGAGAGGAATTTCGGATATGTGGCGAGAGGGGACAATGGTGTAAGGCTTTGGGAAGGAACATTGAGTCGTGGGAGCTGGGTTTTGAGAATGAGTTAGTTGGGGAAGATAAAAAGTAGAGAAGTGGAGAAAGAAAATAGAAATTTTACTTTTCTTAGATGAACTATGAGCCTAGCACCTGTAAACATGATTTAGAAATTCTCCACTTTTATTCATCAAATCATAATTTACAATCATATACATCCCAATCTAATGAGAGAGACTCATTTTCCTACTCTAAAAATTAAAAAATAATGAATAATCAATAATTAATTCCAAAATACATAAAATAATCTATGTAAATCTTACTATATGTGGATATTGGATCTGAAGTATATGGTCATTCCATCATCCTCAAACGCTTCAAACAATTCTTTTTATAAGATTATACAACAAACTACCAGCTCTACTTATCACATAGAAACGACCTATTCTAGTTTCCTTTTTTAGGTCACGTTTGGTTCACGGAATCATAATATTGGGAAAGGAAAGTCATTCATTTGCTATATTTGGATGCACGAAGAAAAGGGAGGAGGAAAAGAAAACTGAAAATTGCTGAGAAACCCAATTTCGGGATGGATTTTTATGAAATGCCCACCCGTTGTATGACTTTTATGAAATATCCAGTATTATGTATTTTCACGTTAAATATTCCAAAATTTCCTTTTAGATGCCACCCGCTGGAAACTGCTATTTTTATAATACCTAAACTACCCCTCCGCGCGAATTGGTCATCTATATGTATTTGAATTCAAAAAACTCAGATCTGGATTGCGATTTTCGTCTTCTTCTTCTTCACGGAAAATCTGAATTCCATTGCTCTCATCTTCAGCAGAGATCGCAAAGATCGTTCGTAGTTCGGTGTGCTTTTCTTCAGTCGAACTCAGATCATCGCTCGTCATCATCATCACCATCATCATCATCTTCATCGTGGAGACATTTGAAGTTTTTCGACGATTAGGTCAATTGTGGAGAGAAGATATTTCTTCTTCTTTTCCATAAGAATTATCATCGTTTTGAAAGAAGAACGAAACTCTTTATTCCTGACAAAATTTTTCTAAAAAAAATATATATTCTCCGTGTTAAAACCACGGAGAATGACCATTCTCCACCACGGAGAATGACCATTCTCCGTGCTAAAATAACGGAGAATGACTATTCTCCGTTTTAAAAACCACGGAGAATGGCATTCTCCGTGTTAAAAACCACGGAGAATGACAATTTTCTATGGGTTTTAACACGGAGAATGCCATTCTCAGTGGTAAAGTGACGGAGAATGGCAGTTCTCCGTCATTTTAGTACAGAGAATAGCTATTCTCCGTGGTTTTAACACGGAGAATGGTCATTCTCCGTCTTTTTCAATACGGAGAATGACCATTCTCCTCCATGTTAACACGAGATTGATCATTCTCCGTGTTAATATCACAGAGAATGACCATTCTTCCTGTCGAAAAAGACGGAGAATGACCATTCTTCGTTGTAAAAAATGACGGAGAATGTCCATTCTCCGTGTAAAGATCACGGAGAATGATTATTATCCGTGTTAATATCACGGAGAATGACCATTCTCCGTGGTAAAGTGACGGAGAATGGTCATTCTCCGTCATTTTAGTACGGAGAATAGTTATTCTCCGTGGTTTTAACACGAAAAATGGTCATTCTCCGTCTTTTTCAATACGGAGAATGACCATTCTCCTCCATGTTAACACGAGATTGGTCATTCTCCGTGTTAATATCACGGAGAATGATCATTCTCCGTGTCGAAAAAGACGGAGAATGACCATTCTCCGTTGTAAAAAATGGCGGAGAATGTCCATTCTCCGTGTAAAGATCACGGAAAATGATTATTATCCGTGTTAATATCACGGAGAATGACCATTCTCCGTGATTTTACCACGGAGAATGGCAATTCCGATAATGACCATTCTCCGTCATTTAGTACGGAGAATGGCTATTCTCCGTCATTTAGTACGGAGAATGACTATTTTCCTGCGTTTTAACACTAGAAATGGCCATTCTCCGTGATTTTACCACGGAGAATGGCGAGTTGAAAGTTTGGAAAGCCATAACTTTTGACTGGGAGATCGAAACGAGGCCCGGTTTGTCGTAAAACGAGCGTATTTTCGAGGAGCCTGAGTAACGAATTTTTCGTTAGACGGACTTTCGAAATTTCAGAATCGCAAAAAAAAATGATGTTTTGACCTCCATTTTGACATGGAAAGATTTTGGAGAAGAAAACCTAGATTCGAAAGTGAGCAGCGTATCGAAGAAGAGGAAGAATAGAAAGTGTGCAGCGTAACGAAGAAGATGAAGAATCGAAATCTTTTTTTTTTTGAAGAGTATGTTTCGCGGGTGCTTTGAATAAATTAGAAGGGTAAAAGGATCATTTGGAACCCGCTTTGGATAAGTTTCTTTAATTCTGGACACGCGATGAAAGTTTTTTAGCGGTGGATTTTTCATGAAACTGTTTTAGTTTTTGGGCATTTCATAAATTTCCCCAAAAGAAAATGATTCTCAAAAGGAAAAAAAAATAGAAAGAAAAATGGTTCTTCCCATCCACCCAAAGATTCACTTTCTCACACTCAAGAATTCACTTTACCTCCTAATTTTCTTGGACTTCCAAAACACCGAAAAGAAAAATAGATAGGAATAGCAATTTTTCAAAGGACAAAGAATTGATTTCCTTTCCTTTCCTTTGGTAGGTAAAGTAAAATGATTCTCAAAGAGAGAAAAAATAGGGAGGAAAATGGTTCCCCCCACTCACCCACCCACCCAAAGATTCACTTTTCCGCACTAAGAATTCACTTTACCTCCTAATTTTTTTGGACTTCAGAAACACCGGAAAGAAAAATAAATAGAAATATCAATTTTTTAAATTTAAAAAAAAAAGAGACAAGGAATTGATTTTCTTTTCTTTCGATTAGAAAACCAACTTTTGACTTGCATACCGAGGATAATTATTTGATATATCATTTTTGGAGTCGAAAAACTCTAGTAGCAAGTCTAAGTTGAGTGGCACTTCCTGAATAACTGCCGTGGGTGATGCGACTAGCATTCAAATCTGTCGGTGAAGATGATCAGCTGGTGATTTCGATGGTGTATGGAACACAAATCCTACTAGAAACCTAAATAATAACTCTCTTTATTAAAATAACTACTTATTAATATTTTAGATATCTTGTTACTGATTTTATCTTTAGGTTTCGGAATAACTATTTGGTTGGGTGTAAGTTGAAACACAGGGCAACAAAAATTGCATTAAGTTAGAGTTTTTTTTTTTTTTTTTTTGAAGCGACATTTTCGTTGTTGCAATTGAAGAGAACCGAACACTTTCATGTTGCAAACCCTTTTCTGTAGCAAAGGGTTTGCTTCAAACAAGAAGAGTCTCATCCTCTCTACTTTTATGGTCCTTGCAATTGTGTTAGCTTCGCACTTTTAGGATGCAGTTTCGAATGATTCAGGAAAAACATCTCCTTATTGAGGGCGAGGGTACGTATATTTTGATCTTTTGCAAATTATGTATGTATTAGTGGAAGGCTCGTAACAATGAGACGCAATACTCAGATATAAGCTTGCAAAGACTTTTTTTTTTATATATCATCTTATGCAACATGAAATCACATCAACCTCCAAATACTCAAGACAAATGGCAACTTCCAAATCGTTCATCTCAAAAAAAAGTTAGTTCCGAAGACGGATCAAAAGAGTAAAAATATCCATGAAAGATGTAGAGATTTATGTAAGACTCAAGGTATGCTTCTCTAGCCAACACAAATGAAGCAATGGACAAATTACAAACTGACTATCAAAAAAAATGTAAGATACATCAACAAGAAAAAAAATCGTTCTTCTCTTTGCGTTTGCAGACGCTGCAATGAAATATAACTAGTATACAAGAAGAAAACTCAAAATAAAACTTCTTGCTGGGGTGAACAGGTCACCGGTGCTTAAAGCAAGATTCGTCTTATATGCGATATGTCTCCAGGAACCAGCAAGTTCACAAATGAACTTTTGGAATGCTCTAGGTCACTCTTGAAAGACTTGGAAACTCAAAGTTTGAGCAAACTGCTCATAGGCGCATATGTTGATGCTCTCTACCACATAAACTTTCTGGAATTTGTTGGTTCACTGCACTTTTTCTGTTTTTCCAGTACTTCAAATGGAGAGAGTGGAGCTCTATTTATAGAGTAGAACAACACATATGTGCGCATGTAAATGCACATGCACGCATACGCGCTGTCCGACTAAATTCTACGAAATATGGGTTGTTGAGTACTATGTGCTGACACTGCAGCGCGTCACATGCTAACAATGATGCTTGCGCCACCCACCGAAAGCAAAGGCGGCTGATCGCATCTGACAACGTCGAAAGCAACCACGCATGAGCCTAGCACATAGTCTCGCATATACGCATGGCCGCATACACTCTATGCCCATACGAGCCTGACGCATGCGCTGCGCATACGAGCCTAACGCATGCGCCGCACATAGGAGCCTGACACATGCGCCACGTATATGAGCTTTGCCGCATATGAGCGAGTGCAAAGTGCGTCATTAAAGCGTCACTTTGTGCCCTTCGTTTGAGTCCGAGTCGAGCTCCTATGGATTCCCAAAGTGAGTGACAAAACAAAAGTTTGTTCCTTGTGATTTAAACTTAACCTCTTGGGAAATTAACCCACATGAAAAATCTCATCCATGTGCATATACCAACACAAGCATATCTATTATATTATATCTATTATATTGAGATATGCACCATGGTAGTTTTTCAATATGGGACTAAAAGTTCCTAAAGCCAAGTAAAAATACCAACAAAGCTTTCCATTGCCACTTTTCCCATGAACTTTTCATCAGAACCTTCATAGCCCTCACGAGGATCTCACATGCATTGTCCCTCTACACCAGCTAACCTCTATCTAGATCACCTTCTTTCCATTTCCACCCACACTTGAAGCCCTGAAAGTTGTAACCACATTTCATTCAATGCCTTCCTCCTTTTCCTCTTCTACCTCACCTTCACCTTCACATTCTTCCTCATTCACCTTCTGCATCTCTCCTCCTGCAATGGACCATCGTGGTATCGAGCAGCTGCACTTCGATGTGCCTCTCATATCGACCAGGCGGTCCACGTCAGCCAATGCCAGCAAATCGAGCCGCCTCGGCTCTAACCAGGACGATTACATCGACACTAGCCGCAGCGTCCCTTTCTCGTGGGAAGCGGCCCCCGGCGTGCCTAAAGGTTCTGTGAGGAGGACAGAATCGAGTAAGGAGGAGGTGGAGGTCTTCTTCACTCCCAAGCCACCGCCCGGTCGGTGGCGTCCTCCGAATCGCAACGACAGGGAACAACACATCAATGTGGAAGCGGACACGGACAAATGCAGCAATGGAAGCAGCGACGACGTGGTCCTGAATGCAACAGTACTGGACAAGGTCTCCTTGTCCGAGTCTCTAGACACTGGGTGCAGGTTCGGGCCGGGTGCTAACCGAGCACCGAGCTTCATCATGAACCGCTTCCTCCCTGCGGCCAACGCCTTGGCCGCAGCTTCTCTAGACAAGTACTCGCAGCGAAGAACTCCTCCTCCAAGCTCAAGGGAACAACAGCCGGCCAAGTTACGCAGAAGGCAGCGAGGTGTTACGCATGCTGCAGCTGCAACGGTTCCAATGGGGCAAGGTTATGTGCGCCGCGCCGATGCTCGGCCTGCCACACCCTCCTTGGGCCGCAGGCTCGTAGAACTGTTTCCTTGGAGCCTGAAGAGCGTCATCTGCAGGTTCAAGAGCCCGGTTCGGTGCCAGACACCGAAGATTTCTACGCTCGAAGCTTTCGCTCAGAGAAGCAGAAGGATTAGCGCCAGCGATGGCTTGAGCTCGGAAGACGGGTTGAGCAGCAAGGCATGCAAGTCTCCTGGGTGGGGACTGCCATTGCTGGATACCAGTAGACTGAGAATTAGGGGAGCAGGTGTGGATCTAGAGAAGAGCATTAGGTTGGCAGATGGGAAGGAGTTCAGGGATGGAAGAACCCCAAGAATAACAACAGGTGTTGGAAGACCACTTCCAATGCTGAAGACTCCCACTGACCCCTGGCTTGCTCATGCATTGAACTATTCCAACAGCAAATACTAAATTGCAGTGTGTAATGTATTCGATAACACTAAATTGAAATGTATTGATGTTTCAAGACACTTTATTGTACTGTGCAGCAGATTTATTGTATCTTATATATAACCTTGTAACTACTATGGTTTGGCACTTGTCATATGTAACAATTAGCTAATGATAGCCATATTGATGACAGCTTGCAATTTTAGACAACATTTCTAGATGCCATGGGTTTGGTCAACAAAACAAAAGAGAATTTTTATAGCAGATCGTGTTTCAGAAAACAACATAAATCTACTTGCAGAACTATACTTATGATTCACAAATCACTCAACAGAGTAGCCACTTGTTGATCTCAAGATCTTACCAAAAAATGCCGCACAAACATCGACAGGCATTACGGAGACTTGGAACAGATATCCATCTCATCACTAACCTTCTTACTGTCAGGGACTCGTGATTAAGGTCGAGTCACGGGCAAGGGAGCAATCAAGCACCGATGTTCTCAATTTCGGCACTCTTGTTCATCCTCTTAACAATACCTGCAATAACCTGTTACAAGATGAAAGTGGTTAAAATGTTCTAGGAAGCTACTAGCTTATATAGGAGGAGAATTTGAAACTTTCGACATTTGCAGTACCTTGCCAGGTCCCAATTAGTAGCTGTTCTGCAGCTCTTTGTTCAAGAGAGTCTTCACTGTCAACTCCCATTGAAAGGAGAAGTCACCTGTGATTTGAAGAAAACGATCAATATGATCGAGAAAGGACAGTTTGTTGGGGACAGATGCAAACTAAAATGGAGGGTAACTTGCCTGTCGAGCCAAAATCTTCTTGATTGTATCAGGATCTGAGTGTGGCAGTGCATCCACATTTGAGATGACTGGTAGGCCAGGGGGGTTCTTATTTCTGTTGCTGCCAATGCAGATTCCAATCTCGAGACTGCCAGCCCCATGAAGCTAGTATGAAAAGCACCTGCAACAGCAAGACGCACCTAATGAGATCACCCACATTTCAAGCAGTGTTCTAATTCTAAACGGTGACCTAGGCAGCTGCCTAGGCGCTAAATGGACCCCCTCGGCCCCGTTTTTGCAATAAGCGGTGGAGTAGGCAGCCGGAGTAGGATTAGCAAGGTAGACAGAGGTAAGACGGCATAGGCGAGCGCCTATCTTGGACTGCTGTCAGATTTTATTTTGAAAAAAACTGAAGGAAAATTTCAGCACACACAAAATTAATAAATTTAATTAACAACTATAATACAACTTAGTTATGCATAAAATATCCTTAATATATGCATAAAAGAGAATAAAATGGCCAAAATGTTTCAGGTGCCTATGCGGCCTAGACATCAGGAGGACCCTTTCCGCCGCACACATGTCTTCCGTAGTTAGAACCTTGATTTCAAGTAGCTAAGAGTTTTATAGACGATTAAACCAATTATTCCACTCACAAACGAGTCCATGTATATCCTTGATCAAGAGAACAATGTAAAACCTTGAGGCTAAATATGATATTGCCTACACATCCCATCTATAAGATGTCATCAATTAAAAACGTCTGTAAGAAAGATAAATACACGAGTAATCATTTGGTAAAAAAAAGTATATCATTTGGTAGATTTGAATTAATTTCATTTTGGTAGTTCTCAAGTAGCTTGGGAAAACTACATTAAATTTTATGTAGAATAATATACTTTATGAATATTAGTTGTCGAGAAAGTATTTTGGAGAAATTATAAGTAAAGATACATTCTGCCAGATGTATTGTCGGAATTTGTGCTACAAGAATTTTGCCAGTCGGTTCGGCGAAATATATGATTAGAAATTCTTTTTGAACTTTTTGCACCAGAGCCTTTTATGGTTTCATGATTTGCATATATCATGTCTATTTTATATTAGTTGCACCAATACGAACTCACATCTTTCGTGCAGACCTCAGATCACGACAAAACCTACGCCGTTGGATCAATAGCGTTAAGCTATCCCTGTGAGAATATTTTTAGCGACTTCTGTGATCATTTTCCAAAGTGTCACCCGTGGGGCCCGCAAGTAACATTTCGAAAAACTGTCGTAGAACTCGCTAAAAATACTCTCACGGGGATAGTCGATGTTGTGGATCCAATGACGTAGGTCTCGTCGCGATCTTAGGTCCGTACGGAAAGATGTGAACTTGTATCAGTACGGTTAAATTGAAAATAAACAAATATGAAATTCATGAAAATATAAAAAACGTATGTGCAAAAAGTCAAAAATCAAGAATTCTGCCAAATTGATTAGAAATTTTGCACTTAGGTCTGTATATTGTCATGAATTGCATGTCTACTTTCAATTTGACGGAACTATACGAGCTCACATCTTTTCGTGTGGACCTGGGATCGTGATGAGACCTACGACGTTTGATCCGCAATGTCGAATTATCCATGTGAGGGTATTTTCAGCAAGTTCTATGACACTTTTGAAATATCACTCTCGGATCCCACGAGGACACTTTGGAAAATGGTTGCAGAACTCACTAGAAATACCCTCACAAAGGATAGTTTGATGCTGAGTGCAAAATGTTAAAAAAAAAATTATAATCACATATTCCGCCAAACCGACTGGTAGAATTCTTGTAGCACAAATTTCGCTTGTTCATTTGGCATAATGTATCTCTGCTTATAATTTATTCAAAGTTTTTTCTCTACGGCTAATATTCATAAAGTATATTATTCTATAGAAAATTAACTGGGAAAATGTGGTGCATGACATACCTTTCGAGCAGGCTCCACCTAAGAAGTCCTGGATTTTGATAAATTGGCTCTCCTTTGATGAGAAACATTCTTATATGGTATAGATAGCTATTTAAATGAAGGCCTACTGGAAACAAATCTAGTTAGGTGTACTATTTAGAGGGAAATTTACCCTGGCTCCTTCATGTGCTTTCGTCAATAGCAATTATGTTTCTTTTTAGTCTAGGAAGAATTTCAAAGGGTTAATTCCTCCCCAACATGAGCTTAACCAGTCCTAATAATGAGGTGCACAGGCAAGGAGAGATGGAGACATAAATATATAAATCAAATTTGTTTTCATCTCCAAAGAATTTCTGTAGCATAACCATAATAGGGTCCAAATCTGACTGGGTTATGCCTTTCATATTAGTGTATGGGTGTTACCTAGAGAGGATCCAGTCAGACATTCAAATTTCAAATTTCTGTCCCTTGTGGTCTCATTATGGGTCATCTTCACTAGTACAGAGAAATTACTGTCGATGGAAGAATGCTGGTAGATAGCATTTGTTAAGTATTTATAGTGAACTATGGTAAGACAATGTTGAAGCTCATCTGTTTGCACAAATGTACTTTCAAAAATACAAGCAAATGAAATTTCTCAATAAGGAGAGAATGCACCATTGACTGAAAAGACTTTTAAGAAGTTAAATGACAGTATACGATTAATCTGTTATTGCTGCATATAACCCAAACTTGGAATATAACGGTAACATGAAGGTTGCAAAGTCATACTCCTTTCTCGAATAACTAAGGTGGCGTTTGGTTACAGCTTATTTCAGCTGCTTCTGCTTCTGCTTCTTTTTTTTTTTCTTTTTTTTTTCTTTTTTTTTTTTTCTTTTTTTCCTTTTGAAAATAAGCAACAAAAACTGTTTGGTAACACTTGTTTCTATAAGGTAGTTCATTCTTTTTGGCTGCTTTTGAAACGGGGAATGCTGCTTTTGCTTTTCCCTTCGAAAAGCAGCAGCAAAATACCAAGCCAAGCCTAGGTCAGAGATTATGGAAAAGTTGTCATTAAGCACTCTATTTTACTTAGATTTACTTTTAGCCCCCAACCTTTCATAATCATATCAGCCAATCCATATTCAAAGTGTACACATGCAGCAAAATCCAGTATCAGCCCATTTCCCTATAGAATGCCAATAGTAGAACGTTGCGGCCAAAATCAAGCGACGAGCAACTACAAGCATTGCACGAAGGAATGGATGGTAAGTTTAGATATATATGACTTCTAGATAGATCTAAATGCTATTTAAATACACATAATGTGTTTAGAACTTCAGATCTAGATAATGTGCATGCCTACATATGTTTTATATGGATATATGTTATTTAGATATATCATAATGCTATCTACAAATACAGAATTACTTTGTATGTACACGTAAATAACATCAATGGCTATGGCTCATCATGGTAAAATTTGACCCTTTTCTTCAAAAAAGGGAAAAGGTGTTGTTCCTTTTGTCATGTACCCACGTAAAGGAGAGACCAAAAAGGTACAAGGGCAAACGAGACATTTCCCTCTCTCATATGTATTCTTTTCACATGGGAAAAAGAGGGAAGAGATTAGGGGATAGAAAATTTAAATGGACAATTAAGAGGGATTATGGAAAGGTTGGGCAGTTAAAAGTACATCAAAGGAAAAGGGAGCGGCTACTGTCGATTTTTCCCAATGTACAAAATATAAAGTTGTCTACAACCGACCATCATCCGAGCCTTAAATGATTTTACCTTGGCTTCAACTGCCTCCACTCCTTTGACGCCTCCAGAGACGGCATAGTTACCCTACAAGAACTCATTTAAAGTCAAATGCAAAGTCCAATGTGCTACTGTGATGTTAAAATGTAGCGCAAGACTAAAATAAATCTTACCAGGCATAAGAAGTTTGCTATTTGTACTTTTTATCTTTTTCATCTAGTTCCTCATTAGCAGCATCACATAGCAACAGCACTTTTTCTGAATCCAGTCCTATGACACTAACCATAGCAGTATTAGCAGAATCTGCAGCATCCTGAAAGAAAAAGGCAGCAACCTGTGAGCATTGAGTCTCAGATGAGCCAATATGTGCTCAATACACTGGAATATTCTGGAAACAGTTTTTGCAACCAACCTGCATAGCTTTTCCTCTAAAGCTTGACAAGCTTGATACCACCCTCAAAGCTAATGGAGAGAGAATTGAAAGATCAAAAAGTTAATGCCATAAAATAGCTAAAGGGTGAAGATACAAAGAGATATCTAAAGATCCTTAAGTCACTAGTCATTATCAAATCTTTTGACCAAACCGGAGCATAAACCTTACAGGACACCAAAAGCTTTAAACCTTACAGTACACCAAAAATTTCACTTCTATTTATATACTGCACTTAACCTTGAAAACATAACTGACAACACTACAGTCTGCTATACCTGAAAGCTCCAGCAAATGCAAGGGCTGTCTGTTCTCCCAAGCTTAGACCACAGGTGACATCTACAAAGCTGATTATGTCCTGACCTATCCATCACGTGCACACAATACTTCGACAGCAGCTAAGCTTGTGACATATATAGCAGGCTGCAGCTAACAAATTTCCCTTTCATATGAATATTTGCTTATATTTCATGATAACACGGATGGCAGGTCTATGATGTTATGTTGGAGACGGATAACTATTTGCTACAGAAGGCTCGTTTGAAGTCTATTTTGTTGGACATCGTCTATGGGGTTATGTTGATGGCTCGAGCCCTACTCCAAAACAAAATACGACTTCTACAGTTGATGGCAAGTCGTTTCTTGTTACACATCCTGATTATGACGCATAGCTGGTTCATGATCAGATGGCTTTGGGTTGGCTGTTCAACTCCATCTCCAACGACATGATGGTGCAAGAGGTAGGCTTATCCCATGCCCAACATTTTTTGCTTAATTTTGAAGTCTTATTTGTGACTCTATGACTCGCTATAATGTCCTTCGCACTACATTCCAGTCTTTGTGCGGCCTATCTTGCTCGTGCCAAATAAGTTTGTTGACAATCTCTTCGTAATTAATCATCTAGGGCCTTTTTGGGATCTCCCTCAACAAATTCTACTTGGGCTTTGTAGGACCGTTGGAGCACCTCGAGGGGGGGGGGGGGGGGGGGGGGGGGGGGGGGTTGAATAGTATGCGTGTGTGTAGCGAAATAAAAATCACCTCTAAAAATTATAAGATAGTAACAAATATGAAGCAGTATTTAAATAAATGCATAATGTACAGAGAGAGCAAACTCAAACAACAAGGTTTATACTGGTTTTCCTCTGAGAGAACTAGTCCAGTCTCCAGTACTCAACTCAATATTGAATCCACTGTCTCGTGAAACACAAGCTTTGAATCTGAAACGCTTGCAGCTCCTTACGTATTTTTATCCGAAGAGCACTACTTCAACTTGCAAGCATTTAGTCCGAGAGACTTGCCGACTTCAGGAATATGATAAAAACTGAGATGTTTTCAAGCCTTTTGTATAACTTGACCAAACTTATAGATTGAGCTGAAACTGACACCGGCTTGGCTAGGAGTTGTAAAGCTTTGATTTGAAAGTAAAAAAGCTCTTTGAGAACACTTAAATAAATAGAGAAGAGGAGATGATTGAGTGAGTTGAATGGAGACGTCCTCTCTATTTATAATGTTCTCTGGGACAGAACTCCGACAAAGTTCGGTAGTCCAACGTTCAAAATATCGAACGTTAGGAGCATGTTCTTCAGGGTGACCATGTCCCTCGGAAACTGGGTCAGGGGGATCGAGTTCGGATAGAACTCGGTCCGAGTTCAGTTGTCCTGTATCAGATTGGGTCATGAAGAATTTGGCTTTGGATTTTTGGGCTATTTGAATTGAGGACTGGATTTGAATATGTGGACTGGTCAAAGAATAGATTGGGTAGGCTATTTTGTAAGTGGACTCTGTAGCTTAGCCAGGTGCTAATCTCATTCAACTGTACATTTTTTCTAGACTCAATAAATTAAAAATTACATAAGAATATAGAAGAAACGTCTTGATTGGTGATGTGATTTTCTTTGACAAAGACTCTGATTGAGTGTAGTAACATGATGATAGTCATTCAGCAGTAGTACCGTACATGTATATTATTTGTGTATATAGAACCGAAGTTTATGTCGATTATCAAAATCAGGTGTGACCAGACCAATGGGCCAACAATCTCCCATATTTTGATAATTGACAAACTCAAGTTGATACACCAAATAATATCAAAATTTTAAAAAATTTACCTTCAATGATAACACTTTCTCTGATAATGGTAACATTTTCTCCCCCTTTGTCACTGTAAGCAAAATGTAAGCTCCTTCGCAAACAAAGAAGATAAACAACAACAAAAAGAGTGAAGTGAACCAAAACTAAGGAGAGAACAACTAGAACATGTAGCAAGTAGCAGAGTACATGGCATAAAAAAATACTACTAACCGTAAAGTGTTTTGAACATAAACATACCATAAAAGTCTGATACATAATTGTAGAATGGAAATAATGAGATGATTATTATTGATGAGAGACTACAAATATATAGGAGAGGCTAGCCTCCTCTCCTATTATTCTAAGCAACGTGGGACTAAAGCCCATTAACTTATAACTCTAATATAACACTTAACACCCTCCCTCAAGCTGGAGCATAGATGTCAATCATGTCCAGCTTGTTACATAAAAATTGAATCCGATGACCCAGAAGAGCCTTTGTGAAGATATCAGCTATCTGGTTGCCGGTCCTCACATGTTGAAACTTTATCACTCCTTTTGTATATTCATCACGAACAAAATGAATGTCAATTTCAATATGCTTCGTCCGTTCATGAAATATTGGGTTGGTGGCAATGTGAATAGCAGACTAGTTATCACACCATAGATCTGCCACTTGAGATCCTGCGTCTTCTCCCAGTTCTTGTAGAAGATGTTTCATATATAATATCTCTGACATGCTATGAGCAATAGCTCGATATTCTGCTTCTGAGCTTGAGCGTGCTATCACACTTTGTTTTTTGCTCTTCCATGACACTAGATTTCCGCCAATAAATACTGAGTAGCCAGATGTAGACCGTCTATCTGTCATGCTTGCTCCCCAGTCAGCATCAGTAAAACACTCAATACGAGTGTGTCCATTATTCTCCATTCGAATTTCTTTTCCTGGATTCTTTACTAGATAACACAGAATTTTGAGAACTGTCTGCCAGTTGAAATTCTTGGAGAAGCCATAAATTTACTTGCAACACTCACTGCAAAAGACATGTCCGGACGCGTCATAACCGCAAAGTAGTTGAATTTTCCAACTACTCGACGATACTAATCTGGATTGGTCATCAGGACCCCTTCATATGGAAGTAACTTTGCCCCTGGATTCATAGGTGAGGTTACTCCCTTTGCTTGCATCATGCCTGCATCATTTAGTATGTACAGTACATACTTTCTTTGAGACATTACAATGTCCCGCTTACCCCGTGTGACCTCAATGCCCAAGAAATATTTCAAGGATCTCTTATCCTTTGTTTGAAATTGTTCTCCAAGAAACTTCTTGAGACTTGCAATACCCTAGCTGTCATCTCCCGTGATTACAATATCATCAACGTAGACACCAAGGAGTATTCTTCCAGCAGATGTGTGTTGATAGAAGATTGAATGGTCCTTCTTTGATTGACACATGCCAAATTGAGTAACATGTGTAAATCGACCAAACCATGCACGAGGTGATTGTTTCAGACCATAAAGGGTCTTCCTCAGATGACACACTTTACCCTCCCTTGCAACGAATCCGGAAGGTTGCATCACATATACCTCTTCATCAAGATCCCCGTGAGAAAAGTATTCTTTATATCTAGCTGAAGTAACAGCTAGTCATATCAAATGGCCAAGGCCATGAGGACACGAACGGATGTCATTTTGGCCACAGGAGAGAATGTCTCGAAGTAATCATCACCATAGGTTTGAGAGTATCCTTTGGCCACCAGACGAGCCTTCAGTCGATCAAGAGTGCCATTAGGTTTTACCTTAATCGTGAACACTCATTTGCGGCCGACTGCCTGTTTATCGGTAGGTAAGTCGACTAAGTCCTAAGTATGATTCTCCTGGAGAGCTTTCATCTCCTCGTTCATAGCAGCACACCAACCAGGATGTCGGAGACCCTCCTCAGCGGTATTGGGGATCTGAATCCCATCAATAGTAGCTACCAGAGACTGACTGTGACTGGTAAGTCCTTTGTAGCTGTCAACATATAAGGGATGATCACGACAGGCACGACGAGGACGTTCTGGAGGTGGAACCGCCGGAGCTGCTGGCGGAACTGGTGGAGCTGCTGGCGGAACTGGTGGAGCCAACTCATTGGAGCCGGAGCTACTGGTAGAACCAGAGAAGGAGAATTCTGTGGGCGATGTCGGCAATGGTTGAATCGGTGTATGTGGACCATCTGCCTGGGAGACTGGCTCGGTAAGGGAGGGCACCCGTACGGAAAGCTGTTGTGTTTGAGGAGGAAATAATAAAAAATCCTCTTCTGGATAGACCAGAGGAGCCGGACCCGTTAATTGTGGGAATGGTAGAAATTCTGTTTCTACAAAGGTAACATCCCGAGTAAAAAATATCGCTTTAAGACGGGAGAAATACTGATACCATTTCTGATCTTTAGGATACCCAAAAAAATATTGTATTGCCTTAGGATCTAATTTAGAAAGGGTTGGTCGGGTATCCCGAATATAGCATAAGCAGCCAAAGATGCGGAGAGGCAGAGAAAATGGTTCTCGTCCAGGAAAAAGCCTAGAAAAGGGAGAGCTACCATTGAAAACAGAAGATGGCATACGGTTAATAAGATAACAAGCAGTAAGAACCGCATCCGACCAAAATCGCTTGGGAGTGCGTGCTTGAAACATAAGAGCACGTGTTGTTTCCAATAAATGATGATTCTTGTGTTCGGCTACACCATTTTGTTGTGGTGTGTACGCACAAGAGGTTTGGTGGATGATGCCATTGAAGGCCAGATGTTTATCGAGATCACGAGATAAATACTCACGGCCATTGTCACTCCGAAAATTTTTGATTGGAAGACCAAATTGTGTTTTATTTCAGCATGAAAGTTGCACCAGATGTTAAATAATTCAGAGCGATTTTTTATCAAATAAACAAAAGTGACACGTGAGTAATCATCGACAAAAGTAACAAAGTATTTAAAACCCATTACAGAGTCAGTCGGACAGGGTCCCCATATATCAGAATGCACCAACTCAAAAGGAACATAAGCAATTTTATTTGGACTCACCGAATAAGGAACCCAATGATGCTTAGCTAAACTACATGGCTCACAATGAAAAGAAGAGGGAATATCTAAAGATGGGTACATTTTCTGGAGAGCTTGGGACGATGGATGGCCTAACCGACAATGTAACTCGACAAGATCGAGTTTCATGCCGGCACAGACAACAGAAGGAGTTGCGTCAAACAGGTACAAACCTCCAGCCACATGCCCCTTACCGATAGTCTTTCCAGTTTTCAGGTCCTGAAAAACATAACCATCAGGAAAAAATATTACCGAACAATGTAGTTCACGAATAATTTGACTAATAGAAACTAAACTGAACGGGTTCCCAGGAGTAAGCAGTACAAAATTGAGTGACAGTTCGGAAGAAAAATTGGCACTTCCACGACCTCGGACTGTCAGGAACCGCCATTGACAACAGTAATGCCAGAAGCACGACGTACATGTACATAATCATGTATCATACCTGCGTCACAAGTCACGTGAGATGATGCACCAGAGTCAATTACCCATTGTTTGGGTTTCACTATGCACGCGACTGAGTATCCGGTTGTGGAACCAGGCGTGGATGCTTCACCACGACGTTGAGCCTGAAAATCAAAGAACTCTGTATATGAGTCCGAAGTCATCTGAATAGATCGGACACCATCATCAGGGGCATCAGTGGTGATATTAGCAGCAGATGATTTAGTGTATGGCCAATAGAAATGGCCAAGCTTACCACAGTTAAAGCATGTGCGCGGTCTTCCTCCATCACGACCACCATTGTCCCGTCCTCCATCACGACCAGGATTATGGCCACCCCGTCGGCCGCCACGAAATCCTGTACGAGCAGCCCTAAAAGCAGAACGATCAGCAGGAGTATCATCTGGAGTGGTCTCAACGACTTTGGCAGCCCGAAGGACACGATAGTGTGCTTCCAACAGGGACGGTACATCAGATCCAGCAATAATCTGAGAACGAGCAGAGTCCGCATCAGGACGGAGAGAGCCGAGATAAGCCATGACATGAAGCTGCTCACGTTGAACCCGTGCTTTATTAATATCCGACATAAGAGGTAATACACGGTCGATCTCATCCGTCATAGCCTTGAAGGCCCGGAAATGGGCTTTATGAGATTTGTCTCCTTGATTTGCTCGGTACACACCAACGATCGAGTCATAGATACGAGACAAATCGCGTTTACCATCAAAAGCCGCCGCCAACATTTTCCATAACTCCTTCACGGAGTCTGTATTTTGAACTGTCTTCCACCGATGGTTCCATGGAATTTATAAACTGTGTAAACAGTCGACTGTCATCTGTCTTCCATTGCTCAAATATGAGATCATCGTCTGTTGGAGGGTTGTCAGTCAGATGTTTGGACAACCGTATTTCTCGAAGTGTCTTCTCGACCTTCTTTCTCCATGTCGAGTAGCCCTCTGGCCCTTCCAACCGTCGATCGACAAGTTGAATGGAGGAAATCGTCGTGCTAGTGCCCGCTAGTGTGTTGCTGGCACTAGTATATGTGGCACTGCTATTCGCCGTAGAGTCTACCATTTATCAGAGATTCGACTGTCGATTTGTTCTTTCCATGTGATAAACACAGCAACTCTGCCAATGCGCTAAAAACGGAGCCAGAACCGGTATATGCGCATAGAAAGCAGAGAGTGTTGATCACAAGCCAGGACAGAGAGATAACCTATGGTAACCTCTGATAGATCCTGGTGTGAAGATCAAATGAAAGAAACAAAGATTCATGCACAACAAACCATGTGTGCTCTTTATTAAATTTCTAGCATTGATGGGCAGAGATTCCAACAAATGTTTCTCCTCTGAGAATCCCAACAATGATTTTAATTTTTATTTTTAATTTTTATTATTATTATTTTTTTTTAGAAACTAAACTAGGGTTTTGAGGGAGTGGGTGGCGGCTGATGGAAGGAGAGGGTTAGGGTTAGGGATTGGAGGCATCGGGGGGGCTGACAGGGGGCGGAGGGGCCAGCAGGTCGGGGAGGGGGGGAGGTGCGCAGCAGCAACAGGTCAGGGGAGGGGGGGCAGCAGGTCCGGGAAGGGGGGCAGCAGGTCGGGGAGGGAGGGGTGCGGCAACAGCGGCAGGTCGGGGGGGCTGCAGGTCCGGGAAGGGGGGCAGCAGGTCCGGAAAGGAGGGGGCGGGGTGATGGCTAGATTTTTGTGTGTGTGGAGATTAGGGTTTTGTGGAGAGAGGGAGAGTAGTGGGTGACGGCTAGAATTTTGGCTCTGATACCATGTAGAATGGAAATAATGAGATGATTATTATTGATGAGAGACTACATATATATAGGAGAGGCTAGCCTCCTCTCCTATTATTCTAAGCAATGTGGGACTAAAGCCCATTAACTCATAACTATAATATAACACTTAACAATAATCAAAGTGCATAATGTCACGTCCCGAGTCGACAAACCGTTCGTCCCCGGTGTTATTATGCCGAATCGATCGTCCTCGCTAAGGCGTGATGTCGTACGAGTCTGGAATTGCACTCGTACAAGGCAAGAACGTTACGTTGATTATTATATTGAAACACCAAGTTGAAACTTCACATATCACATCAAAATATGAGACGCAGTATAGGAAGATAAAAATATGCTTTTCATTCATAGCTTGCAACGAAGTGCAAGTCGTAATTACATTGAATGCCGTTGTGGCTACATTGATTGAAAACAAAAGAAACATACTTGACAAGCTGCCTGAACTAACACTTGTCGTTCCATACATTCGCTCCTTTATACATAAGCCTTCGATTGAATTGGCTTCAAAATACTTCAGGATAGGAAGAGCTTCAAGAAAACCATACAGCGGTCCGGTCCCGTCGAAGGGACTCTTATATAGAGCTTACTCGCCGTGATGCAGTCCGCTGCATCTAGGACTCATTCCAATAGAAATCGTTCCATTAGTTGGATCGATTCTCGTAACATTCGTCCAAATCGATTTGATCGATGCCGCAAGGTATTTTCGTTTACCAAGCTCAACGATCAAGTCAGATGGCCATCTAAGTTCCCGACCGATCTGACTCGGCGCAAGCATATTATGAAGTCCGTCGCCTATCGAAAGCGGAGCACTGCATAATATACCAATAAGAATAAGAACAAGGGTCTGACCTTAAATTAGGCAAACAACGAAAGGTACTTCTCCTTCATCTCCGCCTCCATTTCCCACGTCGACTCTTCAACTGAATGGTTCCGCCAAAGCACGCGGACCAAGGACATCAACCGATTTCGTAGTACCTTCTCCTTACGGTCCAAAATTTGAATAGTCTCCTCCGAGTAAGCCAAGTCAGTACGTAGCTCCAACTGATCGTAGCTAACCACGTGACTTGGATCGTGCAAGTATTTTCGAAGTTGTGAAACATGGAAAACATCGTGCACATCATCCAAGGCAGGAGGTACTGCGATCCGATAAGCTACCGTTGCAACTCGTTCGATAATCTCGAAGGGGCCTATAAACCTCGGGCTCAATTTGCCTTTAACGCCGAACCGCATCACGCTACGCATGAGCGTTACTTTCAGAAACACATGGTCCCCGATCAAAAATTCTAGAGGTCGTCGACGAAGATCTGCGTAGCTCTTTTGTTGACTTTGCGCGATGCGGAGTCTATCTCAGATCAAGCATACCTTTTCGACGGCCTGCTCCACCAGTTTCGGTCCGAGCACTTGTTGCTCTCCGACTTCGTCCCAGCATATTGGAGAACGACACTTCCTTCCGTAGAGCGCTTCATATGGAGCCATCTGAATGCTCGACTGATAATTGTTGTTATACGCAAACTCCGCAAGCGGCAAATGCATATCCCAACTAGTCTTTAAATCGATCGCATACAGACGCAACATATCCTCTAAGATTTGATTTACCCTCTCCGTTTGACCGTCTGTTTGGGGGTGGTATGCAGAACTAAAATTTAGTTTGGTCCCCATTGCCGCTTACAGGCTCATCCAAAAACGCGATAGGAATCGTCAGTCTCTGTCCGAAATTATTGAGATCGGTACCCCGTACAGTCGAACAATCTCGTTGATATAAATTTACGCTAACCGATCGACGCTCCATCCTACTTTAATTGCGATGAAGTGAGCCGACTTGGTCAATCTATCAACAATGACCCAAATCGCATCATTCCCCCGCGACGTCTTCAGAAATCCCATAATGAAATCCATCGAGATGTTGTCCCACTTCCACTCGGGAATGGCGAGATTCTGCAGCTCTTCGTCTGACTTTTGGTGTTCTGCCTTCACTTGCTGACACGACATGCACTGCGACACGAAAGTAGCCACGTCTTTCTTCATGTCGTGCCACCAAAAGTTTATGCGCAAGTCCTTGTACATCTTGGTGCTTCCAGGATGTAACGAGTACTTCGCATAATGTGCCTCCGTCAGAATTTCTTTTGATTTCGGCAGTTTCAGGAATGCAAAGCCTTCCTTTTAGTCGCATTGTCCCGTCTCCGTCTTCCGCAAAGTCAGTCGCCCTTCATGTTGAAATCAGCTCGCGCATCTTCTTTAGGAATGAATCGTCTTTCTGTGCGATATTTATTTTGCTAAGCAGGCTCGACCCTAGCTTCAACTGAGCTAAGTGCAGGTGTCGATACTCAATTCCGAGTTTGATACCCATCGCTTCAAGGTCTGCCGTATCTCATTATTCATGGCCAGTGATCCCCTAAACATTCTGCTAAGCGCATCAGCTACAACGTTTCCCTTGCCCGGCGTATACTCGATCGTTAGCTCGTAATCTTTTATGAGTTCGAGCCAACGTCGCTGCCGTAAGTTGAGTTCTCGTTGCGTAAACAAGTATTTCAGGTTTTTATGATCTGTGTAGATTCTGCAAGCCACACCAAAGAGGTAGTGCTGCCAGAGTTTCAACGCAAACACGATCGTCGTCAATTCTAGGTCATGCGTTGGATAGTTTTTCTCGTGCTGCTTCAACTGCCGTGAAGCATAGGAGATGACTTTATCTCTCTACATGAGTACGCACCCGAGGCCAGTTCTCGATGCGTCGCTGAATATCTGAAAGCCTTCTGGACCATCTAGAAGTGCAAGGATTGGAGCTGAGACGAGCCGTTGCTTCAACTCTTGAAAGCTGGATTCACAGTCGTCACTCCATTCAAATACTACTCCCTTCTGGGTGAGGCGAGTCAGAGACGACGCTACTTTTAAAAAGCTCCGCACGAATCTTCGGTAGTAGCCTGCTAAGCCCAGGAAACTCCGAATATCGCTAGCCGAGGTAAGTCGTTTCCAATCTACCACCGCTTCAATCTTCTTTGGGTCCACCGCGACGCCTTCGACAGATATTACATGTCCGAGTAATGTCACACTACTCATCCAGAACTCGCATTTACTCCGCTTGGCATATAATTTGTTTTCATGCAGAGCCTGCAATACCGTCTTCAAGTGTTCTGCATGCTCTTCTCAATTCTTTGAGTAGATAAGGATATCGTCGATGAACACGACTACAAATTTATCGATTTTGGGTCGGAAGACTCGGTTCATCATATCCATTAAAGCGGCTGGGACATTCGTCAAACCGAACGGCATGACTAGGAATTCATAATGACCATATCGAGTGCGGAAGGCAGACTTCGATACGTCATCGGACTTGATCTTCAACTGATGATAGCCTGAACGAAGATCGATTTTTGAAAACATTGACGCGCCTTGTAGTTGGTCAAACAAGTCCTCGATTCGTGGCAAGGGATACTTGTTCCGTACGGTCGTCTTATTGAGTTCACGATAGTCGATGCATAGCCGCATCGATCCATCCTTCTTTTTCACAAACAGTACGGGAGCTCCCCACGGAGAGACGCTAGGGCAAATAAATATGTGGTCTAGCAACTCTTGTAATTGCACCTTCAGTTCCTTCAGTTCTGCTGGAGCCATTCGGTAAGGCGCTTTTGATATCGACCGTATATTCGGAAAGGTGTCGATGCTGAATTCTATTTCTCGATCTAGCGGCATCCCGGATATCTCGTCAGGAAAAACGTCAGGAAAATTTGCCACAACATCAGTCTGCATTGTGTCTGGAATATCCTTCCTCGTATCTCGAACTGATGCCAAATATCTTGCACAGCCAGAACGCAACATACGTCTCGCCGAGATTGTCAATACCATCATTGCTGTCTTCGAGACCGTACCATACGAATATGAGAACTCTGTCTCGCAAGGAAGACGAAACACCACTCTCCTCCGCGCACTCGATTGTTGCATGACAAGCGCCGAACCAATCCATGCCCAGGATTATGTCGTACTCTTTGGTGTCTAGTACGACGGCTTCCAAGGATATATTTCTTCTCCCGATGCAAATATGGCCATTCCTACAAATAAAGTTAACATGCATATCGACTCCCGACGGAGTACTAACGCTAATGTTCATATCTAGTGATTGCATGGTTATTTTATTTTCTTTCACATAATCAGTAGAGATAAAACTATGCGTTGCATTCGAATCGAATAGGACCCGAGCAGGTATATTTTTGTAGAGTAATATACCTGTTACAACAGTATCGGACGCGAACGCCTCGTCCTGAGTTAATGCATAAACTCGGCCTTGAGCTCCATGGCGTTGATTCTGCGGGTTCACGGGCACCGCATTTCCGCCTTGTAGTGTAGGCGCTTTATATTGATTCGGAACTTTCCTTGGTGGGTTGTGTTGATTCGGAATATTTTTTGGACAATGTGTAACTATATGGCCTACCTCGCCACACTTGTAGCAAGATCTCGTGACGCAATCAGTTGTTCGGTGCCCACGCCTACCGCATATGCTACAGTGTTGTCCGTCATGGACCCTGTTATCAAATGTGTTCGGACGTTTTGATACTCCCGATCCCCCGACGTCGTTAGGACGCTTGTTGAAATTGTTACGAACGACAGGCACGGCTCTTTGCGACATACGGCCAAATACGCTCACTATCGAGAGCGACAACGTAGGATTCGTGGTAGGTTCGACACCTTTGATTCATGACGTCCCTTCGCAGTTCGTCATTTAGGCCTTGTTGAAAACGTTCGCACCATGCTTCCTTGTTGGGTAGAAAGGCACCGGCAAACTTCGCGAGTTTTGAGAAGCTCGAGCCATAATCATCAACAGTCATATTCCCCTGTCGTAACATCATGAACTCGTCTTCTTTTTTACGACGGACGACGCGAGGAACATACTACTCAAGAAATGCTTCCTTGAACATTTTCCAGTAAATCGTGGTGTCGGTATCGGCTTCGTAGATTTCCTGCTTCTTAGCTGCCCACCAGTCGTAAGCCCTTAGTTGTAGCTGTAACGTCGCACAAGTTACCCTCTGGGACCCTTAAATGCTAAGCAGATTAAATAAGTCCTCAATCTCCGCGAGCCACCCCACTATCACATCAGGCTCCGCTCGGCTATTGAATTTAGGTGGATTCATCTTGCGGAACTCCTTTGCTTTGAACAAGGCAAAAGAGTTTATCATTTGCGGTTGAGCTTCTTCCTCGACTTCATCTTGAACATCTTGCCTCTCTTCGGATACCACAACCGTTGCTTTCGTATTGCCCACCATCTTGTTCACTATATGAGTCAGGGCGTCCATCTGCTTTTGTTGCACATCAAATTGGGCTTTGATTTGCATCTGAAACAGTTGCTGCTGCTGCTCCATCAACTGTAGCTTTTTCTCCATCGTCGCCTCGCTAGGGCCAGTACTCTTTGAACTCGACGTACTATCCACGGTTTGGGTTGTTGTGCCGGGATTATTCTTATTTTTCTTAGTCATCCCTACAAAAACAAATTAAACCCGTTAGTATTTTTCAAAATATCTACGGGCTTACCTGTATGGAACTTTTATTTCACGCAGCATGTTGACAAGCATTCCATCGAGCAATCGCAACGAACATTCCAACAATGAAACATCTTTCGAAAATCCGAGGAAACATAACTGTGCTCTGATACCAATTTATCACGCCCCGAGTCGACAAACCGTTCGTCCCCGGTATTATTATGCCGAATCGATCGTTCTCACTAAGGCGTGATGTCGTACTTGTTGCACTCGTACAAGACAAGAACGTTACGTTGATTATTATATTGAAACACCAAGTTGAAACTTCACAAATCACATCAAAATATGAGACAGTATAGAAAGATAGAAATATGCTTTTCATTCATAGCTTGCAACGAAGTGCAAGTCGTAATTACATTGGATGCCGTTGCGGCTATATTGATTGAAAACAAAAGAAACATACTCGACAAGCTGCCTGAACTAACATTTGTCGTTCCATATATTCGCCCCTTTATACATAAACCTTCGATTGAATTGGCTTCAAAATACTTCAGGATAGGAAGAGCTTCAAGAAAACCATACAGTGGTCCGGTCCCGTCGAAGGGACTCTTATATAGAGCTCACTCGCCGAGACGCAGCCCGCTGCATCTAGGACTTATTCCAACAGAAGTCGTTCCATTAGTTGGATCGATTCTCGTAACATTCGTCCAAATCGATTTGATCGATGCCGCAAGGTGTTATCGTTTACCAAGCTCAGCGATCGAGTCAGATGGCTATCTAAATTTCCGACCGATCTTACTCGGCGCAAGCATATTAAGAAGTCCGTCGCCTATCAAAAGCGGGGCACTACACATAATAAGAAGAAAACATGCATAAACTAGAAGATAATATCACCAAACTAAAATGTAACTAACAAATAGTGTCATTAACCAGCAGTAACTCAAAAAGACCAAAATGCTAACAACAACCTCAAGTAATATCATCACTAGTCTCGACTGACCGGTTAAGATCATAATAGACAGATCTAGAAATGAAATAGCGTTGAGCCTCTGGAACCTCAAATCTGTATCCGAAAATATGAGGGTAACAGAGACAGGGAATAGGGCCACCAGGTGCACGAGCCAGACTTGTAACTCCAATTTTCCAGTTTTAGTGAAATTTAAAGTTGTTAATAATAATGTTTCATTCATTTATATATATATATATATATATATATATATATATATATATATATATATATATATATATATATATATATATTATGGATATTTTGGAGGGAAGGAAGTTAGGAGCAGGAATTTAAATTTGAAAGTTTGTTGTAACAAACATGGGCCACTAACTCTTCTTCTAACTGATTTTCTGAATTCCATGTAATAAGGAAAAAGAAGAGGGTGATTTTGGAAGTTTGCTTGATAGGATGGACTGATAGAAAAATGTTTTAGAGCGCGGGGGGGGGGGGGGGGGGGGGGTACAAATTTGCATTTCCTTCCATTATAAGCCGATTGGAGAGAGAGAGAGAGAGAGAGAGAGAGAGAGAGCTCAGTCTCTCAATTCTCATCCGATTCTTTCCTTTCTCCTCAGCCCCAATTCTGAGGAACAGTAGCCCTAGGCGACTACTCCGGCGGCGACTCTCAGGCGGTGACCATTCCAAAGTCTCTCCGGCGACGCAAGGACGATGAAGGTGGCGATGGCGGCCGGCGATTTCCTTCTCCAGCGACTAGATCGGTAGCAGCACCCCGACGTGGAGTTCGTGACATCGCTTTGGAGCGCGAGCCTTTCCTGGCGACGAGGTGCGGATCATCTCTTCCACAGAAGGACATCCTTGATCTTGAAGAGCGACTCTTCTGCGTCTCCTTCTCCGACGACGCACAGACTCCACCGCGTGTCCGAGCTTGACGACAGGTGAGCATAGTAAATTAGGGGTGTTTTGTTATTTTCTCGAGATCGATTGGACTTCCGAGATCGATTGATCGGGGTTCTGGTTCAGATTTGATCAGGAGTCCTCTGTTCGATTTCTCCTCAGTGATTTTCCCTTGAAGACTCGAGGAACGCTCGACGAATTCGTGAAGGATTTGGAGGAATAGATCGGTGAGTATGAGTTTTGTATTATTAGATCTATAAAGTTTTTAGCAGTTGGTTGAATTTCTTTTGGGTGGAATTTGAACGACAGATCGAGTCTATAGCATTTTGGGATCGAGTCATTGGTAGTAAGTCATTTCAATTTCCCGATAATTTTGAATCTTTGATTTTTGAATTTCTTGAATTAAATCCCCAGTAATTGAGATTTGTTCTGGTGATTCCCTGGTTCTGTTCATGACTCAGGTTAAGTAGAGTCGTGTCCGATCTTTGGAACGTATCCTCGGTTGCAATCGGATTTCTCTTCAGGTATATGTAGTTTTTCCCCTTGATTTTAAGTTTCCATGTCAAATTTAGTTATGAGTTTGTTCGGTTTCGTGTGCTCGATGTCAGGGTTGGTAGATTGGAGTGGCGTATCGCATGCGTTGCGTGTAGGGATACTGTTGTTTGTGCGGGTGCCGTTTTCTGTTCGTGTCTTACGTGTGTGTCCGTTTCTGTGCCTTCAAGATTGCTGCTCATGTCCCAGTGCGGATTGTGTCCGAGAAGTGCGTGCGTGTCCAGGAATTAGAGTTAGCATTGGAGACTGCTTATTGACTCTAGTAGTTGAATGATTTTTGTAACGTCCCAGAACCAGAATACTGGAGAGCGGGGGCGTACATAGCCAGCTACGTATATTGAAGTGCAACCCACCTCGCTATACGGTCACGGCTGTCTAGATATATGAGGGTTTAACTACAAGCCAACAGTCTCCTATGGTCATGGACAAGCCTATTGTCTCAATCTCAAACAAGCAGTAATAGTTACAAGATGTCAGAGCACCAAATATATAATAGCAAGGCGTCCCATACATTACATATTGGATGATCATGAAGCTAGTCGTACAAAATGTCAAGACTAGCAAGAGTTCAGTCGTACATGATCAACTCTAGGATCTGTCAATCATGTTACAGCCCGTAGGCAGACAGTAAATAAAGATGCAATACGAGCTAACACGTGCTCGTCGGCTAAACGCCTCAAAAGAATAATTTTTACAATAAAGTGGGAGGACAAAAAGAAACCCACTCGTTGCCAGGGTTACGCCTGGTGTTCACCATCTGGCTGGAAGACAGGTGGATCCTCTGGTACTGCTCCGATATCTGGCCACACAAAACCAGCTGGGTCAGACCCCAGAAAGAGCAAGTGCCACAAGGAGGCTTCACTTAGGGACTAAAACCAGCATATCACAACAGAATATTAAAGATAATAAATAAAGTACTGATAATAATAGAGATAACAACAGTAAACTGAGTACGAGGAAACCATTCAAGTAGCCAGGTCACAACCCTTAAACCAAACAAGGACCGGGGTTGCAGCCCTTGACCTGAATAGAAACCCGTCTCAAATACTATTGGTACAGTGAAGACAATAAACGAAGAAAGGACACAGAACTGCTCCGGAAGCCAGGTTACAACCCTTAAACCAAACAAGGACTGGAATTTTAACCCTTCGCCTGAACAGAACTGGACCCCCGATCTTTATTGCTAAGGCCAGTATAAATAATCATGGTATTAAGGTAAGGTAAAACATGACGAGCATGGCATGGGGTTGCAATAAGACAATAAACGAAGAGAGGACACAGAACTGCTCCGGGAGCCAGGTTACAACCCTTAAACCAAACAAGGACCGGAGTTGTAACCCTTCGCCTGAACAGAACTGGACCCCCGATCGTTATTGTTAAGGCAAGCATCAATAATCATGTCATGTCAGAATCTTGCACAGGATCAGGATAAGACTAAGCTGGAATAAACTCCATCCAATCAATCACGGCCAATCAAGAGTACGGCTTGATACTTTTAACTAACTAGGGTTATCACAGGCCTAGCTATTAGCAAGATGCAATGAGATTATCCCAACAGCCACAAGCCCTACAGACCATCCGGTTATCCGGGTCGAATGTCCAATGCAACACGTGACTGTGTGCTGGAAATGGGCCCTACTCTTCGGTAGGCTACAAGTCCACTTAATGCGCCCAGATAACGGGATTGCCTGTAGCTGGGAATCTCTTCATGTCTACTGAATTATTCTAGTTTATTAGCCTTAGTCAATTACTGTAGGTATCCCTGACCGTGGTACTCAGGGATCCCTATCCTAGACATGATGCAAGACAGTACTGGTTTATTTTGTACAAACCAGTGTTGTAAAAATCCCTCTAGGCGGCCGACTAGTCCCCGACTAGTCGCTAGTCGGCCGCCGCCGACTCGACTAGGGGCTAGTCCCCGACTAGTCACTTGTCGGCCACCGTCGACTCGATTAGGGGCTGGTACATCCAAAAATTGGCTAAATTGGTACTAGTCTGGGCTGCCGTCGACTTCATCAAGGCAGTCGCCGTCGACTCTTTACTTTGTTGCTGCCTTTTTTCTATTTTTGAAAAAAGTGACTAGCCTACTCTTTATTTATTTTTACTTTTTCTTTGTTATCTCTTTGCTACTGCTGTTGTGGCTCTTTTTCTAATTTTTGTTTGTTACTTTTTTTTGCTTTTGCTTGCTACTGCGGTTGTAACTCTCCGTGCAAAATAGTAAATTGTTAACATATTATTTAAAGATTTAACGAAATAAAAATTTGTGCAAAATAATGAATAAGAAAATGCACTGCAATAACTAAAAGTTCAACAATTAACATATTATTTTTAAAAATGTTTTTATAACATATTACATATATATATTCATTAAAAATTCTAAACCGACTAGTCCCCGACTAGTCCTCGAGTAGTACGATTAATCCGTAGTCCCCACAAACCGACTAGAGGCCGACTAACGATTTTTACAACCTTGGTACAAACACAATCACCTACGGTGTCCAGGCCATTCAATTCTGTCACGACATGCTAGCCGTCACAACCGCATTCGAGATATATATCATGTCAAATTCACTGTCAAGAGTGCGCCACGACGGGACATATTTAAAATTAACATTTAACCTGGTATAAACGTATATGCAATAACTAAATATAAACAGGGTACAAGAGTTGTGGAAGAATCATGCGACTCAGGGAAGACGGGGCATATCTTCCACATACGAACTCAAAATGAGGTGCTCCAGAGATATTCGGAAAGGCAAGACAAAGATCTAAAACTTTCATGTTTTAAGTTTTTCGAAATTCTGGCTAGAAAATAGCTAAACTTGGCAAAAACAGTCATTATGTGCACTTTTTATGCCAAAAATTCAATTCTGCGCAAAATACATAAAAAGGGAGGGTTCCAGCGTAAAATTTTACATTCTGGGTACCATCCAGCGTAAAATACGCAATTTCAGGGTTCCCTGCGTAAAATCTTACATTCTGGATGCTATCCAGCGTAAAATACGCAATTCCAGGGTCCCTAACGTAAAATCTTACATTCTGGATGATATCCAGCGTAAAATACGCAATTCCAGGGTCCCTAGCGTAAAATCTTACATTCCGGATGATATCCAGCGTAAAATACGCAATTCCAGGGTCCCTAGCGTAAAATCTTACATTCCGGATGATATCCAGCGTAAAATACGCAATTCCAGGGTCCCTAGCGTAAAATCTCACTCAGTCGACATGAAAAATCCAGAAAACTTGTTTTGGCCATAAAAACTTTTAAACTCGAAATGAGGTGAATCAAAAACCAAATTCACACGAAATTTCGTGCTCTTGCTCATGGAACTATTAGTTTTCGAAAATAACAAGTTTTAGTAGATCAAAACCAAGAAAACTCCATGAACTAAAAGTTATAAAGTAGATCTAGAAGAATCTATCCATCAAAATTAAAAACTCCAAGTTCTAAAGAGGCTTATAATCATGTAAAGAAGAGAATGGAACAATAAAACTTGAGATCCATCATGAAGCAAAATTGCACTTGCCTAGGGCTCTTGGGTGTAGGTGGAGAGTAATGGTGAGGAAGAAGAAGAGTGAATGAGGAGGGAGAAAGAGTTGGGCTAATAAATGGGGATGGTGGTGGTAGGTAAGGGTTCTCCCCTTTGGTTCATGATGAACCAATAAGTAACCCAAGCCGAACCAAGCCGAACCAAGCCGAACCAAGCCCACCCAAACAAGCCGAACCAAGCCAGGAGTCAAGCAATACGAGTCAGATTACGTACACGTATTCCAAAATACGTAATACGAACAATAGGCATTACAACTCTCCCCACTTTAAAAGAATTCGGTCCTCGGAATTTAATCAAGAGGCTAGAGATGCAAGGATAAGCTATACTAATCACAGGCAAGCTATAATAGTCAAGCAATCAAGCAATTATTTATGCAAGCAAGGAATCGAAGGCATGAGGCATAAGAAAGATATTATACCTCACGAGTCAAACAGGTCGGGATATCGCGATCGGATATCATCCTCACGCTCCCACGTTGACTCACCCAAAGAGTGATGACCCCAAGCAACTCGGACTAACTTGATAGTCTTATTCTTGAGTATCTTCTCTCTCCAGTCCAATATGGATACGGGCCTCTCCTCATACGAATGGTTGGTACCCACAACCAATTCCGAATGATCCAGGATGTGGCTCGGGTCCGGGATATACCGTCGCAGTTGGGATACATGGAACACGTCATGCACCTCACTAAGAGACGGCGGAAGAGAGAGACGATAGGACACATCTCCTACTCGCTCCAGAATATCGAACGGCCCTATATACCTAGGACTAAGCTTTCCTCGTACGCCGAAACGAATGACGCCACGGTTAGGCGAGATCCTCAGGAATACATGGTCGCCGACAGAAAATTCAAGGGGACGCCGATGAGAATCGGCCCAATGGCGCTGACGATCTTGTGCAACGCGAAGATGATTTCTAACTCTCCTGACCACCTCAACTGTCTGAGTGATCAACTCGGGACCAAGCATCTGCCTTTCTCCAACATCGTCTCATGCTAGTGGGGATCTGCACTTCCTACCATACAGTGCCTCGAACAGTGCCATCTGGATGCTAGCTTGGAAACTGTTGTTGTACGAGAACTCCACCAGGTGCAGGTGATCTTCCCACGAACCGCCGAAGTCGAGTGTACAAGATCTCAACATATCTTCTAGAGTCTGGATCGTGCGTTCTGACTGGCCATCTGTCTGTGGGTGATATGCTGAGCTGAACTGGAGATGAGTTCCCAAGCTCTCTTGCAGACTACGCCAAAAGTGTGACGTAAATCTCGAATCTCTGTCCGAGGTGATACTGACTGGTACTCCGTGCAATCTGACAATCTGCCGGAGATACATCTCCGCTAGCTGGGCCGTCGACTGACTAAACTCTGAACGGAAGAAAGTGAGCCACCTTCGTGAGCCTGTCAACTATCACCCAGATAGCATCTCTACCAGCTGGGGATCTAGGCAATCCAGTCACAAAATCCATGGTTATATGCTCCCACTTCCATTCTGGAATTGGCAAGGGCTGAAGTAGTCCAGCTGGCCTCTGATGTTCAGCTTTAACCTGTTGGCAAACCAAACACCGAGAGACAAATCGAGCTATCTCCCTCTTCATGCCATTCCACCAAAAGTGCTGACGGATATCTCGGTACATCTTCGTGCCACCGGGATGAAACGAATACTGAGAACTGTGAGATTCGGTCATGACTTCCTGTCTGATATCTCCACTGGGTACACAAAGACGCTTACCATGTCGAAGTGTATCGTCCTCATGAATGCATAATTCTGGTCTTCGCCCTGCTACACATTCTGTCCTAAGCCGCTGAAGCTTAGAATCGGAGGACTGAGCTATCTTGATTCTCTCAACTATACTGGACTGAACTTGCATGCTGGCCATCAATGCCATGCTGGCCATCAATGCCATGCTGGTAGGAATGACAACTTCTATACCCATCTTCTGAAGATCTGCTAATAATTCTGGTTGCGCTGTCAGAAAGTAAACTCCGGCTCTCCTGCTCAATACATCTGCAACAACGTTGGCCTTCCCAGGATGGTACTGCAGGTTGACATCATAATCCACAAGCAGCTCTAGCCATCTCCTCTGACGCATGTTAAGATCCTTCTGAGTGAACACATAATTCAGACTCTTGTGTTCGGTGAAAATCTCCACCCTATCTCCATACAAGTAGTGTCTCCAAAGCTTTAGCGCTAACACCACGGCTGCCAGCTCCAAGTCGTGGGTTGGATAATTCCTCTCATGATCACAAAGTTGTCGTGACGCATAAGCTATTACCTTCCCATGTTGCATCAAAACACATCCTAAACCTCGGCCTGAAGCATCACAATACACTGAGAATCCTCCGGTCCCATCTGGAAGTATGAGAATTGGTGCCGTCATCAAGCATCGCTTCAACTTCTCAAAAGAATCCTGACATTCTGATGTCCAAGAAAACTGCACATCCTTGCGGGTTAACTGCGTCAGTGGTGCTGAAATCCGAGCAAAGTCCGAAACAAATCGCCGGTAGTAGCCGGCCAATCCAAGAAAACTGCGAACTTCTGCAACTGTGCTGGGCACTGGCCACGTTTCGATAGCCACGATCTTCTGGGGATCCACTTCTACTCCTCCTCTGGTGATGATATGACCTAAGTACGAAATGCGATCGAGCCAGAACTCGCATTTACTGAAGTTGGCATACAACTGGTGCTCTCGGAGAATCTGGAGGACAACTCTGAGATGCTGCTCATGCTCCGCTTCACTCTTGCTATAGACCAGGATGTCGTCTATGAACACAATCACGAACTGATCCAAATAAGGCATGAAGATGCGATTCATGAGGTCCATGAATACAGCCGGCGCATTAGTTGCTCCAAATGACATAACAAGGAACTCTCAATGCCCATACCGGGATCTGAAGGCTATCTTCGGGATGTCATGCTCTCTGACTCTGATCTGGTGGTACCCTGACCGCAAATCTATCTTCGAGAATACTGTTGCTCCTCTAAGTTGATCAAACAAGTCATCTATCCTTGGGAGAGGATATCTGTTCTTGATTGTTACTGAGTTCAAGGTACGATAGTCAACACATAATCTGGACGTACCATCCTTCTTTTTCACAAGAAGTATCGGGACTCCCCAAGGCGATCCACTAGCACGAATGAATCCCTTAGTCCTGAGTTCTTCAATCATTTTATACAATATCTCCAATTCTGACGGCGCCATCCTGTAGACTCTCTCTGACACAGGTGCGGTCCCGGGGATCAAGTCTATGGTGAACTCAATCTCTCGCTCTGGCGGCATTCCTGGAAGCTCTTCTGGAAAAACATCTGGAAACTCCTCGACGATCCGGGGCAACTGCACTGCTGCTACTGCCATCCGCAATACGGGAGAAGGTTCAACTTCGCCTCGGGAGAAGGAAAACTCTGGCTCGCCTGGGATACTAAAAGCAACCCTGCCAATATGGCAATCTATCCTGGCATACTGGTCCCTCAACCAATCCATCCCTAAGACCACATCATAATCGGCCATCGGGAATTCAATTAACCTAGCGGAAAACTCTCTATCGCTAACTACGACCCGACACGAGGAAAACACTTTATCTACTCCCACAAGACCGTTACCAGTAAGTATATTGAGCCTTACTGATAATGACTCGGGTTCCAGTCCTATCCGTGTCGCGAATCGTGCAGACATAAATGAATGCGAGGCACCAGAATCAAATAATACTAAAGCTGGAAAGGTGTTGACGAGAATAGTACCTGCCACTACCTCTCCTGCTGCTATTCCTTCCTCTCCTATGGTCAAGGCCAGCACTTGACCATGCCATCTGGGTGCGGGTCCCCTCTGCTGAAAATTCCTCTGCCTGCTCTGGATTAGGGCTTGGGCTTGGGCATACTGCTGCGGTCTCTGCTGCTGGAATGCCTGGGCCTGCGTCGGCAATGGCCTCGGGAACGGGTACTGCAGCTGCTGCTGCTGCTACTGGACTGGTGCGGGTCCTCTAACTGAAGGACTAGAGAAGGCCGATGTACTCCCTCTGTTCGGGCAGTTCCCAACCCTGTGGTCCGGGGCACCACAAACCAAGCACAAACCCTGTGCTCTGCGACACTCTGATACCACATGTCCTGGCTTCCCGCAGTGTGAACATCCCACTGCGGAAGACTGTTTCTGCATCTGCTGCTGAGGGTGCGTCGAGGTGGAATGCTGAACCGTTGTTACTGAGGCCGCCCGCCTCGGAGCTCCAATAGTCAAAGCCCTGGCTGCCGGGGCTGGTGCTGATGACTGATTCATCTGGCCGTGAGATCCCTTTCGACCTCCGGTCCTGTCCACAATCCTCTGGGAGGTATACTCATGCCTCCGAGCTGCCCTTAGTACTGCATCAAAGGTCTGATGCTCAAACTGCTCCACTGCCAACAAAATCTCTAGGTGGAGCCCCTGCTGGAACCGCTGGGCTCTATCGAACTCGGTTGCTACCAAGGTGGGAGCAAACCGACTAAGTCTCGCAAACTCGGCCGCATATCCATCGACCGTCCTGCTCATCTGCTTCAGATTGGTGAACCTCGTCTGTAGATCGTACCGAGCTACTGCATCAAAATACTTGGTCTGGAATCTCTTCCTAAATACTGCCCATGAAATAGGGGGCCACTAATCCATCGGCTTGCGCTGCCTACCAGCTGCGGGCAAGATCTAGTAACTGCAGGCGCACCACGGCCACCTTCTCGTTCTCTGGAGTCCTGGCTGCTTCTAGAATCACCTCTGTGTCCTGAAGCCATGCATCTGCAGCGATCGCATCTTCACTGCCGTCGAAGAAGGGAGGGTTCAAGCGCTTGAAGCTGTTGGCCGCGCTGTTACCCTAATGACCTCCTCTGGTCAAAGCGTCTGCCACCGCCTGGTGCAAGGCATCTCCTCGACGATCCTGGGAGGCTAATAGTGACCTGATGAGACCCACCAAAGTGCCATCATCAGGCTCTGCAGGCTGGACGGGCTGAACTGGTAGCTCTCCTCCAGTAGGCATGACTCTGGAGGCAACTCCTGAATGTTGGACTTGATCTCCGGGTTCCTGCTGGTCCACGGGAGGTGCTTCGCCTTGCTGATCGGCATGTCCGGGAACAATGTCGCTGAAGAAGACGACATAGGAAACAATAAGGAAGGACCAAGACAGATCAACGATACAAGCATGTGATCAGGTCGAGAATCTCAGGGATTAAAAGATACGGGCAGAGATCAAGGATGGGTGCTGATTGAGACATCTATTCGGTAAACCCTCACATATCTTGATTCACAAGACCTGCATGGGCCACCACTAAAACCATGTAACGTCCCAGAATCAGAATACTGGAGAGCGGGGGCGTACAAAGCCAGCTACGTATATTGAAGTACAATCCACCTCGCTATACGGTCACGGCTGTCTAGATATATGAGGGTTTAACTACAAGCCAACAGTCTCCTATGGTCATGGACAAGCCTATTGTCTCAATCTCAAGCAAGCAGTAATAGTTACAAGATGTCAGAGCACCAAATATATAATAGCAAGGCGTCCCATACATTACATATTGGATGATTATGAAGCTAGTCGTACAAAATGTCAAGACTAGCAAGAGTTCAGTCGTACATGATCAACCTTAGGATCTGTCAATCATGTTACAGTCCGTAGGTAGACAGTAAATAAAGATGCAATACGAGCTAACACGTGCTCGTCGGCTAAACGCCTCAAAAGAATAATTTTTACAATAAAGTGGGAGGACAAAAAGAAACCCACTCGTTGCCAGGGTTACGCCTGGTGTTAACCATCTGGCTGGAAGACAGGTGGATCCTCTGGTACTGCTCCGATATCTGGCCACACAAAACCAGCTGGGTCAGACCCCAGAAAGAGCAAGTGCCACAAGGAGGCTTCACTTAAGGACTAAAACCAGCATATCACAACAGAATATTAAAGATAATAAATAAAGTACTGATAATAATAGAGATAACAACAGTAAACTGAGTACGAGGAAACCATTCAAGTAGCCAGGTTACAACCCTTAAACCAAACAAGGACCGGAGTTGCAGTCCTTCACCTGAATAAAAATCCGTCTCAAATACTATTGGTACAGTGAAGACAATAAACGAAGAAAGGACACAGAACTGCTCCGGGAGCCAGGTTACAACCCTTAAACCAAACAAGGACCGGGGTTGTAACCCTTCGCCTGAACAGAACTGGACCCCCGATCTTTATTGCTAAGGCCAGTATAAATAATCATGGTATTAAGGTAAGGTAAAACATGACGAGCATGGCATGGGGTTGCAATAAGACAATAAACGAAGAGAGGACACAGAACTATTCCGGGAGCCAGGTTACAACCCTTAAACCAAACAAGGACCGGGGTTGTAACCCTTCGCCTGAACAGAACTGGACCCCCGATCGTTATTGTTAAGGCAAGCATCAATAATCATGTCATGTCAAAATCTTGCACAGGATCAGGATAAGACTAAGCTGGAATAAACTCCATCCAATCAATCACGGCCAATCAAGAGTACGGCTTGATACTTTTAACTAACTAGGGTTATCACAGGCCTAGCTATTAGCAAGATGCAATGAAATTATCCCAACAGCCACAAGCCCTCCAGACCATCCGGTTATCCGGGTCGAATGTCCGTTTATGAAGAATGCAACACGTGACTGTGTGCTGGAAATGAGCCCTACTCTTCGGTAGGCTACAAGTCCACTTAATGCGTCCAGATAACGGAATTGCCTGTAGCTGGGAATCTCTTCATGTCTACTGAATTATTCTAGTTTATTAGCCTTAGTCAATTACTGTAGGTATCCCTGACCTTGGTACTCAGGGATCCCTATCCTAGACATGATGCAAGACAGTACTGGTTTATTTTGTACAAACACAATCACCCACGGTGTCCAGGCCATTCAATTCTGTCACGACATGCTAGCCGTCACAACCGCATTCGAGATACATATCATGTCAAATTCACTGTCAAGAGTGCGCCACGATGGGTCACCATTATATCATAGAACATATTTAAAATTAACATTTAACCTGGTATAAACGTATATGCAATAACTAAATATAAACAGGGTGCAAGAGTTGTGAAAGAATCATGCGACTCAGGGAAGACGGGGCATATCTTCCACATACGAACTCAAAATGAGGTGCTCCAGAGATATTCGGAAAGGCAAGACAAAGATCTAAAACTTTCATGTTAAGTTTTTCGAAATTCTGGCTAGAAAATAGCGAAACTTGACAAAAACAGTCATTCTGTGCACTTTTTATGCCAAAAATTCAATTCTGCGCAAAATACGTAAAAGGGGAGGGTTCCAGCGTAAACTTTCACATTCTGGGTACCATCCAGCGTAAAATATGCAATTTCAGGGTTTCCTACCGTAAAATCTTACATTCTAGATGTTATCCAGCGTAAAATACGCAATTCCATGGTCCCTAGCGTAAAATCTTATATTCTGGATGATATCCAGCGTAAAATACGCAATTCCATGGTCCCTAGCGTAAAATCTTACATTCTGGATGATATCTAGCGTAAAATACGCAATTCCAGGGTCCCTCGCATAAAATCTCACTCAGCCGACATGAAAAATCCAGAAAACTTGTTTTGGCCATAAAAACTTCATTTAAACTCGAAATGAGGTGAATCAAAAACCAAATTCACACGAAATTTCGTGCTCTTGCTCATGGAACTATTAGTTTTCGAAAATAACAAGTTTTAGTAGATCAAAACTAAGAAAACTCCATGAACTAAAAGTTATAAAGTAGATCTAGAAGAACCTATCCATCAAAATTAAAAACTCCAAGTTCTAAAGAGGCTTATAATCATGTAAAGAAGAGAATGGAACAATAAAACTTGAGATCCATCATGAAGCAAAATTGCACTTGCCTAGGGCTCTTGGGTGTAGGTGGAGAGTAATGGTGAGGAAGAAGAAGAGTGAATGAGGAGAGAGAAAGAGTTGGGCTAATAAATGGGGATGGTGGTGGTAGGTAAGGGTTCTCCCCCTTGGTTCATGATGAACCAATAAGTAATCCAAGCCGAACCAAGCCAACCCAAACAAGCCGAACCAAGCCAGGAGTCAAGCAATACGAGTCAGATTACGTACACGTATTCCAAAATACGTAATACGAACAATAGGCATTACAATTTTTACTTACATCCAATTTTGTATAATTTTCCTATTCAGTCGATTATGTACATATTTTCTTGAGATGGAAATGGTACACTAAATCTCCAGTAGAGTAGTTGTGTGATTTATATTCTAAGTATGGAAGTTCTATTTTTGAATTTTAACAAAGGAGCCTTGGTAGCCGTTTGGTTCCATTTGCATGCCGACTTGATTCCCTACTTGGTATATGTGTTGCTTTACCTATCTATTTGTACTGAAGGGCATGTGTTGTCTTTTGGTTCTATGGAATGGGTTTTAGTAGCAATTGAAGCAAACGAAGGTTCTGTGGTAAGTTGGAGGAACCCGAGAAATCCTATAATAGTGTTTTGATTCAATTTACTGAACCTGAGATTCATATACCAATATCTTGGTAAGTTTGGTGAACTGGAGATTCATATAGCAGTGTTTTGGTTCTGTTTTTTTTTATCAATATTTAACTCAAATTGCTGAACCTGAGATTTTAATCTCAGTGGGGAAAGCCCCTGTTTTCAAATGAGTTCTTTTGTATAGGAATTGACACTAATGTAGAAAACTTCTCGAGTATAGCATGAATTGATGCCAACTTCTTCTTTTAAGTTTATGGGATACTTTGAGGATTATCATAGAAAGGGTTGGGAGTAATTTAGTGAACTAATTGGTAAAAGAAGATAAATAGTTTTAACTTAAAACCACTTGTATATTCCAATTATATTAGAATATTTGATAAAGTAATTAGAACTTATTTAGATATTAACCAACTTGTACTTAATCAGGAGGACATCCAGCTCCATCTAGTACACTTGATTTTCCGGAGCAAGACAAGTACTTTTCTATGGTTGTACATTTACATATCTTGTACTCTTCTTGTGACACGTCATGGCACGATATCTTGTACCCCTGTATTTATTGTTCCTGTACTTACTTGTGTCGAGTGGGAAAATACACTAGCTATGTGACCAAACCCCGGTTACTATATTCATGTAGATAGCTTAGGCCTCGCATCGTGCACGCGGGTCCTAAGCCGTACCGATATTCATGTACTCCTGTACATGCTCCTGTACTCCATAGCCGGTCACATAGGCTAGTTGTATTTCAAACATGGTGCACTTGTCATGTCTTGTACTTCAGTTTCATAGTTACATTCATGTACTTTACTTCATGTACTTTCATTCTTGTACTTTAATGGTCATTTCCTGTATTTCGTATTCATGTTCTCCTGTACTTATTTTCCATATCAGGATGTTCTTGTTCATTACCTAGAACTGTACTTTGCTCCGCTCCTGACTAGGATATGTTGCAGGTGAGATGGAGACATTGTGTGATACCTATTATGGCCGAGAGCTTGTAGATGCAGTAGAGCCAGCTGGAGTTGCTCTGGACTTAGAGGCTGAGAAAGCCTAGTATCTTACCCTTTGCAGTTTATATTTCTTTGTATTTGAGACTATCAGACTTTACTTTTCATTTTCTGGAATTGTAATAACTTTGAGATATGTATCTCGATTATGGGATTCCTTTATAGATGTTGTGATTTCATACTTATTCCTATTTATCTGGTTAGATTTTTTCTAGATTGACACAGCTTACTTCATCGTGTCCAACGATGAAGGCTAGACGTGTCCGACTCGTGTCCGATTATTCGGGAGCGGGTCGTGACATGTTTTTAGTGGTGGCCCATGCAGGTCTATCCTAATAGTACCTAGGTATTAGAGTACTATTGGGGGACTTGATTAAACTAGAAAAATTTGAATCATAGCATAGAAAATCGAATACGTCGGGTATATATGGATATTATATAAACATTTACATTTACCGGTAGGTTAGGTTTTTATCAATCACGAAGTTTTCTTTGTTGCAGGATGGTCACTACGAGGAAGACCACTGATCAGACTGGAGTTGCAGGCAGCTCGGGACAGTCTGCACCAGACGTTCCGTTAGAGCAGCTTCCGCCACCGCCTCCTATCTTTCCTCCGCTACCCCCAACGATGACTTTCGATGGCGCTCAGGTGATGGTCATGTTCCAGCAGTTCATGGAGGCCCAGAACCACCAGGCCGCGCAGTTTCGGGCGACAGTGTTGGATGCGCTCAGCACCCGAGAGCCGACAGCACCAGTAGCACCTGCAGCACCGAGACCGGGGACTGCCAGAGACTACCAGAACCTCTGTCCGATGGATTTCTGGGACCACGAGGGGATTGTTTATGCGGATGAGTGGCTGGAAAATGCGGAGAGGACGCTGAAGATGGCGCAGATCCCGGATGACCTGAAGGTGGAGGTGGGGAGCATGCGACTTTTTGATTTGGCTAGGGCTTGGTACCGGGAGGAGCCCCAGTTAGCTGAGCCCCAGGTTTCTTGGGCAGATTTCAAAACTCTGTTCAAGGAGAAATTTTTCCCCGATGTGGAGCGAGATGGGCTTCAGATGCAGTTCGAGGCGTTGCAGCAAGGGACCATGACAGTGGCGGAGTACACATCAGAGTTTACTCGACTCAGCAGGTTCGCGGAGAACCCAGTCAGAGCACCGGAGGATAGAGCTTGGAGGTTCAAGAAGGGCCTCACCAGGGAGCTGCGGCATGCAGTAGCGATTAGTCAGGCGACGACGTATGCGAGCATCCTCAAGATTGCTCAGGCTGTGGAGAAAGAGGCGGATCCGAAGCTGAAGAGGGACCGGGATATTTGCAGCAGCAGCTTCCAGACACCGGCGACGAGGACCCAGACTCAGATTCAGGCGAGGCCACAGCAGCCGGCACAGCAGCATCACCGTCCAGCCAGAGCTCCTGCACATCAGCCTCAGAGACAGCAGCAGGCAATTACTTGCGCTTTCTGTTATCGGCCACGACACCGCTTCGACGAGTGCCGCAAGAGGCTCGAACTCTGCTTATTTTGCGGATCAGATGCACATCAGATGATGGACTGCCCACAGGCTGCAGCTCGACTAACAGGAGGACCTCGAGGAGCTGGAGGACCACCACATGCACCACCCAGAGCTCTACCAGCTGCACCACAGAGGGTTCAGGCCTTACCTACTCAGCAGCAGCGTTTTGCACAGCACCAGCAGCAGATGGGACCACCACAGCAGGGACGTGCTTACGTCATGGCCACAGTTGAGGAGGAGGAGGCAGTTCCAGATGTGATCACAGGTTCTATCCTTTTACATTCTTTCCCTGCCATTGCATTGCTTGATTCTGGAGCCACACATAGCTTTGTATCATATGAGTTTCTGCATAGACACGGCTTCACACCTAAGCCCACTAGGAGGAACTGTCGGATTATGACAGGAGGAGGGGTAGTGCCAGTTAGTGAGATGGTAGATTCCCCTATCACTATAGATGGGAGGGAGCTTAGGGCTCGACTCCTGGTGATGCCATTGCCCGGATTTGATATAGTCCTCGGCATCGACTGGATGAGTGAGCAGTTTGTTGTAATAGACTGCCATGAAGGGAAGGTGATTTTCAGCCCGCCTGGAGTTCTACCGTTCGAGATCAGCAGACGAGTTGCAGAGGGGCCAGAGGGAGTCTACTTCGGAGCAGTTGCAGAAGACCAGGAGTTGTCGTACCCGCTGATTGCAGAGTATCTCAACGTCTTTCCCGAGGAGTTGCCAGGATTGCTGCCAGATCGAGATGTGGAGTTCAGCATCGACCTAGTGCCCGGATCAGCGCCGAAGTCCAAGCATTGTTACAAGATCAACCCGTAGGAAGCTGCAGAGTTGAAGGCTCAGATTGATGAGTTGGAAGGCAAGGGTTTTATTCGGTCCAGTGCTTCACCCTGGGGAGCACCGGTACTCTTCGTGCCCAAGAAGGATGGGACTGTGAGGATGTGTATCGATTACCGTGCACTCAATAACATCACCATCAAGAATAAATATCCATTGCCGCGGATTGATGAGTTGTTTGATCAGCTCAGAAAGGCGAAGGGCTTTTCCAAGATTGACCTTCGGTCGGGATATCATCAGACGAAGGTTCGAGAGCAGGATATTCCGAAGACAGCTTTCAATACCCGTTAAGGCCACTATGAATTTTTGGTGATGCCGTTCGGACTTACCAATGCCCCAGCAGTGTTTATGAATTTGATGAATAAAGTTTTTCACAAGTATCTGGACAAGTTTGTCGTAGTTTTCATTGACGACATTTTGATATATCCGAAGACTGAGGAGGAGCATGTGGAGCACCTGCGGATTGTGTTGGAGATTCTGCAGAAGGAGAAGCTGTACGGGAAGCTCTCGAAGTGCGAGTTCTTCTTGGACAGAGTGGAGTTCTTGGGGCATGTGATGACTGGAGAGGGGATTTCTGTAAATCCCAAGAAGATTGAAGCTGTGGAAGCATGGGCACCTCCCAAGTCAGTAGCAGAGGTTCGTAGTTTCTTGGGACTAGCAGGTTACTACCGGAAGTTCGTGAAGGATTTTGCCAAGATAGCTGAGCCAATAACGAAGCTTACGCGGAAGGACGAGGAGTTCATCTGGAGCGACGTCTGCCAGTCAGCATTTGAAGAATTGAAAAGAAAACTCACTACAGCGCCAGTTCTAGCTTTGCCATCTGGATCAGAAGGATTCGTCATTTACAGCGATGCATCAGGGAAAGGCTTGGGATGTGTGCTGGAGCAGAACAAGAGGGTCATTGCTTATGCTTCTAGACAGTTGAGGCATCATGAGAAGAATTATCCTACACATGACTTAGAGCTTGCAGCAGTCATTTTTGCCTTGAAACTGTGGAAGCATTACTTGTATGGAGAGAGAGTGGACATCTTCACGGACCATAAAAGCCTGAAGTATGTCTTTACTCAGAAGGAGCTGAATATGAGGCAGCGCAGATGGCTGGAACTCATGAAGGATTTCAACATCAATCTGCAATACCATCCTGGGAAGGCGAATGTGGTAGCAGATGCTCTTAGTCGATATCCTGTTGCTATGTTTCTCACTATGGATCGGCATCTTTTGGAGGATCTTGAGAGTCTGGGGATCGAGATTATTCTTCCAGGAGTTGGAGGGCAGCTGATGCACATGCAGATACAGTCGGGATTGTTAGAGAAAATCAAGGAGGTCCAGTTTCTAGATGAGGGACTCCGATGTCTCAGAGGCCAGGCAGAGGCAGGATTCTCGACGATTTCACTATTACAGAGGATGGATCCTTGAGGCATGGGAACCAGTTGTGTGTGCCCAAGGATTTGCGGGAGGAGGTTATGCAGGAGGCCCACCAGTCGCAGTATTCTATTCATCATGGATCTACCAAGATGTACAAGGATCTGCAGGAGTATGTTTAGTGGTATGGGATGAAACGAGAGGTTGCCAAGTTTGTTTCCAGATGCCTTGTGTGCCAGCAAGTCAAGGCAGAGCGCCAGAGACCAGCAGGATTACTCCAGCCTTTACCTATTCCGGAATGGAAGTGAGAACACATCACCATGGACTTCGTCTCTGGTTTACCGCGTACGCCTAGTGGCAAAGATGCTATTTGGGTTATCGTGGACAGACTGACGAAATCCGCTCACTTCATTCCGTTCAAGGTAGGGCTGTCGACCGAGAAGCTTGCAGACCTCTACATGCGACAGATTGTGCGGATTCACGGGGTGTCGGTGAGCATCGTTTCAGACAAGGATAGTCGTTTCATATCACACTTCTGGAGGAGTCTACAGCTGAGCTTGGGGTCACAGTTGAAGTTCAGCACAGCCTATCATCCACAGACGGACGGGCAGTCCGAGAGGACCATTCAGATACTGGAGGATATGCTGCAAGTTTGCGCACTCGACTTCGATGGTTCGTGGGAGGATCACTTGCATCAAGTGGAGTTTGCCTATAACAACAGTTATCAGGCTAGCATCGAAATGACCCCGTTCGAGGCACTATATGGGCAGAGATGTCGCACACCTTTATCTTGGGACGACGTTGACAAGAGGACTATGCTTGGGCCAGAGATGATGGTAGATTCAGCCGAGAAAGTCAGACTGATCAGAGAGCGTCTCAGAGTTGCACAGGATCGACAGAAGCACTGGACGGACAACAGCAGACGTCCACTGGAGTTCGTAGTTGGAGATAGAGTGTTCCTGAAGATCTTGCCGACCAGAGGCATCATTCGTTTTGCAGAGGCGGGAAGCTCAGTCCGAGGTACATCGGGCCCTTCGACGTGACGGCACGGATTGGCAAGGTAGCATATCGACTGGCGCTTCCAGCCAGCTTGGAGGGAGTGCACGATGTTTTTCACGTGTCCCAGCTTCAACGCTACATTCCATATCCGAGCCATGTAGTGGACTATTCAGAGCTAGAGGTGGGTCCGAGCTTGACCTACGAGGAGCAGCCAGTGGAGATCCTTGATCGGAGGGAGAAGCAACTGCGGAATCAGACTATACCGCTTGTTCAAGTCATGTGGAGACACCACTCTCCGGAAGAGTCCACATGGGAGCGCGAGGACGAGATGCGGGAGTGGTATCCTAGTTTGTTTGCTTGATTGTATTTTGGTTTTCAAAAATCTTAAATTTAATAAATGAATTGTATTAAAACAAATTATTGTGATTTTGTTTTGATTGTCTCTCGAATTTTAAGGACGAAATTATTTTAAGGAAGGGAGATTTGTAACTCTATTTTTCCAATTTTAGTGAAATTTAAAGTTGTTAATAATAATGTTTCATTCATTTATTATATATATATATATATATATATATATATATATATATATATATATATATATATATATATATATATATATTATGAATATTTTGGAGGGAAGGAAGTTAGGAGCAAGAATTTAAATTTCAAAGTTTGTTGTAACAAACTTGGGCCCACCACTTACTCTTCTTCTAACAGATTTTCTAAATTCCATGTAATAATGAAAAAGAAGAGGGTGATTTTGGAAGTTTGCTTGATAGGAGGGACTGATAGAAAAATGTTTTAGAGCGGGGGGGGGGGGGGGGGGGGGGGGGCTTAGTGCAAATTTGCATTTTCTTCCATTATAAGCCGATTGGAGAGAGAGAGAGAGCTCAGTCTCTCAATTCTCATCCGATTCTTTCCTTTCTCCTCAGCCCCAATTCTGAAGAGCAGTAGCCCTAGGCGACTACTCCGACGGCGACTCTCCGGCGGTGACCATTCCAAAGTCTCTCCGGCGACGCAAGGACGATGAAGGTGGCGATGGCGGCCGGCGATTCCTTCTCCAGCGACTAGATCGGTAGCAGCACCCCGACGTGGAGTTCGTGGCATCGCTTTGGAGCGCGAGCCTTTCCTGGCGACGAGGTGCAGATCATCTCTTCCACAGAAGGACATCCCTGATCTTGACGAGCGACTCTTCTGCGTCTCCTTCTCCGACGACGCACAGACTCCATCGCGTGTCCGAGCTTGACGACAAGTGAGCATAGTAAATTAGGGGTATTTTGTTATTTTCTCGAGATCGATTGGACTTTCGAGATCGATTGATCGGGGTTCTGGTTCAGATTTGATCAGGAGTCCTCTGTTCGATTTCTCCTCAGTGATTTTCCCTTGAAGACTCGAGGAACGCTCGACGAATTCGTGAAGGATTTGGAGGAATAGATCGGTGAGTATGAGTTTTGTATTATTAGATCTATAAAGTTTTTAGCAGTTGGTTGAATTTCTTTTGGGTGGAATTTGAACGACAGATCAAGTCTATAGCATTTTGGGATCGAATCATTGGTAGTAAGTCATTTCAATTTCCCGATAATTTTGAATCTTTGATTTTTGAATTTCTTGAATTAAATCCCCAGTAATTGAGATTTGTTCTGGTGATTCCCTGGTTCTGTTCATGACTCAGGTTAAGTAGAGTCGTGTCCGATCCTTGGAACGTATCCTCGGTTGCAATCGGATTTCTCTTCAGGTATATGTAGTTTTTCCCCTTGATTTAAGTTTCCATGTCAAATTTAGTTATGAGTTTGTTCGGTTTCGTGTGAATTAAGTAGAGTCGTGTCCGATCTTTGGAACGTATCCTCGGTTGCAATCGGATTTCTCTTCAGGTATATGTAGTTTTTCCCCTTGATTTTAAGTTTCCATGTCAAATTTAGTTATGAGTTTGTTCGGTTTCGTGTGTTCGATGTCAGGGTTGGTAGATTGGGGTGGCGTATCGCATGCGTTGCGTGTAGGGATATTGTTGTTTGTGCGGGTGTCGTTTTCTGTTCGTGTCTTACGTGTGTGTCCGTTTATGTGCCTTCAAGATTGCTGCTCATGTCCCAGTGCGGATTGTGTCCGAGAAGTGCGTGCGTGTCCAGGGATTGGAGTTAGCATTGGAGACTGCTTCTTGACTCTAGTATTTGAATGATTTTTACTTACATCCAATTTTGTATAATTTTCCTATTCTGTCGATTATGTACATATTTTCTTGAGATGGAAATGGTACACTAAATCTCCAGTAGAGTAGTTGTGTGATTTATATTCTAAGTATGGAAGTTCTATTTTTGAATTTTAACAAAGGAGCCTTAGTAGCCGTTTGGTTCCATTAGCATGCTGACTTGATTCCCTACTTGGTATATGTGTTGCTTTACCTATCTATTTGTACTGAAGGGCATGTGTTGTCTTTTGGTTCTATGGAATGGGTTTTAGTAGCAATTAATGCAAACGAAGGTTCTGTGGTAAGTTGGAGGAACCTGAGAAATCCTATAATAGTGTCTTGGTAAGTTTGGTGAACTGGAGATTCATATAGCAGTGTTTTGGTTCTGTTTTTTTTTTATCAATATTTAACTCAAATTGCTGAACCTGAGATTTTAATCTCAGTGGGGAAAGCCCCTGTTTTCAAATGAGTTCTTTTGTATAGGAATTGACACTAGTGTAGAAAACTTCTCGAGTATAGCATGAATTGATGCCAACTTCTTCTTTTAAGTTTATGGGATACTTTGAGGATATCATAGAAAGGGTTGGGAGTAATTTAGTTTACTAATTGGTAAAAGAAGATAAATAGTTTTAACTTAAAACCACTAGTATATTCCAATTATATTAGAATATTTGATAAAGTAATTAGAACTTATTTAGATATTAACCAACTTGTACTTAATCAGGAGGACATCCAGCTCCATCTAGTACACTTGATTTCCCGGAGCAAGGCAAGTACTTTTCTATGATTATTGTACATTTACATATCTTGTACTCTTCTTGTGACACGTCATGGCACGATATCTTGTACCCCTGTATTTATTGTTCTTGTACTTACTTGTGTCGGATGGGGAAATACACTAGCTATGTGACCAAACCCCGGTTACTATATTCATGTAGATAGCTTAGGCCTCGCATCGTACACGCGGGTCCTAAGTCGTACCGGTAATCATGTACTCCTGTACATGCTCCTGTACTCCCCATAGCCGGTCACATAGGCTAGTTGTATTTCAAACATGGTACACTTGTCATGTTTTGTACTTCAGGTTCATAGTTACATTCCTGTACTTTACTTCCTGTACTTTCATTCCTGTACTTTCATGTTCATTTCCTGTATTTTATATTCATGTTCTCCTGTACTTATTTTTCATATCATGATGTTCTTGTTCATTACCTAGAGTTGTACTTTGCTTCGCTCCTGACTAGGATGTTGCAGGTGGGATGGAGGCTTTGTGTGATACCTATTATGGCCGAGAGCCTGTAGATGCAGTAGAGCCAGCTGGAGTTGCTCTGGACTTAGAGGTTGAGGAAGCCTAGTATCTTACCCTTAGCAGTTTATATTTCTTTGTATTTGAGACTATCATACTTTACTTTTCTTTTTCTGGAATTGTAATAACTTTGAGATATGTATCTGGATTCTGGGATTCGTTTATAGATGATGTGATTTCATACTTATTCCTATATATCTGGTTAGATTTTCCCTAGATTGATACAGCTTACTTTATCGTGTCCAACGATGAAGGCTGGGCGTGTCCGACTCGTGTCCGATTATTCGGGAGCGGGTCGTGACAAGACTTCACTGCACGTCAGCAATAGAGTTCCCAAGAGCCAGGACCTGGAGCGTAGTCCTGAAATCTGTCTGGCGGTGACGCTCTAGATCAGCTCTGTAATGCTCATCCTCAAGCTGAAAACGCTCACGTATCATAGCGCAAATCTCATCAAGTGAGACTAGGGCCTCAACAGCAGTAGGAGGAGGTGGTGCATGAGCATCAGGTTAGACATTATCATAACCAGCCTTATCAGGATGTGGAGCAATATAAGGATGAGGTCGGGTCCTACGGGCTCAAAGGAGGCAGGAGGGTATGTCGTCAAAGGAGCAGGAGTCTAAAGGAATATCAAACCTACGAAAGATAATTGGTAGGTACATAGCATATAGCATGTTGCGCCTTTCTTGCGACAATTTACCATAGCTGAAATCATAGTTTTTGGGAGACTGAAAGGAATACCAAAATGAACATAATAATTTACCATAGCTGAAATCATAGTTTTTGGGAGACTGAAAGGAATACCAAAATGAACATGATAAAAAGATCACGTACATCTCTATGTACGTGATCTCGTCATTGGATCCCGTCTTAGGCAAAAGATATGAAAAGATAATATGATGCAACTCATAAAAATGCTGGTTCAGATACTTGGATATGAGACGTCCAGAAGATCTAGGAAAAGGATCGCACATGGCATCCTTAAAGGATTCAAGTGTCATATCGTTACCAAAATTGACTTTGGTAATGTCGACAAGAACATTTCCAGCGTTGGGAATCTGTAGCATCTCACTCAGGTCGTCATCATCAAACTCAATATCAATACCGCAGATAGATGAGTAAATCGATCCATGAGAGTGTTGCAAAGTGCTAAACATTCGTATGGCATTGGAATAAACTGGATTAGCAATTTGAACAAGACCATGAAGTCCTAGAGCAGTAGGAGTAGCTAAATATTCTGGAAAAATAGTAAAGCTAATGATACTACCTGGACAAATATTCCTCTTTTGGAAGTCATCAAACCAAGCACATGAAACCTCTAAGCTTCTAAATAATGAACTATTATAGTCATCATCATCAGGAGTAAATAAAGATTGAAACGGATCCTGAGATGGATTAGAGGATGATGCTTCGTCCACTCTCCTCTTTTTTCCAGATTTAGGAGCCATGGAAAAAATTAAAGAGAAAAGGAAAGAAGTATACCTCACAGATGGAAGAGAATCCTGAAATATGCACAAAACCTTGATTTTGGAGTTGGAAATCCTAAGATAGATGAAATCTAGGGTTAGGATTTGGAAATCTAGGGTTTTGAAAGGGATTTTGGAGGAGGAAGAAGAAGGGGGATCGGCTGTGTTCGGTTTGGAATAGGATTTTCATGAGAAGAGAGAACTTAAAAAGTGGGGCCTGCTCTCGGGTTGGGTCTAATACAAAGGGACCGAGTTCGGGCCAAACTCGGGCAGTGTTCAGTCAGAGTTTGGTTTCCTTGTATCTAGATCAGCATATATTGAAATATGTACATAAAATAAGAGATAAAATTCATAATTTTTTTAATAGATCTCAACTATCTTGGGTTAGCTTTAGGGACCGGATCCCAGCAAGTGGTAGTCCGAAGACACTTGCGCTTCAAGCTATTTAAGTCTGTGTGACATAAGGACCCTTCCGACTTGTACCCAAAACAATCTTGATTTAATAAAATTTGTTGAATTAATACCAAGTCATTTACCGAACATAAATCATTATACTTCCGAGATAATATCAAGAATACCTAACTCGCGACGAATGAAATTGAAGCGATCCTCGGCTAATGGCTTTGTGAAAATATCTGCTAGTTGATGATCTGTGTCAATAAGTTATAGACAAATATCTCTGTGTTGTTGATAATCACGCAGAAAATGATGACGTATTTTATGTGTTTGTGCATGAGTGACATATTAGGTTCTTAATCAAATTAATCGTGCTAGTGTTGTCACAGAGAATGAGAATGTTTTTGAAAGATAAATTGTAGTCTTCTAGGGTTTACTTCATCCACAAAATTTGTGCACAACAACGTCCTGTAGCGATATATTCAGCTTCAGTTGTTGATAATGCAACAGAATTTTACTTTTTACTAAACCAAGAGACTAAAGATTTTCCTAGAAAATGACATACTATTGGAACTTTTACGATCTACTTTGCATCCAGCAAAATCAACATCCGAGTAACCAATCAGGTCAAAGGATGTGTTTTGGGATACCACAAGCCGACAGTAGAAGTACCCTTAAGGTATCGAAAGATACACTTAACTGCGCATATGTGTGATTCCTTAGGATTGACTTGATATCTAGCACATATGCAAATACTGAACATAATATCTGGACGACTAGCAGTTAAGTATAGTAAATTTCAATCATACCTCGATACTTATGATGATCGATCGGTTTGCCACTATAATCAAGGTCAAGCTTGGTTGATGTAACCATTGGATTGCCGATAGGCTTTGCGTTCTCGAAGTCGAACTTTTTCAGCAATTTTTTCGTGTACTTGGCTTGATTGATGAACGTCCCTTATGAATTCTGTCTGATTTGCAGTCCGAGAAAGTAGTTGAGCTCTCCCATCATGCTCATCTCGAATTCACTCTGTATATACTTAGCAAACTCTTGACAAAGTAACTCATTAGTTGACCCAAAGATTATGTCATCAACATATATTTGCACTAATAAAATAGTCATCAAGAGTTTTGATAAATAAAGTAGTATCAACCTTTCATTTTAAAAATTTATCTTCAAGTAAAAAGGTACTTAGACTATCATACCAAGCTCTAGGGGCTTGTTTGAGTCCATATAATGCCTTTTCAAGTTTGAAAACGTGATCAGAAAATTTATAATCTTCAAAGCCAGGGGATTATTTTATAAAAACCTCTTCTTTTATAAAACCAGTTAAAATGCACTCTTAACCACCATTTGAAAAAAAAATTAAAATCACGAAAACATGCATATGCACAAAGCATGCAAATGGATTCTAGTACAGCAACAAGAGCATAGGTCTCGTTATAATCAATTCATTCTTCTTGATTATAACCCTGAGCAACTAGACGTGCTTTGTTGCGAAGGACTTGTCCATCCTTAGTTTATTTCGGAATACCCATTTGGTACCAATTATAGAGTAACCAACAGATTTGGGAACAAGTTTCCAAACTTGGTTCCTCTCGAACTGATTTAATTCCTCTTGTATAACAAAAATCCAAAATTTATTATTAAAATCATCTGCTACTGACTTAGGTTATACCTGTAAAATAATTAATAAATGCAACATTAGCAACTATATCCTTAGTAGAAGAACGTGTACTTACTCCCTTTGATACATCACCTATGATCAAGGTTTCTGGATGGTCTGAGATGAACTTATCTTCTTTGGCAGACTCTTCAGATAACTTGTTTCCATGTCAGTATCTTCAGGTGCTTTGCTGGATGTTTTCCCTGAGTATTCGTCACCACTGTCACTTGGCAATTGATTGTTAAGTTCAACAAAGGTAATATTAATACACTCTTCAACAATCAATGATCTTTTATTGAAAATTCTATATCATTTACTCTTAGCAGCATATACAAGAAATATTCATTCATCTGCCTTAGAGTCGAACTTATCCAAGTTATCCTTGGTGTTCAGAATAAACAACGACAACCAAAAACTTTAAAATAAAAAATATTAGTAATGCGATTAAACCACAATTCATAGGAAGTCTTCTTCGATATAGATCGAGTAAGAACCCTACTTAAAACATGACAAGATGTACCCAAAATATTTTAGAAGATTGTACTGGTTAAGCATAACTCTAGCCATATCGCTGAGTTATATTCTTCTGTTCCACAACACCATTTTGTTAGGAAATTCTATGACAGAAAAACTCATGAAAATAACCATTTAAATCGCAAAACTTTTTGAAATTTGAAGTTTTGAATTCATCTCCATGCTCACTTCGGATGCTAGTAATCATGAAGCCCTTTTCGTTTTGAACATTTTTGTAGAAAACTTCAAATTTAAAAAGCACATCACTTTTATTTCATAAAAAGAAAACCAAAGTGTAACGAAAAAATCATCAACAATAATAAAAGCGTAGAGTTTTCTACCAAGGCTGACGACTCTACTTGGTCCAAATAAATCAATGTGTAATAATGGCAAGGGTCTTGAAGTACTTACAGCGTTTAGGGATTTAAATAAAAAATATTAGTAATGCGATTAAACCACAATTCATAGGAAGTCTTCTTCGATATAGATCGAGTCAGAACCCTACTTAAAACATGACAAGATGTACCTAAAATATTTTAGAAGATTATACTGGTTAAGCATGACTCTAGCCATATCGCTGAGTTATATTCTTCCGTTCCACAACACCATTTTGTTGGAAAATTCTAGGACAGGAAAACTCATGAAAATAACCATTTAAATCGCAAAACTTTTTGAAATCTGAATTTTCGAATTCGTCTCCATGATCACTTCGGATGCTAGTAATCATGAAGCCCTTTTCGTTTTGAACATTTTTGTAGAAAACTTCAAATTTAAAAAGCACATCACTTTTATTTCATAAAAAGAAAACCAAAGTGTAACGAAAAAAATCATCAACAATAATAAATGCGTAGAGTTTTCCACCAAGGCTGACGACTCTACTTGGTCCAAACAAATCAATGTGTAATAATGGCAAGGGTCTTGAAGTACTTACAGCGTTTAGGGATTTAAATGATGACCTAGTTGCTTTTTTTCTTCTCGCAATCAGATCATACCATGTCTCTTTTGAATGAAATTTCAGGTAATCCTTTCACCAATTTCTTCGTTGATAGTCTTGATATGGCGTCCATGTTTGATATCCTAGTCTCATGTGCCATAGCCAGCTTTCATCTTTATTTGCTATAAGGTACTTGCATGCATTGTTAGTACTGTCTGATAAATAGAAAACATAAATGTTATCCTCTTATTTCTCCATAAACTAAATCTTCAGTAGACATCATATATAGAACATTTATATTTCACAAAGTTAATGCCATAACCATTATTGACAAGACGACTAATGCTTAGCAGGTTATGCTTTAACTCTGTGACCAGACAAACGTCTTTTATGATTGGTAGGAGGCATACCAACAATACCATTACCTATTATATAACCTCTCATATTATTTTTGAAGTAGACGTATCCTTCTTTCTTCATCGATAGCGTAGCGAATAGAGATTTATCACCAGTTATGTGTCGTGAACATCCGTTATCGAGAATCTATTTGCTTCTAGCATGAGAGGGTTGACCCACCTACAAAACGAGTAGATGTGACCTTTGTTACCCATTTCCTTAAGGGTCCAGAAATGTTAGTTGTAGGCATCCAGGCATATATATTCATGTCTACAAGTTTTCTAACTCTACAAAACTGTGAGAAGTGTCTATGTGTACCACAATATGTACATGTAATTGGAGAGCTGGTACTTAGTGTCATATTGTCAACATGATGCGTGTGTCTTCCGTGGATACTTATAAACAAAAGCGTGATTATGTGAAACATTAGGCTTATGTGCTTTCTTTGATCGTGTCCTTCTATGCGTATGTTGTATCTCTGGACAGATCTTAGTTTGAATAACAGGTATGACATGTTTGCCCAACCTAATCTCTAACTTTTAGAAATTGTTATTGCCTCATCATACTTGGCAGATATAGCATCTACCTTCTGTGTGGCTACAAGATATTTCTTCTTCTCTAAATCATATAACTCATTCAGCTTTGCACAGTCATGATCTCTTTTCTCAATCATTTTGTGAGCACCATGCAAGCTAAGCTTAAAAACTGATATTTCTTCATCCGTGTTACTGGTGGAAGGTGTTTCCCGTATGTTTTTCAATAGGGACGACAACCTTTCAACTTCAGTCGTGTAAGCTTTTTTCTCTTTTCAAGACTGCTTATATTTGTCGAACACTTTCTTGTGTTCATCTAACAAGTCACTAAATGCATCAGAAAGTTTATCAAAAGTAAAGTTATCATACAGAAGATTGGTTGTTACTTGATCGAATGTCATTAAACAAAATCGCTGAATTGTTGGATCTTTTCTCTTCTTTTGATTCACTGGCCTCGCTTTCATGCCAGATAGTAGTGTTTGCATACTTTCGGGATAATGACTTTTTGCTTGATCTTTCGTAGCGACCTGTCTTCTTGACCATTGGGCAATCTTTCTTGATGTGCCCTATCTTCTTGCAACCATAGCATATAGTTTCTTCCTCATTGCTTTCTTAGTAATCTTTCTTCTTTCGGTTTGATTTCTCAAACCTCAAGAATTTTTTGAAGTTCTTTACAAGAAGAGCTTGTTCCTCATCATCTGAGTCTTTATCGTATGTGATTTCGCTTGAGACTCTTTTAGCATGTGCTTTGAAGACGATAGATTTCTCCTTTGGTGTGGCTTCTTCAAAGTCTTGTAGGTCTAGCTCATGAGTCATCAGCTTGTCCATGAGTGTCTCCTGCGACATCGTAGTGAGATCGTTTCCTTCTATAATCGCAGTTGCCTTGGGATTCCAGTTCTTTATTAGTCCCCTGAACGCTTTGTGAATCTTTTCATGATTTAAGTAATCTCTGCCAAGGGAAGATAAAGGATTAGTAATATCAAAAAAAATGAGTGAACATCTGAGTGATTGATTCATTTGGCTTCATCTTGAAAGTCTCATACTCTTGTGTCAATCTGCATATTTTGGATTCCTTCACTTGTGAAGTACCTTCATGAGTTACCTCAAGAAGTTTTCAAATATCGTGTGATATAACACATGTAGATACTCTGTTGAACTCGGTCTCGTCAACGGCACAGAATAATGCATTGATCGCTCTTGCGTCAAGGCTGGCTTATGTCTTTCTTGATCCGTGTATCTATAATAGGGTTTGTTTACAAGATTTTCATCAATCACTATTCTATGCGGCTTTTTATATCCGCCTATGACTATAGACCAGAGATCAAAGTCAAGTGATTTCAAGAAGAAACTCATTCGTGCTTTCCAGTATGTTCAGTTTGTTCCATCAAATAATGGAGGTCTATTTGTGGACTACCCTTCACCGGTGAATATAGATTTCATGGCTGCCATATGTAAACTCTCTACGTGTTATATATTAATATAACCTGCTCTGATACCAATTGTAGAATCGTTGAGCACCTCTAGAGGGGGGTGAATATAGTGCGTGTGTGCAACGGAATAAAAATCACCTCCAAAAATTATAAGACAGTAACAAATATGAAGTAAGCAGTATTTAACTAAATACGTAATGTAAGGAGATCAGAGACAGCAAACTAAAACACTAAGGTTTATACTGGTTTTTCTCTGAGAGGACTAGTCCAGTCTCGAGTACGCAGCTCGATATTGAATCCACTATCTCGTGAAACACAAACTTTGAATCTGAAGCGCTTGCAGCTCCTTACAATACGTGTTTCTTATCCGAAGAGCACTACTTCAACTTGCAAGCCTTTAATCCGAAGAATTTGTCGATTTCATAAACATGATAAAAACTGAGATGTTTTTAAACCTTTTGTACAACTGGATCAAACTTCTAGATTGAACTGAAACTGGTACCGGTTTGGCTTGGAGTTGTAAGACTTTGATTTGAAAGTAAAAAAGCTCTTTGAGATCACTTGAATGAATAGAGAAGAGAAGAGATGATTGAGTGAGTTGAGTGGAGAAATCATCTCTATTTATAATGCTCTCTGGGACAGAACTCGGGCAGACTTTTATAGTCCAACGTTCAAAATATCGAACGTTAGGAGCCTGTTCTTCAGGGTGACCATGTCCCTCGGGAACTTGGTCAAGGAGACCGAGTTCGGTCTGAGTTCGGTTGCCCTGTATCAGATTGGGTCATGAAGAATTTAGCTTTGGGTTTTTGCGTTTTTAGGCTATTTGAATTGAGGAGTGGATTTTAATATGTGGACTGATCAAGGAATAGATTGGGTAGGCTATTTTGTAAGTGGACTTTGTAGCTTAGCCAGGTGTCAATCTCATTCAACCGTACATTTTTCCTAGACTCGATAAATTGAAAAATACATAAGAATATATAAAAAAAATGTCTTGATCAGCGATGCAATTACCTTTGGCAAAGACTCTGATTGAGTATAGCAGCATGATGATAGTCGTTCAGCAATAGTACCGTACCTGTATATTATTTGTGTACATCGAACCGAAGTTTAAGTCGGTTATCAAAATTAGGTGTGACCAGACCAATAGGCCAACAGGCTTAGCTCTGACTTTGATGGGTTAGGCACCACTCTCCTTGCCACCGGCGCTGCTCCCATTTTCATCGAGTTGCGTGGAGTACTCTTGCAACATAAATCACTACAGCAATTATATGGCACACGCATGTCCTCCTTCTGTAATGCCCCGAGGCATGACACCGTCAGGGAGCCTAGTGTCTATGTTGCTCATACTGCTCAGCGTGGTCCCTCACAAGCACGAAATGCTTATTCACGTGTTAGCTCTGGCTTTGCCTCATTGCAGCCGCAGTGAGACTCAGTCGTATCCTTTACATTGTTGATTTATCGTCTACTTCTGGCTACTCTGATTACCGACATAATCAAGGATGAGGGCTTGCAATTTATTTTATTTTTTTGAGAAAAAAGCTGAGGATGATACCCCCCTCCCCCCCCCCCCCCCCCCCCCCCTTCTCATGGTTCATTAAAGAGTGGTTTAAAGAAACCTCAAAAGTACAATATTATAGTCTCATCTGATGGTAACAAGTCCAAACCACAAAAACAAGTAAAAATACAGCCACAAGCAAATGAAACAAGTACAACAAAAGGGAGAGATGTAACTCTCCTTCTACATAAATGTCAACTCTGCAACAAGTTTGGTCATGGTGCAATGAAATGATTTCAAAGGTACAATCAGGCTCCATCAAATAATTCTTCTGCTGCTCAAGCTCATGTGGCATCTAATGGCTCCCAACATTTTCAGTAGTATCCGAACTTTGGTGCTTTACATCATATCATGTTGGATCTTTCCAACCTGTCTCTCAACTGTAGTTATACTGACCCAGAACAGGTTCCCATAGGGGATGGCTGAGATTTATTATTACCTCTATTGGATCTTCTCCCATTCATAATCATTCTCATTCATTTGCTCTATATGATATTCTTCATGTGCCTAATATTGATATTAAACTCTTATCTGTCTCTAAATTTACTTCATAATTCGTGTAATTTTGAGATTCATGCTTTCTTTTTTCTTGTGAAGTATCTACACACCAATCAAACTCTTCTCTGTGGGCAACTTAATAAAGATGGTCTCTACTGCCTTGATGATAAAGATGTTTCTTCTCCTTCTACTTCTGTTGCTTGTCATCAAGCATCGTTGCCAGTTGGCATCAAACGGCTAGGTCATGTTTCCATGTCCATTGTGTCAAAGGCCCTTTCTTAAGCATATATTGTTTGCCATGAATCCTTTGCTTTCAATAATTATAGGTTTGTTTGTACTTCTTGTCAATTGGGCCAGAGTTATACTCTACCTCATTTGTATTTTCCTTTCAGTCTACTATGCCTTTGGATTTAGTATATTTTGATATATGGGGTCCTCCACCCCACCCGTCATGTCCAACTTTGTTGTTCGTCATTATATTGTGTTTGTGGATTATTTTTAATCGTTATTCATGGTTGTATCCTTTACATACCGGTTTGAGGCACCCTCCATATTTCATAAGTTTTGAATGCATGTTGAAAACATCTTAGATACAAAAATAAAATGGGCTAATTAGAGTTTAGACCTTGAATTTTATATCAGCTTAGAATTTAAGTCCTATCATATCCAATTTGAAAGTTTAGGCCCTGGATTTTATTTGTTCAAACTTTTCCATTACCCTCCATTTTATATAGAAAGTTCCGTTCTCAACCACGGCGCCCCCAGCCCCCTCTTCACGCCACGGCTGCACCACGCCCACGCCCCCCCCCCCCCCCTCTCCCGCCGTGCCCCTAATCCTGCCCCCCCCCCCCCCCCCCCCCTCCGCCCTCTTCGCCCACAGCAGAGGGAGAGGGGGGGGTGGTTAGGGGCGCGGAGCGGGGAGGGGCCGGAGCCACGAGATGTGGGTGGCCGGGTGGTGACAGCCGGTAGGCGGGAGGGGGGAGAGAGGAGGGGTAATTTTGAAATTTAGGGTATCAAGCTAATACCTATCAAAGTTGAGGGTATCAATTGTAATTTAGCCTAAAATCTAGGATCTAAACACTAATTAGCCCAAAATAAAATTGAAGAGGAGAGGAGATAGAGGAGATGTATGTTAATTGAAAAACTATACATAAGACTACACCATGTCTCAATCTAAGGGGTAATAGCCACGATGAGTATAACAACCTTATAGTTGGCAACCATGATGGTTATAACAAGTATAGTCACGTCCATAATAACTTTAACAACATCCACTGATATCCTATGAATTCAAAATACACAATGTACAGCCATGAAAAAGAAAAAAAAAATCATGTAACTGGGGGACTCAATATCTGACTTGTGAAGAGTTCCATCCCTCAGCTATCTACTCGTCCGATCCGATGTGGTGTCCCAAAGTATCCGTGTCAGTGTTCTCCCATCCGGGATGTGGGACTGAAGGAGGCGTCCCAAGTTAGAATCACTAAAGACAATGTTGAAAGTAGGACACGAAGCAATGGGACTGCACAAATTTCGTCCTGTCGGTGCCGTGTCGGACGCAACATGATACATTCCATGTCACCGTTTAACAAATCCAACCACTCGACGAGAAGATCGAAACAAGTGGATCGGGAAGGGGGGGAGGAGGAGGAATATATACCTGGCCGGGAAAGAGGAAGGCTCGGCTAGGGCTATAATTGTTGAAGAGCGAGCCCGCTGAGACGGATTGTTGAGATCTGACGGAGGAGACGGTCATGGAAATCCTATAACGCCATAGATGGTGAGGACTCGTCCTCGAGAGCTTCGGAAGAGGAAGCGGCGGCGGAGAGAGGAAGCAGCAGGCAGCGGCGGCGGAGGCTGTTGTGCATAAATGGGAGGAGGAGGGGGAGGAGACCACTGGGTGGGCAACGGTTCGGTTCAACCGAACTGTTCATATAAAAACCGAATTAACCAAGAACCACATTGTACAAAATCGAACCGAATTCATAAAAATCGAACCGACCTGAATGGTTAATGGTCCAAGTAGACCGGGTCTTCTAAAATAAAATGTGATTGATAACAGGAAAATGCAGCAGCTTCTTTCAAATTTTTCTCTGTATCATCTTTCAAAATGCAAGTGTCATCTTGCAATGAGGAATACATCTTTCAAAATGCATTACGAGAATACGAGTAATGCAACTAACATTCTTGCTTCGGATTGTTAGATAAATTTGATTTTCTCCTCTAATAATCTGCAAACAAAATAAACAAAAATTAAAGTTACCGGCCTCCGAAAAAGTCGTGTACGAAGCACTGTCCTAAGAGTTGATCCGGGTCTATGTGCAAACTTTTTATGAATGCTCCTAGTGGTAAAATCCTCCGCTCTACCGGTATCCCGTTGTCGCACACAACTCGAGGAGATTGACCCTGACTTAGTCCTTGTCCAGAGCACAAAAAGGACGAACAGAAGTGCGAAAAAAGATGGAGAGATTTTTTTGTGAATGGAAGATTTTTCACATATCATCAACAAAGGAATAGACGTGTATATATAGTGTAAGCATATAGCTTAGAGAAATGAATAGGATTTAGTGTGAGTTAAGAAATGAAATCAATAGCCATTGTTGTGCCCAAGCCAACCGTTGGAGAATTTAATTGGAAAAGAATTTCCAACATTCAAACATTAACGGTGAAGAAAATGTTTAGAAAATTAATTTTTTCCTTTAATACAGCAGCAGCTGTGTACAACAATCCCCTCCAAAAATTAATTTTCGAAACAGAAGAAGTAGAAATTTCTGGACAAGTATATACTATGCATAGATGAGATGGACTACAACCTTGAATCTCACGTAGTGACTATTGTCTTTGTCTGAAGAAGAGCTTGATGGACTACGCCTTGAATCAGTCTTCTTGAACCAGATTCAGAAAATAGCACACATAGTACGCTAGAGGTGCTTGGGTCTATCGGGTGGCGCGTTTTGTTGGTCATGCGCACTTTTCCATATTCATGAGAGTTTGTCTAGGATCGTCGTGTCCTATAGTCGCGGCCTTTACGACCTCTCATATAGGTAAGTCCTCAAGGGTTGATGATAGGAGTCAACCCTGCATATCATGTTTGGACTTATTAAGAGTTAAAACTCACCCTAACCCTATCACTCCGGAACACTGTCACCATAGGGATGGGGTATCCATGTACTCATGTACAGCCTCTTGGACATTTATTTTACGAGAATTTAATCTCAGGGTCAGTGTTCCATAATAGTCATCTAGTCCAGCTTGTTTCTACCCATTGAACCGGCTTCTTGAGATCTCCAGTCAGACTCGGTTGGGTTGCCACTGCTGGTGACTAACTTATGGGCTTAACCCCATCCCCCTCGATGATACTAGGATTAATATCCTAGAAACTCTTCGTCAAAAGTAAACAGACTCTTCGTCAAGAGATCTGCAAAGTTCTTTTATGACTTTTATAGTCAAGAATTACATTTTTTAGGCTCTTGTAATGCATTAAAGCGCAGCTGCAGGTACATGTTCATCTTAGAATTCACAGAACAATGCTTTAGCACATTAATTATCATAAAAATGATAGGTATATAAAGTTATATATGCATAATATAGTGTCTGAGCCATTTAGCTTCAGCACAATCTATATTTAAAGATTTCAGAATCTATGATACTCCTAGCTATGATAGTTTGTCACATGGACCTATCATCTTATGAGTATCGAAGTTGCCCCGCAGGTGAACTCTCATTCTTCTTCCATTGCATCTTAGTGTTCTTTAGTGCTTTTATATTTCTGAGAATACTTCATATAATGACTTAGAGAAAGCACTAAAAATTCTTTGAAAGCAATGGTAATATATTTTCTTAAAGTTTTAGGTTTGATTGATCTATATGATTTGGTTACTTCTAAATAAAACTCATTGTTATTTAGAATCATTTAACATATGTGTGATTCTATCAAATGCTGATGGATAATAAACTAAAACTCATAAAGTAAGATCAAGTAAATTTCAGGCTTGGTACTAGATGATTCATCTTTACCAATCATATTTACAAAAATGATAGTCTAAATTACTTGTCACCTCCATTTTCCGTTATACGTATTTCCAGTATACGTGCACGAAATTCCGACCAGTAGTTAGACTTGTCTTGCTTAGCTTGATCCTGGCATAATCTTGCCTTGGTTTATTTTGGGTTTATCCTGGTTCAGCTTGGCTTGGTTTTGGTTTGGCTTGGTTGGGTTGGTTCAACATGTGACCCCTCCCTTTAAAAGCCACCAACCCCTTTCTCTCTCCTCATTCACTTCTTCATTTACTTCTTCTTCTTCCTCCATTAACTCTCTCCACCTACCAAGAGAGCTTAGGCAAGTGCAACTTGCTTCATGGAGGAACTCCATTATTGTTGTTCTATTGTCTTCCTCACGAGATTCTAAGACACTTTAGTACTCAGCATTTTTAATTTCCATGGTTCATTTCATGTAGATCTAAGCTTGTTGCATTTTCGGATTTCTTGGGTTTTGATCTATTGAACTTTATTATTTTCAAGTTTTGATAGTTTCATGTTGTAAAGAATTTCATTCTACCCTATTTTGACCTATGGAAGTCCATATTTGGGCTTGGATTGAAGGTTGGAAAGTCTGGAAACCCCTAACTTCCCAGGTTCTTCTTCTCGAAAAAGTTGGAGAAGAAGAATAGTGCCTCCCGCATGGCCTTTTTATGCGACAAGGTCCCTACGGCTCCTCTTTGGCCACATAGGCACTCCAGTCTTCATGCGGCCCCCTCCTTGTCTTATTACCATTTTGGTCGCGTGCCGCATGGTAGCATGCCGCATAGGACTTTGTCGCATGGCTCTGGTTGACCTTAGCCGTATCGGCTTTGGTTGACCCTTGCCGCATAAGCCTGTTCCCATTGCCGCATGGCTACCTCTAGCCTTGCCGCATAACCCTGTTTCTCCCTTGCCGCATGGCTCTTGGCAGCCTTGCCGCATGGCCCTTGTTCCCCTTGCCGCATGGCCCCTGTCCCCCTAGCTACATGCTGCATGGCCGTTTGGCCCTTGCCGCATGGCGATCCTTGACCGCATAGGCTATTACCCTTGGCTCTCGGGTCGCATGCTCTTCCCACAGCCTTTGCACCCTTTTACTATTTTGGTTGTTACATTATGCTTATGTCTCATGACCCTCTGTGTAACTTGGGACCTTGATGGAATTGTTTATACCACGTTAATCCTGAATATGTTCCATAAACACAATAGGTTAATGTGACTCACATGATAGTGATCCGTCGTGGTGCACTCTTGACAAGTAATATGACATGATAGTGGCCCGTCATGGCACACTCTTGATAGGTAACCCTGACATGATATATACCTCGATATACTGTTGCGACGGCTTTATTAGCTTACAAGTAATAAATGATTTGGACACCGTGGGTGTTTCTCTTGAGTGTGTTTGTACAAGCTACATATTCTGTATTGCATCATGTCTAGGACATGAATTTCTGATTTTCTACGGTCAGGGATTCTTACTGAATCTGGCTAGGATTAATGACTAGATGGATCAAGTAGTTCATATAGAGAGGTATTCCGGCTACAAGCAATCCCGTTATCTGGGCGCCTTCCTTGATGGACTTGTAGCCTGCCGACGAGTATGGCACATTTCCAGGCCACTGTCATGTGGGGCACTTCATGAAACAAGTAATATGCATACTGTCATATGTTGTACCCCCAAGTCACCTAATAACTCTCTTAGGGTACATTTGTCTCCTGGACAATGTACACACTATTATATGTACATGGGATACATTTGTCTCTTGGGCGATGTATCCACTATAAATCCTAGCAACTTGTGGCTGGACAACCTGGATAGTTTGCAGGGCTTGTGGCCGTATGGATATCTCATTGCATCTTGCTAGTAACTTGGCTTGTGATAACCCTAGTTAGTTAAAGTATCAAGCCGTACTCTTTGCTTGGTCGTGAATGTTGGATGGAGTCCTATCTTGTCTAGTCTTACCTAGATCCAGTACATGGCTATCTCATGACATGCTTGCTTATGCTTTACTTATTCGATAATTGGTTAGAGACTAAGTTCTGTTCAGGTGAAGGGTTACAACCCCGGTCCTTGTTTGGTTTACGGGTTGTAACTTGGTTACCGGAATAGTCCTTTAGTTATCTTATCGTTTAACACCCTGTTTTCTCTAACTCATGTCTCTTGTTATTTCAATCATGTCCTTATGTGCTAATATGCTGGTTTTAGTTCCTAAGTGAAGCCTCCCTTGTGGCACTTGCTCTTTCTGGGGTCTGACCCAGCTGGTTTTGTATGGCCAAATTTTGGAGCAGCACCCGAGGTTCTACCTGCATTCCAGCCAGATGGTGACCACTAGGTGCAATCATGGCAACGAATGTGTTTTATTTTGCTCTTCCGCTCTATTGTGAAATTATTCTTTTGAGGCATTTAGCCGCCGAGCAAGTGTTAGCTCGTGTTGAATACTTATATTTCTTGTCTGCCTACGGGCTGTAACATGATTAACAAATCCTAGGGTTGATCATGTATGACTGAAACTCTTGCTAGTCCTCGTATTTTATACGACTAGCTTCATGATCATCTGTATATAAAATGTATGGGATGCCTTACTATTGAATATCTGATGGTCTAACATCTTGTGACTATTATTACTTGCTTGAGATTGAGACACTAGGCTTGTTCTTGACCATAAGAGACTGATGGCTTATAGAAAAACCATCATACATCTAGACAGCTGTGACCGTATATGGAGGTAGAATACACTTCTATATACGTAGCTGGTTGTGTCTGCCTCCGCTCTCCAGTATTCTGGATCTGGGGAGTGATACTGTTTACGTGGTGGCCCATGCATGGTCTTGTAAATCAAGATATGTGAGGGTTTTATCGGATAAATGTCTCAATTAGTACTCGCCTTTGATCTCTACTCATGTCTTCTAATCTTCCTGAAATCTTGACCTGATCACATGCTTATATCCTCGATCTATCTTGGTCCTTCCTTATTGTCCTCTATGTCATTATTTTTCAGTGGCATTGTTCCTGGTCCTACCGATCAGCAGGAAGGAGCTCAACCAGCACCTCAACAGCAACCTGGGTACCAGCCCTAGCACCAGTACATCAGTAGTACCACCCTCCGAGGCCATTGCCACCTCAGGCACGAGCCTTCCAGAAGCAGAGACCCCAGCAGTATGCCCCGACCCAAGCTCAGATTCATAACCGGTAGAGAGGTTTCTAGCAGGATGTCTTTCTTCTGCCTTATGCTTTTAAATTCCTCGCTTGCATGAATGATCGCTTAATTGGATGCTAGTCGTAGCTTGCTTATGATTAATATAGCTTGCCCCAACATCTCTAGTCTCTTGATTAAATTTCGAGGATGAAATTCTTTTAAGGTGGGTAGAGTTGTCACATTCGTTTTTCGTTATACGTATTTCTAGTATACGTGCACGAAATTCCCACCAGTAGTTAGACTTGTCTTGCTTAGCTTGATCCTGGCATAATCTTGCCTTGGTTTATTTTGGGTTCATCCTGGTTCGGCTTGGCTTGGTTTTGGTTTGGCTTGGTTGGGTTGGTTCAACATGTGACCCCTCCCTTTAAAAGCTACCAACCTGTGAAACCCATTTCTTGTGTATCAATTAATATCGGTATTTCTATTATTATTATTATTATTATTATTATTATTATTATTATTATATTATTTGAGTGTTAAAATTATTTTAAAAATTAATAAACATGGATTTTTGAGTTCAGACCCAGACCCAAGTCCGAACCCAGACCCAGGCCTGAGCCCGAACCCTTTCCTATTTAATTCTGATCTGACTTGGTTTTTATTAAAAAAAAAATATATATTTTTGGAGAGATGGTCCCGAAGGACCAGCACACTCCCCCAACTTCCCACGTTCCATAACCCCCTTATTCCTCTCCACAAACTCTTCCACTTCCCCTCTTATAACTCCCCACAGCATTAAACCCACCTCTCCTTATAACTCTTCCTCCTTTATTTCCCACTCTCCCACGTTCTCCAAACAGAGAGAAACTTTCTCAACAACTCCCACACACAAATACACTTCTCTCATTCTCTGAGAACCCATACTCACCTAATCCCTCTTCTCTCTCTCTCTCGTCTTTCCTTACTTTTCTTCCTAGAGAACCCATTTTCCCCGACCGAGCTCACCCCCTAGCCCTAACCCGAGCTCCTCCCGAGCCCCCTTCTCCGGCGAGCTTCTCCCGCGCCGTCGTCCTCCGCGTTCACCCGCGCCGCGACCCCCGCTGCGCCATCCCGCGCAGCACTCGAGCCCCCGCGGCCCCGACCTCCGCGGCCGTCCGCGGCTCCGTCCGCCACCCTCCGCGCGATCCGCGTGCGCCCAGCCCCGGCACGCTCCCAGGCAGCGCCGCCTCCTCCAGCGCGCGGCTCCCCCGCCGCTGGCGGCTCCTCTCCCGGCCACCCGCGCGCTGTCACGACGGTCTTCCGCCAACCCCGACTCCGGTGGCCGTGCCCTAGCCCCGATCCAGCCCCGTTCTGACGCAATCCGCGGCCGATCCTGTCTCCGCGAGCCGCTGACCAGCGCTGCGGCGACCCTCCGCCGCTGTTCCGCGCACCCCACGTGTCCGGAGCCCCCTGTCTGGCCAGATCTAGGCCATCCGCCCGCTGCCAGCAGCAAACTCCCGCCGATGTCAGCAATCCCGCGGCCGAACCTGCTGTCCAGCGCTGTTCTGAGGATTTCTTGCTGTCCCCGTGGATTTTTCCCGCGGGATTGGACTTCTACCTGCTGCCGACTTTGTTCGGATTCTTTCCCGAGTTTTTTTTTCCCGCGGCTCCCCGCCAACGGAAATAGGTAACTTCTGATAATCAGAGTAGTTCGTCCCTCCCCGTAGAGTCGATGATGAAATCGGTCCCCCGGTTCCCTCCTGGGAATCCGGATAGCTGTGCTTTACTTTTCGATTAGCCGCGTTATTTTAATTACCTGTGTTTTACTTGCTGGGTTGGCATGGTTTGGATAGATTTTTCCCGGACTTTTCGGGAACTATTCTGTGGGTTGGAAATTATGGTTGTGGTGTTGGAATTATTTGGTGGTTATTTTCGGTGGATTATTTGGGTTGGAATTATTTGCAGGTATTTATCGGCGCTCTTTCCCAGTTTTGGGTTTATCCCGGAATAGAGGAAGTGCTGCCCAAATTTTTACGAAAATTATATTTTTATTTGATTTCAAACCGGCTTTCGAAAATGATTTCTAAAATCGATTTTTGGGCGACGACCGTACCGGTCTGTGGGCCCCGGCGAAATGCAAACGCACCGGTCCGACCGGACGTTGAGGCATAAACCGAATTTGAGGAATGGACCGAGTCTGAGACTCCTAGTTTCCTTTATTTTAATTATTTTATTTTTTTTAGGCTAATTATTATAGTCTTCTATTTTCCCGCATTTTAATTATTTAATTCTGTCATTTTCTTATTTAATGTAAAAAGAAAAATGTATCGGGCATAAGCCCATCCTAGGACCAGTAGCTGTGCCCATGTATTTGAATAGCGTAGTTATTTTCTTTTCTTTTCTGGTGGATGTGATTTGGGTGGATTTTGGGTTGATTGCATATTCGTAGTTTAGGACGTAATTTACGGTTTAATTCGAAGTTAGCTAAAATGAATAAAATAATGTTAACTCACAGATTATCACTAAAAAGAAATTGTATTTTAATATTACAAACACAAAGTTTTCCAAATCATAATTGATTCTCGCGATTTTTCAAATTGTACTTGATTTTCGGGATTTTCCAAATAAACCAATTAACCGACTTAATCAACGCACGTAGTTGCGACGTAACCGTTAGCTGTAGATTAAAACAACTTAAAATTTGACTAGGACATGACTACTAGAGATTGCAACTAGCACACTTAGTCTGGTTTTCAGGATTCTAAATCGAGTTCTCAACTGTAGGAACTCGAAGTCGGACCTGACGTCCTCCTCGGTACCGAACTGTTCTTCCAGTCAATCTAATACAAGGCAAGTTACGATTTGTGTATTCCTGTATTTTATTTAGTAAAGTTAAGATGCATGTTAAACCACACTGCTGGCACGGAACTCTACCGACTGTTACTGTTACTGTTACTGAATCTGGGACTGGGGGAATAGTGTAAACGTTTATGACCAAAGCCCCTACTGAACTGACTGTGTTAGCTTACCCCTCTCACACACGGGGATAAGCCATATCGTATCGCTAGGATACTACTGATCAACCCAAGCCGGTCATAGACGTTTGCATATTCAAACACACTGAACTGTTTTAAACTGCTGAAAATCATTATTTCAAACTGTTTATCCTGCACTTTTCAATTACTATTTAAGATATGAGATGCATATTTCGTTCTTGCTCCCTCCTGACTGGAGACCCAACATTTTAGGTATCAATGATGAGGCTTGGTTACGCGATCCCAAGACGAGGAATTCGAGATTGCTGAGCTGTTTGCCTAGGGTTTTCTTTTATTCATGATGTATAAAAAAAATGGTTCAAGTTGTATCTTTTATTTCATGTAAAAGTTTAATAAAGTTTTAATTTTTCGATGTTGAGTTGTGACAAATTATAATGTTGTTGTATGGTTACCTGCTACTGAACAGCTTACTGCCGCCGTCTCAACAACGGTGCAGGCTGGGCATGATCCGAGTCGACCCAATTAGTTGGGATCGGGTCGTGACATGTTTTTAGTGGTGGCCCATGCAGGTCTGAACAACAACTTAGGAAAACATACCTAGAAACAATTAGAACACTAGAACATCAATTTGTCACAACATAGGACCGAAATATATTATAAATAAATATTTTTGCTTGATTATAGATCGGTAGGCTACCTTGCTTATGTGTGCGTCCTAAACCTTCCAGAGAATGACCATTGACAAGACCAAATCCTGTTGGCGATGAGGTGTTATCTCCGGATCATACCCCATCCCCTCAACCAAGCCCAGGGTCCTTCCCCTCGCGGCTGTTTGACCGTCCGCATAATGCATCCAGTGAAGATTTCACTACACTGGCGATTCCTACCTCATCTCAACTGAGTTGCATTTCCTTGGTGGAGTATCCATTTTTGTTGCTCCACCAGTACCAGCAATCATCTTCCAAATGGTTGTCCTATTTCAAGAAATCCTGGAGTTCCAGAAAGCTCAAGATGAAGCCCAGCAGGAACAGATGAATACCACGAGAGAAGACATGAAGAACGTCATGATGTAGCCTTAGTTATCCCCAACCAAGTTAGAGCAGAACTTTTGCCTTAGGAAGGATACCCCTGAAGATATTTGGGTCCCATCAAATACTCTACTTCCGACAGCTTTGTCGTAAGAAACTATGGGCTTGTAACTACTGCAAGAGGCCTGGTCATCAGACCGTTAGTTGCCGCAAAAGATTGGGACAATGTTTGGCATGTGGATCTGCTAAACATCGGGTAAAGGACTGCCCTTATCTGTTTATCAAGCCAGAGCTCATAGGCCAGCAACACCTGTTAGGCCACAATCTAAGGACCCTCTTCCTATCCAGCAGACCCTGCCCCTTACAATAAGGCATGATTCAGACTCGAAGATCATAGAAGATGAAGGACCAGATCGATGAACTGAAGGCTTTAGGATTTATTCAGAGTGGAACTTTACCTTAGGAGCATCTATCTTGTATATGCCCCAGAAGGATGGAACAATGGATGTGCATCAAATTATCAGACACTAAAGAACAAGTACCCTCTGCCCGGATCGAGGATCTGTTTGATCTGTTTGTGTGAAGTTAGGGTGTTTCGAAGTTTGACTTAAGATTTGACTACCATCAAACCAAAGTCAGGAAAGAGGACATTTCCAAAGGCGGCGTTCAAATACCAAGTATGGATAGTTTTCTTTGGTCAGGACGTTAGACTGACAAATGCTTCTGCTGTGTTCATGAATCTCATGAACAGAGATTTTCATGAGTATTTGAATCAGTTTATCTTCTCCATAGATAACCTTCTGATACATTCTGAAGACTGAAGAAGAGCATGAGGAACACCTGAGGAAGTTTTGGAAACTTTGAAGAAAAAGAAGTTTTATGGTAAGCTATCTGAACGTGGATTTTTGACAAGGTGGATTTTTGGCCATGTTGTTAAGAGAAGAAATTTCGATGGAAGATAGTTGTTGTCGAAGAGTGATGTACCCCAAGTTCAATTCGGCCGGCTACTATCAGAAGTTCGTGAAGGATTTCGCCAAGATTGCTGAGCCAATGACGAAGCTCACTTGGAAGAATGAAGAATTCATCTGAACGAAAAGTTTGCCAGGCGGCATTGAGAAACTGAAGAAGAGACTTACCACTATACCAATCCTTGCGCTACCCGCAGGAACCGGTGGTTTCTCAATTTACAGTAATGCCTCTGGAAAAGGACTGGGTTGTGTTCTTCCACAACATGGGAAAGTAATTGCTTACACGTGTAGACAACTACAGACTCATGAGAAGAATCATCCCACGCCTAATTTGGAATTTGCTGCAATTATCTTTACTTTGAAGCTATGGAAGCATGATTTTATGGAAAGGGGGTGAAATATATACGGACTACAAAAGTCTGAAATATGTCTTCACTCAGAAAGGGCTGAATGTTAGACTAAGAAGATGGCTGAAGTAGATGAAGGATTTCGACATCAACTTGCAGTACCATTCAGGTAAGGCTAATGTGGTCGCTGTTGCACTTGGTCGATACTGATGGCGAAGTTCTTAACCAAGGACTAGCACCTGCTAGAAGACATCGAGAAGTTTGGACTGGAGGTTATAATACCTGGAGATGAAGGACGGAGCTGGATGCTGATTCAGTATTGATGAAGTTCGAGGCTGATGGACAAAATCAAGATGACGTAGTTTCAAAACGAGGCACTTTGCAGGCTTAGAGATCAAGTGTTGGCAGAAACACTTGAGGGTTTCTAAATCGATCAGCAGTGGAACTCTGAAGAAAGATACGAGACTTTGCGTATCGGTTGACAAACGGAGGAACGAGTTGATGAAAGAAATGCACCAGTCGCAGTATTCCATATATTCAGGAGCTAATAAGATGTATCGGAATATGCCTCCATTGATTGGTGCTATGAAATGAAGAAGGACAATTCCAGGTATAGGATTAGATGTGAATTTGTCAACATGAGGAATTTAGCAAGAGAACAACGAGTTTGTTGTAGCCGCTGGAAAATTCGGAGTGGAAGTAGAAGCATATAACAATGAACTTTGAGTAAGGATTGCCTTGTTCCCAAGGAGGGAAGGGCACCAATTGGATTTTAATAAACCGACTGACTAAGTCAGCACACTTTCAAAGTTGGTTTATACACTAAGAAGTTGGCAACATTGCACGAGAAGCACATCTACCGGATTCATGGAGTACCGTGGACGAGCAAGCAGAGAGGTCAATCCAGATGCTTGAAGATGTATTGGGATTTTGCGTCTTGGAATTTGGTAGGTCTTGGGAAGACCAAATTGCATTTGGTGAAGTTTCTCCTACCAGAGGAACAATCAGTTTTGACGGAGCTGGAAATTGAGGCCAGTAACATCAGGCCATTTGAAGTTTTAGATGCGTTGGAAATATCGTACCAGTTAGCTCTACCAGCTAATCTTGAGAGTGCGCAACGTCTTCTACGTCACAGCTCAGATGCTACATTTCGGATCCGAGTTACATTTTGGATAATTCAGAACTGAAGATTGGAATCAACCTTTCAGTGCCAGAGAAATCAGTTGCAAGCCTAGTCAGAAATGAGAAGAAATCAGAATTTGAGCCATCACTTAAACTCCTATTCCTTATCTTTTCTTTTTCCGTTCTAAAATTTGACTAATGCTGCTAAATTAGCCTAGTTTTGCAAGCTATCTTTTTGTCAAGCTTGATCATGACGGTATTTTATTGGGTGCACTCACTAATATATTGTCTAATCAGGACCGGTGCGTGATGGTCTGATCAACCTCATGTACTTTGGTTCGCTTTTTGTATTCTTTCTGCATGGATGTCACCATAAATGAAACTTGTCCCTAAACCGTCTCATCCATGACTGCCTTGGAAATTCGTATTGTTGGACCTGAGTTACGGTTGTAGTACCCGTAATTGTTTGTTTCTCCTACCCTGCCTTTAATTTCGAGGACGAAATTTTCTAAGGAGGGAAGATTGTGAAACCCATTTCTTGTGTATCAATTAATATCGGTATTTCTATTATTATTATTATTATTATTATTATTATTATTATTATATTATTTGAGTGTTAAAATTATTTTAAAAATTAATAAACATGGATTTTTGAGTTCAGACCCAGACCCAAGTCCGAACCCAGACCCAGGCCTGAGCCCGAACCCTTTCCTATTTAATTCTGATCTGACTTGGTTTTTATTAAAAAAAAATATATATTTTTGGAGAGATGGTCCCGAAGGACCAGCACACTCCCCCAACTTCCCACGTTCCATAACCCCCTTATTCCTCTCCACAAACTCTTCCACTTCCCCTCTTATAACTCCCCACAGCATTAAACCCACCTCTCCTTATAACTCTTCCTCCTTTATTTCCCACTCTCCCACGTTCTCCAAACAGAGAGAAACTTTCTCAACAACTCCCACACACAAATACACTTCTCTCATTCTCTGAGAACCCATACTCACCTAATCCCTCTTCTCTCTCTCTCTCGTCTTTCCTTACTTTTCTTCCTAGAGAACCCATTTTCCCCGACCGAGCTCACCCCCTAGCCCTAACCCGAGCTCCTCCCGAGCCCCCTTCTCCGGCGAGCTTCTCCCGCGCCGTCGTCCTCCGCGTTCACCCGCGCCGCGACCCCCGCTGCGCCATCCCGCGCAGCACTCGAGCCCCCGCGGCCCCGACCTCCGCGGCCGTCCGCGGCTCCGTCCGCCACCCTCCGCGCGATCCGCGTGCGCCCAGCCCCGGCACGCTCCCAGGCAGCGCCGCCTCCTCCAGCGCGCGGCTCCCCCGCCGCTGGCGGCTCCTCTCCCGGCCACCCGCGCGCTGTCACGACGGTCTTCCGCCAACCCCGACTCCGGTGGCCGTGCCCTAGCCCCGATCCAGCCCCGTTCTGACGCAATCCGCGGCCGATCCTGTCTCCGCGAGCCGCTGACCAGCGCTGCGGCGACCCTCCGCCGCTGTTCCGCGCACCCCACGTGTCCGGAGCCCCCTGTCTGGCCAGATCTAGGCCATCCGCCCGCTGCCAGCAGCAAACTCCCGCCGATGTCAGCAATCCCGCGGCCGAACCTGCTGTCCAGCGCTGTTCTGAGGATTTCTTGCTGTCCCCGTGGATTTTTCCCGCGGGATTGGACTTCTACCTGCTGCCGACTTTGTTCGGATTCTTTCCCGAGTTTTTTTTTTCCCGCGGCTCCCCGCCAACGGAAATAGGTAACTTCTGATAATCAGAGTAGTTCGTCCCTCCCCGTAGAGTCGATGATGAAATCGGTCCCCCGGTTCCCTCCTGGGAATCCGGATAGCTGTGCTTTACTTTTCGATTAGCCGCGTTATTTTAATTACCTGTGTTTTACTTGCTGGGTTGGCATGGTTTGGATAGATTTTTCCCGGACTTTTCGGGAACTATTCTGTGGGTTGGAAATTATGGTTGTGGTGTTGGAATTATTTGGTGGTTATTTTCGGTGGATTATTTGGGTTGGAATTATTTGCAGGTATTTATCGGCGCTCTTTCCCAGTTTTGGGTTTATCCCGGAATAGAGGAAGTGCTGCCCAAATTTTTACGAAAATTATATTTTTATTTGATTTCAAACCGGCTTTCGAAAATGATTTCTAAAATCGATTTTTGGGCGACGACCGTACCGGTCCGTGGGCCCCGGCGAAATGCAAACGCACCGGTCCGACCGGACGTTGAGGCATAAACCGAATTTGAGGAATGGACCGAGTCTGAGACTCCTAGTTTCCTTTATTTTAATTATTTTATTTTTTTTAGGCTAATTATTATAGTCTTCTATTTTCCCGCATTTTAATTATTTAATTCTGTCATTTTCTTATTTAATGTAAAAAGAAAAATGTATCGGGCATAAGCCCATCCTAGGACCAGTAGCTGTGCCCATGTATTTGAATAGCGTAGTTATTTTCTTTTCTTTTCTGGTGGATGTGATTTGGGTGGATTTTGGGTTGATTGCATATTCGTAGTTTAGGACGTAATTTACGGTTTAATTCGAAGTTAGCTAAAATGAATAAAATAATGTTAACTCACAGATTATCACTAAAAAGAAATTGTATTTTAATATTACAAACACAAAGTTTTCCAAATCATAATTGATTCTCGCGATTTTTCAAATTGTACTTGATTTTCGGGATTTTCCAAATAAACCAATTAACCGACTTAATCAACGCACGTAGTTGCGACGTAACCGTTAGCTGTAGATTAAAACAACTTAAAATTTGACTAGGACATGACTACTAGAGATTGCAACTAGCACACTTAGTATGGTTTTCAGGATTCTAAATCGAGTTCTCAACTGTAGGAACTCGAAGTCGGACCTGACGTCCTCCTCGGTACCGAACTGTTCTTCCAGTCAATCTAATACAAGGCAAGTTACGATTTGTGTATTCCTGTATTTTATTTAGTAAAGTTAAGATGCATGTTAAACCACACTGCTGGCACGGAACTCTACCGACTGTTACTGTTACTGTTACTGAATCTGGGACTGGGGGAATAGTGTAAACGTTTATGACCAAAGCCCCTACTGAACTGACTGTGTTAGCTTACCCCTCTCACACACGGGGATAAGCCATATCGTATCGCTAGGATACTACTGATCAACCCAAGCCGGTCATAGACGTTTGCATATTCAAACACACTGAACTGTTTTAAACTGCTGAAAATCATTATTTCAAACTGTTTATCCTGCACTTTTCAATTACTATTTAAGATATGAGATGCATATTTCGTTCTTGCTCCCTCCTGACTGGAGACCCAACATTTTAGGTATCAATGATGAGGCTTGGTTACGCGATCCCAAGACGAGGAATTCGAGATTGCTGAGCTGTTTGCCTAGGGTTTTCTTTTATTCATGATGTATAAAAAAATGGTTCAAGTTGTATCTTTTATTTCATGTAAAAGTTTAATAAAGTTTTAATTTTTCGATGTTGAGTTGTGACAAATTATAATGTTGTTGTATGGTTACCTGCTACTGAACAGCTTACTGCCGCCGTCTCAACAACGGTGCAGGCTGGGCATGATCCGAGTCGACCCAATTAGTTGGGATCGGGTCGTGACACAACCCCTTTCTCTCTCCTCATTCACTTTTTCATTTACTTCTTCTTCTTCCTCTATTAACTCTTTCCACCTACCAAGAGAGCTTAGGCAAGTGCAACTTGCTTCATGGAGGAACTCTATTATTGTTGTTTCATTGTCTTTCTCACGAGATTCTAAGACACTTTAGTACTCAGCATTTTTAATTTTCATGGTTCATTTCATGTAGATCTAAGCTTGTTGCATTTTCGGATTTTTTGGGTTTTGATCTATTGAACTTTATTATTTTTAATTTTTGCTGGTTCCATGTTGTAGTGAATTTTATTCTACCCTATTTTGACCTATGGAAGTCTAGATTTGGACTTGGATTGAAGGTTGGAAAGTCTGGGAACCCCCAACTTCCCAGGTTCTTCTTCTCGAAAAAGTTGGAGAAGAAGAATAGTTCCTCCCGCATGGCCTTTTTATGCGACAAGGTCCCTGCAGCTCCTCTTTGGCCGTATAGGCACTCCAATCTTCATACGGCCCCCTCATTGTCGCATTACCCCTTTGGTCGCGTGCCGTATGGTAGCATGCCGCATGGCTCTGGTTGACCTTAGCCGCATAGGCTTTGGTTGACCCTTGCCGCATAAGCCTGTTGTAGGAACGAAATCGTAAAGCGCAATACTTTAGAAGGGGGTGAATAGAGTTGGCAGCGGAATAATGCTAATTAAAAATGTTAGCAGCTAGATCACAGAATAATAATCACAACTAAATATTGTAAAGGCAGAGATAAGAAAGCAAACGCAAAGACAGCGATGTATACTGGTTTTCCTCTGTTGAGGACTAGTCCAGTCGGTAGAACTCTTGCTACCAGTTGAATCCACTATTGGCAAAACCGTAAGTTTTCTTACGAAGTCCTTGTAACTTCTACAACGCGAGCTTTGATACGAAGAACTCGTCCAACTTCAATTGTGAAGAGGTATTCTTCTATCAAGCCTCTGATTACAATCACTCTGAAACTTCTAGACCGCACCGCACTGGCAAATTGACTAGAGGATTGTAACTGGCTTGGGATCTGAAAATTAAAGCTCAAGAAAAACTCTTTGGAAGACTGAAAGCTTTTTAGAAGATGATCGAAATCCTTCTCTATTTATAGGAATTCCAAAGACAGAATTCTGGCAGAATTCGGGCAGAACTCGATTAGAAAATCTTGGTCAAATCCGCAACTGCAGGAGGACCAAGTTCCAAGGAATTCAAAAACAAAACGGCCACTAACCGAACTCTGGCCGAACTCTGGCCGAGTTCTATCAGGGTTAGGTTATGGTTTTTAAAAATAGTTTTTGGGGAATTTTGAAAACCTTTTTGAAAACCTTTTTGAAGCTTTTGTAAATACGAATGTTTTACAAAACAAAGGACATTTTAAAAACATTTTGAAATCTTTTTGGAATAGCCTATTTGCCAGTACGACTCGGTGTACAAAGTATTCCTAGACTCAAATAAAATGAAAAATATATTGCTCAAAGAAATACAGACTCGAACATGCAAACAGTACTTCGGTCTTGAACTGTGTAGATAGCTGTTCTTGATCATGTCCAAGAGTCCGAGATATCCTGACTAGTTCCATATATCGAGACAGAGTTTGATCAATTATTAAAATCAGTTTGACCATATGACCAATGGGCCAACAATCTCCCCCATTTTGATAATTGACAAACTATGAATGATATAACATCTAAGCTTGGAATCAAATCAAAAATAGTAACTGCATGCATTTTCTCAAAAGAAAAGATAAGATGTTAGATCCTTATTTCTCCTCCGTTGTCACTTAGCAAAATAATTGCAAAAGAGAAAACTCTCCCGCAATCAATGCATAAGAAACAAACAGTGAAGAAACACAAAAAAAAATATAAAAAATTATGACAGATGGTAGATACAGTAAAAAAAATAACATCACAGGCATGTATTTGTCTCAGGCAGTTTATAATATAACAGAGAATTAATTCACAGGCAGTTTATAATATAGAAGCAGATAAAGATGCTATAAATAAATAAACAAACTGATGTGAAAGATAAACTACGAAATCTATAAAGATAAAAAGATGTTCAAGAGACATCAAATAAATATCCAGTACAAGTCTGATAATAAAAAGATAAAAAGACAGAAACTTGGAATGTCGGAGCATTTCCAAGTATACAGTAGATAATATCTAAGTTTCAAAAATCAACTAATATATCACATCTCCTCCTCCTCCTCATCATCATCATCAGCATGACCAGCATGTCCAGAAGGACCAGTTGCAGAGGTACCAGCTCCAGAAGGGTAAGGAGGAGCGCCAGTGTAAAACTCATCGACATAGTCTCGAGGAGCACGGTCAGAACGGTACCAATCATATGCGTTACCGGGCTGAAAGTAGGCATGAACAGCCTCATCCTCACAGCGGTAACCAGAGAAGGCTGGATCTCTAGGAATAGAACCGGCAGAATGTCCAGTCTGAGTAAATCGAAGATCAGCTAGAGAATTTGCTATCGCTTGATAACGAGTGACATCGCGGAACTCACGTTCGCGGGCCATATCCGTCATCTAGACGTACAAATCATAAAGGTGCTGGTGTATGCCTTCAAAGGTCATGGCATACTGCTGAGTATGTGGAGGAGGTGGAGCAGCAGGAGGAACAGTAGGAGGAGCAGCAGCAGTCATACTACGACGAGATAACTTCAGAAACTTGGGCTCAGGGTCTTGAGTACAAGTTGACAAATCAATATCAAAACGCTGAAAGATGCATAGGAGAATCGTCGCATAAGAGAGATTTCTATCTCTTGCACGACAACGTCCCATCATCTGGATAATGGTCTTAGGGGCAGAAAATGGAATCCCCTTAAAAATGTGATACATAGCAGATAGTTCAAGTGAAGTGACATCATCCTTTGAAGTAGACTTCGGAAGGAGAGTGGAGTAGATGATGCGGTGCAATTCATAATTAAACAAGTTCAAGTTGTTTGCCTTGAACTTTCCAGAGCGAACTCGATCAGGTGCACAGAGTTCAGCTTTAAAACTAGCAAGTGTCGTGCCGTCGGGGAAATCAAATTCAGTGATATCAACAAGCTGTGCACCTTCGTTAGATAGACCAAGGATTTCCGCTAAGAGGACATCATTGAATTCGATGTCTAGTCCGCCAACACGAGTACTTACGTCAAACGTGTTTAATATGATATTGCAGTAGAACAGTCTAATGGCATTAGTTGCCATCGGGAAACAAAGTTTAACAACGTGTTGTAATCCTAATGCCTTAAAATAAGGGCGGTGTTCTGGAAACATAGTCCATTTGATAGGAGCACCTATGCATATGGATCTCATAGAAAGTCTCCATACCACAAAAGGGCTTGATCTAGGGTTTGAAAGTAAAACCCATCGAACGCGCTATCGCTCGATTGAACTGATGAAAAGAGGGAATCCATGGGTGGATTCGAAGATGATCCTTCCTCACTAGGATTGGTCGTCTTCTTCCTCTTGAAGGGGTTAAATCCCTTAGGTGGCATTGTGCAATAAAAGTAAATATGCACAAAATTGAAAGGAGGAGAAATATGAAGTTGTACCTCCCGAGATTCAAGTATGTTGTAGAGGACAACGAACTCCGCACAAATCCAAATTTTGGATGGATTTTACCACGTAGATAGGGAGAAACGAAGTGGTGAAGAACTAGGGTTTTAGGGCTCTCACGTGGCTGCTGTTGCTATGATGGTGGAGTTTAGAAGCAATGAAGAAGAAAGTCTCTCGGGTTCTGGTTATATAGCCAGATACCTTTAACCGAACTCGGGCCAAATTCGGTCCGAAGTCTGGCCAAATTCGCCCGGGGTTGATTTGGAACACTTTCTTTTTCATTGGCTCATTTCAAAGATTTAATTCAAAGATTAGTAATTTTAACATTCAATTAATATAATTAATGTTATTTTATAGATTAAATATTGTTACACAGCGACTATCTCAAATTAGCTGTAGGAGTACTGTCCCAGCTGAAGGTGGTTCACCGGGGAACTCTTAAGTACCGCTTCGCTTCAACCGTAGTTGTGGTGACAGACAGACTCTTTATTGGCTTGTCTCTAACACAGTTTTTGCGTATTGACATAAAATCATAAAATAAAATTAATTAACATTATTGACGTCCAAAATTCCTAATTCTCGACGTAAATAATTGAAACGATCTTTTGCTAGAGGTTTTGTGAAAATATCAGCTAATTGATTCTCAGTATCTATGTACACAAGGTCAATATCTCCATTTTGATGATGATCTCTAAGAAAATGAAGTCGGATCTCGATATGCTTAGTACGAGAATGACATACTGGATTATTAGTCAAATTAATAGTGCTCGTGTTGTCACAGAAAATGGGAATGTGTGTGTAAAATAAATTATAGTCTTCTAAGGTTTGTTTCATCCATAAAATCTGAGCGCAACAACGTCCTGTGGCGATATACTCAGCCTCTGTTGTTGATAGGGCTACAGAATTTTGCTTTTTACTAAACCATGAGACTAAAGCCTTGTCTAAGAAATAACATGTGCCGCTGGTACTTTTTCTATCAACTTTGTATCCTGCAAAATCTGCATCCGAGTAACCAATAAGGTCAAAGGACTTAGTTTTGGGATACCATAAGCCAACAGAAGGAGTGCCCTTAAGGTATCGAAAGATATGCTTAACTGCGCACAGATGTGATTCCTTTGGATTAGCTTGAAAACGTGCACACAGGCAAACACTAAACATAATATCTGGACGACTAGCAGTTAAATAAAGTAAACTACCGATCATACCTCGATACTTACGTGTGTCGACCGGCTTGCCTTGTTCATCAATATCAAGCTTTGTTGAAGTTGCCATCGGAGTGCCAATAGGGTTGACATTATCCAGATCAAACTTCTTTAACAAATCTTTTGTGTACTTGGCTTGATTTATGAATGTCCCATTGTCAGTTTGTTTGATTTATAGTCCGAGAAAGAATTTTAGCTCTCCCATCATGCTCATCTTAAACTCATTCTGCATACACTTATAGAATTCTTGACACAGAGATTCATCAGTAGATCCAAATATAATATTATCAACATAGACTTGTATTAAGAGAAGCTTGTCATTAAAAGACTTAATAAAAAGTGTAGTGTCAACCTTGCCTTTTGAAAAATCATTGTCAAGTAGGAAAGAGCTTAGACGATCATACCAAGCACGAGGGACTTGTTTTAAACCGTATAAAGCTTTCTTCAACTTGAAAACATGATCAGGGTTTTTAAAATCTGTGAAACCTGGAGGTTGTGCTACAAAAACTTCTTCTTTTATAAAACTATTTAAAAATGCACTCTTGACATCCATTTGAAATAATTTAAAATTATGAAAACATGCAAATGCACATAACATGCGAATGGATTCTAATCTCGCAACTGGGGCATAAGTCTCATTGTAGTCGATACCTTCTTCCTGATTGTATCCTTGAGCTACGAGTCGAGCCTTATTACGAGTCACTAAACCATTCTAGTTCAGTTTATTTCGGAATATCCAACGGGTGCCAATGACCGGATGATCAATAGGCTTGGGAACAAGTTCCCAAACTTGATTTCGTTCAAATTGGTTTAATTTCTCTTGTATAGCATCTATCCAAAAAACTATCACTACATGCTTCATCAATAGTTTTGGGTTTTAGCTGTGAAATGAATGCAATACTAGAAACAATATCTCTACTGGATGTACGAGTACTTACACCTTTGGTAATATCGCCAATTACCAAATCCTTTGGATGACCAGCCATAAATTTCAATCTTTTCGGCAGACTCTGAAGGTAGCTGGTTCCTAGATCTTCTCTAGGAGGATCAGCTAGTGCTGAGCTTGGTTGAGAATCAGCTGGTGTTGAGCTTGGTACAGTTAGATCTTCGTCATTGTCATCGATAGTCATTTGATTTAGTTCATCAAAGGTGACGTTGATTGACTCTTCGATGATCATAGTTCGTTTGTTGAAGACTCTGTATCCTTTGCTCTTGGCTGCATAACCTAAAAATATACCTCTATCGGCCTTTTCATCAAACTTTCCCAAATTGTCTTTTGTATTAAGAATAAAGCATTTACAACCAAATATTCTAAAATATAAAACTGATGGAATTCTATCAAACCATAACTCAAATGGAGTCTTCTTCGATTTGGGTCGAATTAGAACTCTATTGAGAACAAAACAAGCTGTATTGACAGCTTCAGCCCAGAAATATTTGGGTAGACTAAACTGGTTTAACATTACTCTGGCCATTTCGGATAGAGTTCTGTTCTTACGTTCCACAACTCCATTTTGTTGTGGAGTCCTAGAGCAGGAGAACTCGTGTACAAAACCGTGTGTGTCACAAAATTACTCAAACTCTGTATTCTCGAATTCGCCTCCAGGATCGCTTCTAATACGAGTGATCATGTAACCTTTTTCATTCTGTACTTTCTTGTAAAAGATGACAAATTCAGATAATGCACTACTAAAATAACCCAGATTAGCGACGTTAGGAGACATCGCTAAATACAAAAAATACGTCGCTAAAAATGATTTGCGACGTATTTAGCGACGAAAAACTTACGTCGCTTATAGGCAAGTCGCAGATGATACTTTCGTCGCCGAACGTCGCTATTTGCGACGCGGCGTCCATTGTCGCTAGACGTCGCCAAATGAGCGATAGAGAGCGACGTATCAGTACGTCGCTAACATTGCGACGTAAAGCGACCACTAGCGACGCTTCAAAAGTTTATAAATGATGACGAGGCATGGCATCCACGTGGCCACGTGGGCAACGAAGCGACGTATATTAGCGACGTCGAGCGACGTAACGTCGCTAGTTAGCGACGTATAGCGACGTCTATTTGCCGTCGCAGTACGTCGCAGAACGTCGCTATACGTCGCTAATGTGAAAATTTTTTTTTAAAAAATATAATTGATATTTTTGTTATGCTGTATTTCTGTGTTTACAGTGTGTGTGAAGTGCAGTGTTCGAACCATCGACAGTTTCGCTTACTGTTCTATGTTTTATTTTGGATAGAAAGAGCAACAGTTCAGGGTGCACTTCTCAGAGCTTCCTCTTCACGTCCTTCACCTTCTCGGGAACCTTTACGACGTCCGAGAAAGTAAAGGACGTGAAAATGAAGCTCTCAGAAGTGCATCCTGAACTGTTGCTATTTCTATCCAAGATAAAACATACAACAGTAATCGAAACTGTCGATGGTTTCGAATACTGCATTCACATTCACTGTAAACACAGACACACATCATAACAAAAATACACAATATTTTTTTTTAAAATTTTGGCAGCACCTCCTTTGTATATCAGATCATCGCTTATAACCCAGCGTAGGTATATTGGTCATCCCGTCGCAGATATCACAAAGTAAATATCACAATAAAAATAGAAGGCAGTGCAAAGTAAATATCACAGACACACATCCTCACAAACATCCAATAGAGTCAAATAAAAATGAAAGATGATAAAAAGTCTTCCACCAAGTGTATAAACAACAGTGTATGAATAAACAATTTGCCCATAGGGCCAATACATACAAGTCATAAAAAACCAATAAAATTACTGCGGACCCCTGCCGCACAACTGGGATAGAATGTAGTCATACTGCTCCTGAGTGAGCTGTACCGTAGGGGCAGTAGGAGGCAGTACAATGTCTGGAGTCGGCGCCGGAGGCAGTGCAGTATCTGGAGTCGGCGTCGTCGATGGACCGGGAGGACGTACCTGCTCCAGCTCTCGCAGTCGCTCACCATGCGCAGCAAGGGTACTCACCACCTTCTCAGTATACTGAGCGAGTGAGGCAGATATGCTCCTCTGCGATCCCTCCAGCTCGACCTGTCTACGCTCTGTGCGCTGCGTAGACTCGGTGAGCGTCTGCAAGTTGGCAGCTGCAGCCTGATGCAGACTCATCAGCTCCTGTATACTGCGCTCGACCGCATCAAATCGTCCGGTGACGATCGGAGGGTCGGATCGTCGCTCGACCGCATCAGAAATCTGCTACTGCAACTCGCGACGCAGCTCCTCGATCTGACGACGAACATCCTCAGCTCATGACGACGCCTGCGTAGCCGGAGACTACGTACTGACAGAGGGGGCCCGGGATGACTCCGAAGCCAAATACGCGCCGTAGGATCCCGTACCGTAGTACGTACCCTTCTGAAGACCGCCAACGGCGGTCATCCAGAGCTCGTCCGGCGATGGCTCTGCAGGCGGCTGGGAGGAAGTACCAGCCCCTCCCTCTGCTTGCGCACTAGCAGCAGCATCAGCCGCCTCCTTCTGTAGCCGAACAAACTCGGCCTAGAACATGTTTGCTAACGTGTAAGTGTTTACTAAAGTCTATATTGATATCTGTTTTCCTGTTTTCTAAATTATATTCATTTAATATAAAGAATAGAACGTACATATGCCTGCGTTGCCCTCTCGTCAATGAAGTCCCCAGCCCTCCGATGGGTGACCAGGAAGACGGTCACCATGTTCGGGTCCTCACCCTTCTTTACCTGTTAAAATATATTATCTATTATTAGTATTAAATATTATATCGAACTATATATAAATTAATGTCCGTCATAGGAAACGTACCAGACGACGAAAATGCTCCGTCATCGGAATGGAGCCACCACACCACTTACCGGCGCTCGACCGTGCCACCTTGGCCTTCTCAGACCGCTCCTGGTCCTTGGGCTCGCTGAATCTAGCCTTCATCGCAGTCCACTGCTCTGGCGTAATCCAACCCTGGATCGGCTGTCCGGAGCGATCACGACGCTTCTGGTCGTCGATTGCATCACGGATGAGCTTGGCTATGACGGCAGAAAATTGGCCCTCGATCCTCGCCGCCCGGTGTGGTAGATAGAAATAGGTCCTCTACAAGAAGTAAAATACAAAAGTTGTATAATATACACAAATGATTATTAAAATTTAAAAATAAACAAATTTTTTACCTTGAAGTGGGCGAACCAAAAGGTCTTCCTATCTGCGGGAGCATCTGAGTAGTTGAGCCAAGGCCCACCATAGTTCTGCCTCACAAATGTCCCCAGCTGTCTCTGTACTGCAGAAGGCCGATATCTATACAATAATAATTTTTCATGAATATATATGTACATATAATCATTTGAGAAATATATAATAATTAATTAACTTACTTCATAGGCCCGTCCGTCCAAATCTCCATACGCGTCTCGCCCGGGGGAGCGCATGGAGGGTCGCTCTCACCTCCTGCCTGGACAGGATCAGTCTGATCGCCGTCCTCCATATGATCGGCGTGGGCTCCCTCCATAGAGCCGTCGACAGTAGGAATACTGGACGGGGGATCAGGGATATTGGACGCGGGATCAGGAAGGCTGGACGACGAGGGAGGAGTCGCCAACCTGCTAGAACTGCCCTGTCCCGGTAATGGACCGGGAACAGAATGATACACTGGCGTACTCGGAGATGAGGATGAGGGTACAGAACTGCCCTCTCCATCCCCAGCCCGAGGCTGACGGGGCTGCCTAATATATAATCCTCCGCGTCGTCCAGATGGTCTAGTCATACCTGACAATAAAATATATGACAATAAAACAAAAAACATATTTATATGATAGACATCACAGATTTTTGAAAAATATCATAGTCAAAAAGTGTCACTGAAGTGTCAATAAAAGTGTCAATAAAGTGTCACTGAAGTGTCACAGATTTATATGATAGAAGTGTCACTAAAGTGTCAAATATGATGATAAAACAAACGTACAGATTTAATCCTCTTCTGAAAATTCATCTAGTTCGTTTAGCTCATCTACTTCTTCTTCTTCTTCTTCTTCTTCTTCCTCCTCTATATCTTCACTTTTATCTGTATCTTCCTCTTCAGATAATTCTACTTCTTCTATACAATTAGATGTGTAATAGGGAACTTCCGTCGTGTCCACTTCTATAATATTCGTTACAAGAGGTAGTTCATCCTGTTGATAAGCTATATCGTCAACCTCAAAGGTATTTCTAGCTTTGGTCTTGCATACTGCCCACCAGTCCGACCTTGTTGTTCCCCGTTTAGGATAACTTGTGAAGTATACGAGCTGAGCCTGACTTGATAGGACAAATGGTTCATAGGCTTGATATCGACGCCGATAGTTTATATCAACAAGACCGTGCTTGTCTACTTTCCAACCTTGACCTTCAATCGGATCGAACCAATCACACCTGAATAACACAATCTTAGCAGGCTCTATTCCATAACTATATGTCAGCTCCACGATCTCCCGTAACACGCCATAGAAATCGTTGCCCGCATCAACATCTTTGTAGTTCGAAGATCTGATACACAAACAGCTATTTTTGGTGGAATCGAGATCCACAAAGTTGTCTCTGATCGGGCAAGTTGTTGACTTAAACCTAAATCCATTAACACAGTAGCTTGGCCATATTTTTGTAGCATAAATTGGTCCCTTGGCTAGCGTTCTAATAGACTCATTCTCAAGTCTTGCATATGGACAATCGACCTAAATACCACGAAAGAAGCAATTAAGCTCATTCTCAATCAAGTGCATATACAAAAAGGTAATTACAGAGTTCTCAAGTCTTACATATGCACTCAACTATGATGGAAAATAATGCCTCATTTCTTGTTCTAGTTCTTCTTCTGTTATGTGTGGCCTACCCGACCTCACATCATCATTAAATATGCTGAAAACAACATCATTCAATTAATGTAATAGTATAATAATTAACACTATTAAAATAATATAGACGTATTAATTACTTATCCCTCCAGTTTCTCTACTTCCTCCTCATCGCAGTTGAGTAATACATACACCTGAGCAGCCCTTAGCTCATCATCGTTCAGATATCTCTTTTTCATCTTACCCGATGGCTTTCCTGGAGCATTGAATACCTTCAGTATTGTATCATTACTTTTATGATCTCCCTCGTCGTTTCTGGAAGCTCTCGTTCTATTAGTTGCAACATGAGGCTTGAAATACATCGAACAAAAGTTTGTAATCTCCTCGAGAACATAGGCTTCACAAATAGAACCCTCGACCCGTGCCTTATTTTTTACCTTTCTTTTTAGGTGATTCAAATGTCGCTCGAACGGGTACATCCATCGATATTCGACGGGTCCACCAACATGTGCCTCATAGGATAGATAAATCGGCAAATGCTCCATAGAGTCGAAGAATCCAGGAGGAAACACCCTCTCTAGCTTGCATAGTGTTACCGCAATGTCCTTCTCTTACTTTTCTAGACGATCAACGAGCAATTTCTTAGAACAAAGATCCCTGAAGAATATGCTAAGCTCCGTCAATGGATCCCAAACTGCCTGCGGTAAGAATTCCCGAAATGCAATCGGAATTAACCTCTCCATGAATACGTGACAATCGTGGCTCTTCATACCCGTCAATTTGTTTTCCTTCGGATCGACACATCTTCTCAGATTTGACACATATTCGTCTGAAAATTTTAGGCCCTGGATCCACCGACAAAGTCTCACTTTATCCTCCTTGTCCAGCGAGAAAATTGACTTCGGCAGGAACTGTTTTCTATTCTGCTGTATCAAATGCAACGCAGGGCGTTTGCATATTTCTTCTAAGTCCAACCTGGCCTTGGGATTGTCTTTCATTTTTTCCTTTACGTCCATCACAGTATTAATTATGTTATCAAACACATTCTTCTCAATATGTATGACATCAAGATTATGTCTGATCAGATTGGTACTCCAGTATGGCAGATCCCAGAATATGCTCCTCTTTGTCCAGTTATGAACTCTACCAAATCCATCGCACTTGTACCCAGTTGTAGGATCTTCTATAGCACTTGGAAAATCTTTAACCTCCTCCCATATCGTGGCTCCGCACCACCTTGGCGGTGGATCACCCTTCTCTACAACACCGGCACGGAAAGCATTCCTCTTCCTTCTGAACGGATGATCTTTTGGCAGAAATTGCCGATGACAATCAAAGAAGCACAGTTTTTTGCCGTATTTCAAGCGGAAAGCCTTACTATGGTCCATGCAATACGGACATGAGAGACGACCATGAGTGCTCCATCCAGATAACATTCCATAGGCCGGAAAGTCGTTGATGGTCCACATAAAGGTTGCCTTCATCTGAAAATTCTGCTTCCTGGAAACATCGTACGTGTTAGCGCCTACTTCCCATAACTGATTCAACTCATATATCAAAGGCTGTAAGTACATGTCAATGTTCCTCTTGGGATTGTTCGGACCAGGAATTATAACGGTTAGAAACATGTACTGAGTCTTCATGCACATCCAAGGCGGTAGGTTATACGGAGTGACAATCACAGGCCAGCACGAATACTGGGATCCCGAAAGACCAAAAGGAGTAAAACCGTCAGAAGATAGTCCCAACCTGACATTTCGCAGATCTGAAGCAAAATCTGGATACACTCGATCAAAGTGCTTCCACACTTCTCCATCGGATGGGTGATCCAACACTCCTTCAATCTGTTCTCGCATGTGCCAACTCATATTTTCGGCCGTCTCTTTCACCATAAATAATCTTTGCAACCGCGGCGTTAAAGGCAAGTAGTGCATTGAATCGTTCGGTCTTCTTGCACCGGTAGACCTTCCTGTACTAGTTGTCTTATAGCGATCAGCACCACAAAATCTGCACACATCTGCGTCCTTGTCGTCTTTGTAGTACAGCATGCACCCATTGCGACAGGAATCAATTTTTTCGTATCCCATCTAGAGCGATCTCACCATCCTCTTAGACCGGTAGAAGTCTTTAGGCAACTTAGCACCCGCCGGCAAGATCTCTATAATCAACTCCAACACTCGGTTGTAGCATTCTTGCAACATGTTAAAATCTGACTTAATGCTCAACAGTCTTGTAACCACCTCCAACGGTGAATGATCCTCACAACCAGGATACAATGGAGTCCTTGCATTCTCCAACAACTCCATAAACTGTGCAGCATCGGCGTTCGGTGCCTCCTCAGGTGCATCATGAACGAAACTAGGCCCCGCAGCATCGAAAACCATGTTCACGCACCCGTCGTCGTATGTATGATTATCTGAAACAAAATTAGGTCCCGCATGCATATACGGCTCAACATAAGGCTCCGGCTCTGATGCTAAAGACACAAGTTCTCCGTGTGCGGTCCACTGATAGTAATTAGGCGTGAAACCCCTCGAGTACAAATGATATGTCACTTCCACTTCTGGATAATATTTCACGTTATGACATTTCACATACGGACACTTAATTTTGGTGCCATCCATGTACTGAGGGAACGCCTTAGCAAACTGCAGGAACTGCTCTACTCCCGCTATGTATTCATCCCGCACACCACATATATCATCAGGACGACGATTGTACATCCATGAACGATTCCGCAAGTAGTAATTCATATCCATTTGGAAATAATTCTGCAAAGATGGACACACATTATCCAACAGGCACAAATTCGTATATTTTGTCTTATTATGGGACACACATTAGTAGCGGACAGTTACTAATAACAATGATATGCAATCTAGGTCAAACTAGGTTGTACTAAGTCAAACAAGGTCAAGCTAAGTCAAACAAAGTCAAACAAGGTCAAACTAGGTCAAACTAGGTTGTACTAAGTCAAACAAGGTCAAGCTAAGTCAAACAAAGTCAAACTAGGTCAAACTAGGTCAAATAGTCAACCTTGGTCAAACAAGGTCAAATCTAAGTCAAATATCCTATTTCTAGTCATGACCTACCAAGGTACCCTTTACCTTATCGCTATTGGTATCCCAATACTAGCTAGCACACACCATTCAAGGCTATACAAGCCTAACCTATAATTCAAGTACCAATAATGACCAGAGTCAACTCAAGCTATCTCATACACACAAGTATTATCTGGGTGTCATTTGTTTAGTCTTAAAAAAACACAATCAACTAAAACTAGTACCAAGTAATGAGCAATAGTAAGTTACCAAAGCAAACTGAAACTAAAACTAGTATCTGGGTGTCATTTAAACAACTAAAACTAGTATCTGGGTGTCATTTAACAAACATGAAGACAACAAAGTCAAACAAGGTCAAGCTAAGTCAAACAAAGTCAAACAAGGTCAAACTAGGTCAAGGGTTGACCTATAGTTGACTTTGTCAACTCTTAGTCCAATCTAGGTCAGATGTTTACTCTACTTTGACTTTCAGTAAAAATAGTCAACCTTGGGGGTGACTACTATTTCATATAATTTTAAAGTATCGGCCGATACCGATCCGATACGGCCGATACCGATACGGTTTGGCATGTTCCGATCCGATACCGACCGATACCAAATATTGACCGATACCGACATTGGGGGTCTTTGTTCCGATCAATTCAAGTACCAATAATGACCAAAGTCAACTCAAGCTATCTCATACACATAAGTAATATCTATATAGATATATACATATAATATATATATAGGCATGTATATACTATATGCCTATATTACAAGACAAGGCAACTTTCATGCATTCATATATTTAGACACTCTAACATAGGCTATATGCCTATATCACATATGAGTTACATGATATAGTTATGTATATATGTATATAATACCATCTATCAAACATATATATATATAGAGAGAAGTAGAGAGTGGGTGGTATGTGTACATGCACATGTGAATGGGGGGTGAGTGTGTTAACTGTTACATGTGACAGTCACATATACGTGTATATGAGGGAGGCTAACATGCTTGTATTAGGCTATATGCGTGTGTGTACCTAGGCAAGAGTGAGTGAGTGAGTGATATGAACTATAGGTCAGTCCAATCTGGATAGTAAGGGGATTTACTGTGTTCAGTCAAATAGGAAAGGAAAAGAAATGAAATCAGTTCATTTCACACAACATTACATACTCCTATAACATATTTCAGACCCATTCACCTCAAACCCAAATCGAGAACCAAAACTCTAACCAAATCACCCCAAACTTGAAACTCAGTCAGCACACATATAGATACACTACACTAGGGTTTTAAACATCTAAATTAAAGCATTAAACTAGGTTAAAATGGTTGTCAAAACTGGGTTTTCAAAATTAGAAAATACAATAAATTAACAAGGTATCAGTCAACATAGGGTATTTAGAAATTGATATATAAAAACATGTTAAAATGGAAAATAAATGGTTGGTAAAGGATCTAGGCTATGTGTACGTGTCCAACATAGTGTCTCGTGTCCACCACAACATGACACAGTGTGTCCAGTATGTGTGTGTGTGTGTCCATCTGTGTGTGTGTCCGTGTGATCCGTGTGTGTGTGTCTCTGTGTGTGTGTGCGTGTGTGTCCGTGTGTGTGTGTGTGTGTGTCTCTGTGTGTGTGTGCGTGTGTGTCCGTGTGTGTGTGTGTGTCCGTGGGAGAGGAGGAGGAGGAGGAGGAGGAGGAGGAGGAGGAGTTAGGTTAGGGTTTACCTGAGCTCGAGGAGGAGGAGCTCGACGGGGGGGTACGGGTCGCCGGAGAGGGAGGGAGTCGCCGGGGGGGGGGGGGGGAAGGGAGTCGCCGGGGGGGGGGAAGGGGTCGTCGAAGGAATCGCCGGAGGGGGGGAAGGAGTAGTGGAAAAAATTGGAAATTTCGAGTGAGTGGGAAAAATGAAACGCTGTGCCCTAAGTAAAAATAGCGACGTCACATGAGGACGTCGCTAAACGTCGTAAAATGGCGACATATTTTAATAATCCAGCGACGTAACGTCGCTATTCAGCGACGTAATTTTATACCTGTCGCTGAACGTCGCTATTCAGCGACGTTTTGCGATGTTTATATAAAGGAGTCGCTGACTTCCATATATAGCGACGTAATTTTACGCCGTCGCTAAATTACGTCGCTAATAGATCATATTTTAGTAGTGATGCATCATTCTTGCGTGTCAAGAAGTACACCCATGTGTATCTAGAGTAATCATCTACAATTACAAAAGCATATAGCTTACCTCCGAGGCTAGCAACTCTGCTAGGACCAAATAAGTCCATATGTAGCAATTATAGAGGTCTAGTAGTACATACTGCATTTACTGACTTGAATGTGGATCTGGTAGCTTTGTTCTTTTCACATTGGCTGCATATCAAATCCTTCTTGAATGTTATGTCCGGTAAACAGCGTACTAGCTTCTTCGTGGATAATCTTGAGATTGTGTCCATATTTGCGTGACCGAGTCTCATATGCCACAGATGACTCTCATCACTTTTAGCCATTAAGTATCTACCTGAAATGTTAGTTTCTTCCAACAAATAGAAAACATATATGTTGTCTTCCCTGATACCTTCAAAGATAGTACTACCAGTTGAGCTATCAACTATAGTACATTTGTCTTTGCCAAAGTTGATGCCATAACCATGATCAGCTAAATGACTTATGCTGAGTAGATTATGTTTCAACTCGGTAACCAGACAGACATCCTTAATCACATGATAGGGAGATTTACCAATATCACTGATACCAATGATATACCCTTTCAAGTTGTTACCGAAGGAGACATAACCTTCCTTCTTTTTCTTCGACAGTGTTGCAAATAGTGTAACATCACCGGTCATATGCCGTGAACAACCGCTGTCGAGAATCCATTTACTTTTAGCATGTGAAAGGTGTTCCACCTATAAAACAGTTTACAGATGAAACTTTTGGTACCCATTTCTTGTAGGGTCCTGAAATGTTAGCTTTTGGTATCCATGCATAAATATTTAAATCAACAAGCTTTCTGATTCTACATGCAGGAGAAATATGACCAGTGTGGCCACAATAATGACATGTGCATGTTTAGTGTTGAAAGCTGAGTGGTGTGCATGGTTGGTAGGTTTAGGTTTTCTAGTATAGAAGAAAGCATACCTATAATCCTGTTTGGGCTTAACCTTTTGGGGTAAAGGTTTGATAGGGTTAGGTCTGACAGTGTTTGGTTTAGGAATGTTCCGATTTTTTCGGTAAGTGACACGTGTTAGGGTAGGAAGCAGCAGTCTCAGGCTGTTTTCCTAACCTAATTTCCAATCTTTTGGAAGTGTCATACAACTTAGTATAGTCAGAAGTGAGTGCTTCCATTCTGACTTGTGCACTTTGAAAACTTTTCTTCTCTTTAGAAAGTTCTTCTTTCAGTTGGTCAATAACCTTGTCTTTCTCTTCAGATGACTTGGTAGTCTCGTGTAATAAGAGCTTAATAGATGAAAGCTCACCAGACTCACTAACATTATTTCTAACCTCAGCTAGTAGGTCGGTAAGTCTTCCTATTTCACCTTTGTACTCTTTGAGTACCTTCTTAGAGGTCTGATATTTGCTACACAGTTTCCTGTAATCACTTATCAGTTCACTGAAGGCATCTCCTAATTGCTCAAAGGTGAAGTCATCATATGTATCAACTACAGGTTCAGAGAGTACCTGATCGGATGTCATAAAGCATATATTTGCAGCGTCTTCTGATTGTTCATCTTCTGAGTCGCTGGCTTCACTTTCATGCCATATGCTGGTGTTGGCATATCTTTGAGATGTTGATCTCTTCAGATTTCCTTTCTCATACATATTGCTCTTCTTGCTTGATGATGAGTTTGTTGGACAATCCTTCTTCATATGTCCCTTCTTCTTGCAGCCATATCAGACAGCATCATCTTGATACCAGTTGTTGCTGCTATTGTTTTCTTTGGCTTTCTTCTCATATCTCATGAATCTTTTGAATTTCCTTGCTAGGAGTGCTTGATCTTTAGCATCAGATTTACTGCTGTCTGAATCACCTTCAGCAGCTTTTCTGTGCTGAGCCTTGAAAGCGGTCGTCTTCTCCTTTGGTGCAGGCTCTTCAAAATCTTGTATCTCCAGTTCATAAGTGAGTAGCTTACCCATGAGTACTTCGAGGGACATAGTTGTGAGGTCGTTCCCTTCAATGATCGCAGTAGCCTTTGGAATCTAATTTTTTACACAATTGCTCGCAGGAGTTTGCGAATATTTTCATGGTTACTGTAATCTTTTCCTAGAGAGGACAAAGGATTTATAATATCCAAGAATCTTTCGAACATCTGAGTAACTGTTTCTTGTGCTTCATCTTGAACACCTCATACTCTTGAGTAAGTCTGCTGACCTTTGATTCTTTGACTTGAGTTGTGCCTTCATGTGTGACTTCAAGAAGCTTCTACACTTCATTAGCAGTTGTGCAGATAGACACCCTGTTAAATTCAGTTCTGTCTAATGCACAAAATAAAGCGTTAATAGCACATGCGTCAAGACTGGCCTTTTTTTTCTTCCTCTGTATATCTGTTATGGGATTTTTCAATTAAAACTCCATCAACATTTAAACGAAGTGGCTTTTGATAGCCATCAATAACAATAGACCATAAATCAAAGTCAAGTGATCTCAAGAAGAAACTCATCCGTGTTTTCCAATAGGTATAATTCGTACCATCAAACAGTGGAGGTCTGTTTGTGGCCTGGCCTTCACTTGTGAATTTCACAGTTGCCATGTGTTGTGCTATGATCTATATAACAATTAGTTAAAATGAATAAATAATTGTAATGTTACCTTGCTTTACCTGTAACACCCGCTCTGATACCAATTGTAGGAATGAAATCGTAAAGCACAATACTCTAGAGGGGGGTAAATAGAGTTGGCCGCAGAATAATGCTAATTAAAAATGTTAGCAACAAGATCACAGAATAATAATCATAACTAAATAATGTAAAGGAAGAGATAAGAAAGCAAACGCAAAGACAGCGATGTATACTGGTTTCCCTCTGTTGAGGACTAGTCCAGTCGGTAGAACTCTTGCTACCAGTTGAATCCACTATTGGCAAAACCACAAGTTTTCTTACGAAGTCCTTGCAACTTCTACAACACGAGCTTTGATACGAAGAACTCATCCAACTTCAATTGTGAAGAGGTATTCTTCTATCAAGCCTCTGATTACAATCACTCTGAAACTTCTAGACCGCACCGCACTGGCAAATTGACTAGAGGATTGTAACTGGCTTGGGATCTGAAAATTAAAGCTCGAGAAAAACTCTTTGGAAGACTGAAAGCTTTTTAGAAGAGAGAAGATTGAAAGTGAATGAGTGTGTTGAAATGATCGAAATCCTTCTCTATTTATAGGAATTTCAAAGACAGAATTCTGGCAGAATTCGGGCAGAATTCTGGCAGAACTCGATTAGAAAATCTCGGTCAAAGCCGCAACTGCAGGAGGACCAAGTTCCAAGGAATTCAAAAACAAAATGGCCACTAACCGAACTCTGGTCGAACTTTGGCCGAGTTCTGTCAGGGTTAGGTTATGGTTTTTAAAAATAGTTTTTGGGGAATTTTGAAAACCTTTTTGAAAACCTTTTTGAAGCTTTTGTAAATACGAATGTTTTACAAAATAAAGGATATTTTAAAAACAGTTTAAAATCTTTTTGGAATAGCCATTGGCCAGCACGACTCGGTGTATAAAGTATTTCTAGACTCAAATAAAATAAAATATAGATTGCTCAAAGAAATACAGACTCGAACAGGCAAACAGTGCTTCGGTCTTGAACTGTGTAGATAGCTGTTCTTGATCATGTCTAAGAGTCTGAGATATCCTGACTAGTTCCATATATCGAGACAGAGTTTGATCAATTATTAAAATCAGTTTGACTATATGACCAATGGGCCAACACCTGTTCTTTCTTGCCGCATGGCTACCTCTAGCCTTGCCGCATGGCCATTATTTTCCTCCTAGCCGCATGGCTACCTCTAGCCTTGCCGTATAAGCATGTTTTCCCCTTGCCGTATGGCCCCTATTTTCCTCCTTGCCGTATGGCTCTTGGCAGCCTTGCTGCATGGCCCTTGTCCCCCTAGCCGCATGCTGTATGGCCGTTTGGCCCTTGCTGCATGGCGATCCTTGGCCGCATAGGCCATGGCCCTTGGCTCTCGAGCCGTATGACTCTTCCCACAACCTTTGCACCCTTTTACTATTTTGGTTGTTACATTATGCTTATGTCTCATGACCCTCTGTGTAACTTGGGATCTTGATGGGATTGTTTATACCACGTTAATCCTGAACATGTTCCATACACACGATAGGTTAATGTGACTCACATGATAGTGACCCGTTATGGTGCACTCTTGACAAGTAACATGACATGATAGTGGCCCATCGTGGCGCACTCTTGATAGGTAACCCTGACATGATATATACCTCGATATGCTATTGTGACGGCTTTATTGGCTTACAGGTAATGAACTATTTAGATACCGTAGGTATTTCTCTTGAGTGTGTTTGTACAAGCTACATATTATGTATTGTATCATGTCTAGAGCATGAATTTCTGATTTTCCACGGTCAGGGATTCTTACTGAATCTGGCTAGGATTAATGACTCGATGGATCAAGTAGTTCATATAGAGAGGTATTCCGGCTACAAGCAATCCCGTTATCTGGGTACCTTCCTTGATGGACTTGTAGCCTGCCGACGAGTAGGGCACATTTCCAGCCCACTGTCATGTGGGGCACTTCATGAAACAAGTAATATTTACGCTGTCATGTGTTGCACCCCCAAGTCACGTAATAACTCTCTTAGGGTACATTTGTCTCCTGGGCAATGTACCCACTATTATATGTACATGGGATACATTTGTCTCCTGGGCGATGTATCCACTATAAATCCTTATAACTTGCATCTGGATAACCTGGATAGTCTGTAGGGGTTGTGGCCTTAGGGATATCTCATTGCATTTTGCTAGTAACTAGACTTGTGATAATCCTAGTTAGTTAAAGTATCAAACCGTACTCTTTGCTTGGCCGTGAATGTTGGATGGTCCTATCTTGTCTAGTCTTGCCTAGATCCAATACATGGCTATCTCATGACATGCTTGCTTATGCTTTACTTATTCGATAATTGGTTAGAGACTAAGTTCTGTTCAGGTGAAGGGTTACAACCCTGGTTCTTGTTTGGTTTACGGGTTATAACTTGGTTACCGGAATAGTCCTTTAGTTATCTTATCGTTTATCACCCTGTTTTCTCTAACTCATGTCTCTTGTTATTTCAATCATGTCCTTATGTACTAATATGCTGGTTTTAGTTCTTAAGTGAAGCATCCCTTGTGGCACTTGCTCTTTCTGGGGTCTGACCCAGCTGATTTTGTATGGCCAGATTTCGGAGCAGCACCTGCGGTTCTACCTGCATTCCAGCCAGATGGTGACCACTAGGCAAAATCCTGGCAACGAGTGGGTTTTATTTTGATCTCTCGCTCTATTGCAAAATTATTCTTTTGAGGCGTTTAGCCGCCGAGCAAGTATTAGCTCATGTTGAATACTTATATTTCTTGTCTGCCTACGGGCTATAACTGTAAGTCCTAAAATCAAGTTACACCCATCAAATAGGCCTAGCAAGTATTAGCTCATGTTGAATCACTACCATATTTCTAATTTGAGGGTATTTTTGTAATTTTTGAGGATATTTGAATTTATTATAATTTATTTGAATTTATGGGAATTTTTAGGATTTATTTTGGAATTATTTGATTGATGGTTGACTAGGTTGACTTTGACTAGCATTGACTTGGTAGACTAACCTAGAAGCTAACCCTAGTTGTGTTTGTACTTGATTAGGTCATGTGACCCTAACCTAACAATAAGTTAATTCCTAATAGGCCATTAGAATTTAAGTTAGAATAGAGAGACTTTTAGCCATAAGCCATGACTTATGGTTTGAAACCATTAATTAGCAACTTAGCCATAGAGGCCCAAGCCCAACCCATTAGCTAACCCTAACCCTAACATTAGTTGGCCAGCCATACCTATATTGGGAATCCCATCCTATAAATACTCTCTTCCATTAGGGCTAGCCTCTTTTGGAAAGTTCATTTGGAAAGAGAGGTATTTTTCCAACTTGATTAATTCATAGAAATTCCATATTAATTCATTTTTCCCTCAAACAAATTGCAATAGGTTCTAATTTAGGTATTCTTGCTGTTTGTATATTTTATTCTCAGTTTGTTAGCAATTTGGTGAAGTTTGGGGAGCAAGGAGACACCCCCTCTTTGGAGCTTTCTTTAGTTTTTGACACCTATAGGTAACTCCTGCAAATCTCACTGAAATTACTGTTATTATTGTATATTGACCTAGATCTAAGTGTTTCCTAGCTAATCCTAGAAATTCGTGGCATTTAGTGTCCATTTTGTGTCCTAAATGGACACGTATCAGCCCACTAGTGAAGGTGTTTGATGAAATGTCCCAAAGGGGATTTCGATTTGTTTTTAGGAAAGTTTTTGAATAAGAATTATTGATTTGTTGTGGCTTATAGATTTCTGTTGGACTGAACACGTTTTGTGTCGTGTCGAGGTCGTATTGGACCAGTGGACACCCCCCTGCGCACGCGGTTGGCTTCCCTGCTACCCGCGTGTCCATGCGGCCATCCTAGAGCACGTGGACACTTGATATTGGACACGGAGCTAGGGGCAGTGTCTGACATGACACTCCCAAAGTCTCGTATCCATTAGTATTGTGTCAGGTGAGCTAGTACACGTACACGGGTTCTCTACTGTGCGTGCATAGTACAGTGTTGTGCTCGTGCATGTTTTGGACACGTTCGTGTCAGTTGTAGACACGATTTTGAGTGTACATCACGTACAAGTATTCTAGGTTAATTTCCAACTCTTCTTTCAACATATTAATGTGTTTTTAATATTCAATTTTGAATTTCCCATGGTAGACTGATACATGTTTCTGTTCTGATATTATACTGAGTTCATTTCCATTTCCACCTGTTTTATTAATGATTTTTTCATATTAATTGATTGTACATGTGTATTAGTTCATGTTAGATTGGGTTTACATATTAGACTAGTTTTTATGTTCAGGAATTAGATTTTCGATATTGAATTGGACTTTTGATAGTGTGGACTGATACCATGTACACGTTTCATTAATCCTGAGTTTAATTTCCCTGAAACTGATCCTAAACTGATGTTTTAATTGTCATGGTTGATCCTACATGTGCATTAGTTCATGCTAGTTCGATTTTTCATGTTAGATTAGGTTGTTTGATCTAGAATGGGATTTTGAACATTCAATGGACTGTTAACTGTCAATTATTTTTATTTACTAAACTGTCAATTGACTTTCCTTAATTCCTGTCAAACTGATTTGTAAACTCCTTTTCCATTTTGTTATTTCCATTGTTAGTTCATGTTAAAGTGGATTTGAATTAGTGATTGGGATTTATGGTTAACTGAATTCTCATGTATTTTGTAGTTCACTGTCATATAATGGAATGGGATGTTGAATTCGATTTAGTTCACTGATTGTTAATAAACTGTCATTTGATTCACTTATTGAACTGATTTGATTTTCTATTCTTTTCAACTGTTTTCCAATGCTAAATTCCTATTTCCTGTATGACACTCACTGTTAGCTAGACTCAGTTTAACCCATGACACACACTCTACTAGCTAACTGTCAACTAGTTTCCTTGTTAAACTGTCAACTGATTTTCAGGAATCCCCTTTGTACCACACACTAGTTTGATTCAATTCACTAAGGCACTGTTTTTCCTAATGTTACTTTTACATGCTAAATTGGGTTCCTTTCCTATATTTTTCTGAAAATTATCATCTGGGTTCCCTGTTTTACTGAACACAGGCCACACACTTGAACCCCCTGATTTCCTCACATTCTCTCACACACATTGCACACTCATACACATATGTTGACACCCTCACTCACTCACATTGCTTGCCTCTACACTAACACACACACACACACACAGAGTTAACTAAGACACACTCTAGTATACACATCTCTTGACACACACACATCACTCCTCTTTTTATCCCTCTTTACATTTCTATATTCCTATATATATATATATATATATATATATATATATATATATATATATATATATATATATATATATTTTTTATATATATATATATATATATGAATGTATATATGTATGTCTATATATGTAGTATATGTATGTATCTAGTATAGATGCTTGTTAATAGTATGTAAATATGCATCTATGTATTTATGTGAATGTATATATATATATATATATATATATATATATATATATATATATATATATATATATATACATATATATATATATATATATATATATATATATATGTATGTACCTATAATGTGATGTATAAATATAGGTATAATATGGTTTCCTAATGTGTGTGTATTAGCATAGGACTATAGCCTACGGATGAAATGTGTGATGTTAGTATAGTCTAGTGTAGTAGTGTATTGACCAATATAGACTTGTTAGGACATAGAATGACTATTAAACCTAGTTTAACACGACCTAGACTTGTTTAGACCTAGAATGACTTGTTTGACCTAATTTAGACTTGTTGGACCTAGTTTGACTTCTAGGGTTGACCAGAGTTGACCAAGAGTTGACTTTGGCCTAGATTGACCTAGATTCATATAAAATGTATTGTAGTGCATCTTATTACCATTCTGGACATGTTATGACTTGTGCTGTTCTAAATAGGAGCCAGACACCACTCCTTGGACAGTACTTTCATCTTGGACACTTAGATACCAGACGAGTACATTCTCTGATCATTTTATATCCTGTTTAGAATTATTTTTCTGCTTTAAATTAATTTACTTGATACTGTCACGTTGGTCACACGGATTAGTACTATATGGTTCCCTTCTTGAGATGTTATCCCCTCAGGGAGCATCGTATACTACATGTTCTGTGCGTTTCACTTACATGGTGTATCACTATGCTTCACGGTTCATTGATCACTTGTGACATGTACTCTCATGATCACAGAGTCTTCCTTGAATCACCCACTTATGGGCATTCCTAGAATCACCCATTTTTGGGTCTTCCATGTATCACCCCTTGTGGGCCTTTGCATGGAATCATAACATAACCTGGCTGGATCCTTGTGTATTGATTGGGGGTATGGGGGAGTAGAAGTAGACATGTGAATAATATCCAAGTAGTATCTCATCTGATCACCTCCGTAGTGTTTCATCAGAATCTCCTATGCCATTCATATGTTTATATTGTACTCTGACTCACTAGCCACTGATAGTTCTCTATTTATAGTATATATTTCTATTACAACTTTCTCTGTTTACATCCTGTACTTTCTTTCAGTTCCTGTATCTTACTTTATTGCATGATTATATTTTCTAACCTGCTATGAACTGTTGAGATGTATTGTGCTCGCTCCTGTCCTGACTGGACCTGTTGAAAATATTACAGAGGACGAGGAGGAGGCCTGTGTGGATACCTACTACGGGGCAGCTCTAGATGACACAATTGATTCGGATTTCCAGCCGGATCCAATAGCTATAGAGACTGAGGCTTCATAGTCTAGGTTTTACTATTACTGTCATTTGGGATCTTGATTGTATATATCATTTCATATTCAGTAGTCGAGACTTGTATTTCTGGATGTTTGCTGAGATGTTATCTTAGACACTTAGACTTTTCTGATCTTCTGTATTTCATTTGAGTTTTATATCATATCGTACTTCTTCTTCTTTAGTTGTGATTGAGTTTACATTCTGCTATGTCACCCCCATTCGGGGAGTATAAACTGTTTAGCATTATATTGTTAGATGTTGTGACCTAGGACAGCGTTCTACCGCCGATACTGCGGCGTAGGCTGGGCGTTGTTACGTTCTCGTACCCTCACAGTGGGTGCGGGTCGTGACACATTTTTAGTGGTGGCCCATGCAGGTCTAGATTAGAAATGTAGTGGTATTTGAACTAGAATATCACTGCAGCCTGCAGTAGAATTAGGTAATTTTTGAAGTACTCAATCACATTAGGAAAAAAACTCATCAGATTTCGTATATCTAATTTTTTTGCTTATTGTCTTCCTTTGAATTTAAACTATCCTTCTTTGATATTTCGACTCATTCTCAGCAATTGTTTCTTTTTGATCTGTGACTCCAGGATGGTTGAGACGAGATCACATCGCCAGGGCCAGGGGGACGCCGATGAGAGGTCTGCCACCTCTCATACTCAGCAGCCAGCCCCTGGTGCCGCAGCCCCAGTCATGCCGGCTGGGGTAGGCGTTTCAGCTGCTTTCGGAGAAGCCCCTCCACCTGTGAGGCATGAGCCGAGTCCGATGATTCTGGATGTGCTTCAGCAGCAGCAGCCACCTGCGGAGACAGTTGACGCCGTTCAGCTGTTAGCCTTCTTCCGATAGTACATGGAGGGTCAACAGACCTAGCAGCAGAGGCACACAGCAGAGCTCACACGAGGCATTGATCTGGCCATTACTACGGTAGAGAGAGTTGTAGCTCAGCCAGCGACAGCCCCGCAGCCGTACCAGCCATGGAAGAAGGGCATCCATGATTTTTAGAAGATACACCCGAGAGACTTCCGAGGGACAGATGGGATCTTGTATGCCGACGAGTGGATTAAGCACATGGAGGAGATATTCAGGTTGGCTGAGATCCCGACGAGGCTCCAGATTGAGGCAGCGGCCAGCATGATGCAGGATCTGGCCCGTACGTGGTACCAGACCGACCCGAGAGTTGGTACTGCAGGACAGACTTGGGCAGCATTCAAAAAGTTGTTCAAGGAGAAGTTCTTCCCGGACGCAGCGCTGGGAGCCCTCGAGACTCAGTTCGAGGCCCTAGTCCAGGGGAGCCAGTCTGTGGAGGAGTACGTAGGAGAGTTCTGCCGCCTAAGCAGATTTATAGAGGGCTTGTCAGAGGCGACGAAGGCCCGGAGGTTCCGAAAGGGCTTGGTAAAGGAGGTCAAGTCCTACACTAAGAATACCCGCAGTGCTACCTTTGAGGAGATCCTAGTGGACGTGTTAGCTGCAAAGGATGATCTTGAGCTTAGGCTCAAGAGGGGGCGAGACTTCCAGGGAGGCAGCATTAGCGGAGGACCGACCAAGAGGCCACACTTTCAGCAGCAGCACCAGCAGCACCACCAGCAGCAGAGGTTCCAGCCGCAACAGTTTCAGCAGCCGAGGCATCAGCCAGTGCAGCATCAGCAGCAGAGGGTGCAGCAGCAGGCACCGAGGCAGCAGGCCACCACCTGTGCTTATTGCAAGAAGCCAGGGCACGGGTGGAGCGAGTGGAGGAAGAGACTGGGCAAGTGCCTGGTATGCGGTTCATCAGACCACCAGATGAGGGAGTGTTTCGTAGCACGAGCAGCTCAGGGAGGAGGAGCCAGAGCTCCAACAGGCCAGCAGAGGGGACCAGTCCTGCCGACGCAGCAGCAGAGATTTGTTCAGCACCAGCAGCAGGCCAGAGGAGGATAGCAGGGCGAGCTTTCGCCATGGCGACTGAGGATGCAGAGGCGATAGGAGAGCTGATCGCAGGTTCGGTTCTTCTCGACTCCAGACCAGCTTTTGTATTATTCGATTCCGGTGCTTCGCATAGTTTCATATCAGTATCATTTGCGATTAGACACGATATCATAGCTGAATCATTGCCTAGAACTTACAAGATCACGACCGGAGGTGGCATTATCCTCGTGAGTGATGTTTGTAGAGGTCGGAGTGTTGTTTTGGGAGGCCGTGAGTTGGAGGTGAGCCTGCTCGTAATGCCATTGCCGAACTACGATATAGAACTCGATATGGATTGGTTGAATAGGCACCATGCTAGTATTGATTGCAGAGGGGGTAGAGTTCTCTTCAGAGTGCCGGAGAAGCCAGAGTTCGAGTACTCCAGACGTCAGGTGGAGCAGAGCAACGAAGTTTTCTGCGGAGTCTCGGTTGAGGAGCAGACGATTCCACACCCCTTGATAGCAGAATATATGGATGTTTTTCCAGAGGAGTTGCCTGGGTGGCCACCAGACAGAGACATTGAGTTCTCGATAGACTTGGTTCCAGGAGCGAAATCCATCTCTCAGCATGTCTATCGGGTGAACAACAGTGAGTTGTTGGAGCTGAAGAAGCAAGTAGATGAGCTGCAGGACAAGGGCTTCATCCGTTCGAGTTCATTTCCATGGGGTGCACCAATATTGTTTGTGCCGAAGAAGGATGGGTCAGTACGGATGTGTATTGACTACAGGGCACTCAACAACCTTACGATCAAGAACAGATACCCACTGTCGTGGATCGACGATCTTTTTGACCAGTTGAGCGGAGCTCGGGTATTTTCCAAGATTGATCTGAGGTCAGGATATCACCAGGTGAAGGTGAAGAGGGAGGATATTCCCAAGACCGCTTTCAGGATGCGGTACGGGCAGTTTGAGTTTTTGGTTATACCGTTTGGGCTAACCAATGCACCAGCAGTGTTTATGAACCTAATGAACAAGGTGTTCCACCAGTACCTGGATCAGTTTGTGGTGGTGATCATTGACGACATCTTGGTATATTTCAAGACTGAGGAGGAGCACGAGGAGCACTTGAGGATAGTGCTGGAGACTCTCAGGAAGGAGCAGCTTTATGGGAAGCTCTCCAAGTGTGAGTTCTTCTTGGACCGGATTGACTTTTTGGGGCATATGGTGACTGGAGATGGTATCTTAGTTGACCCCAAAAAGATCACAGCAGTTGAGGTATGGGCAGCACCGACTTCAGTGGCAGAGATCAGGAGCTTCCTGGGGCTGGCAGGATATTATCAAAGATTTGTGCAGGATTTCTCCCGGGTTGCAGAGCCGTTGAATCGGTTGACCCGGAAGGATGCTGAGTATGTTTGGTCAGAGGAGTGTCAGGCAGCTTTTGATGAGTTGAAGAAGCGGCTTACGACAGCTCCGATTCTGACATTGCCTTCAGGATCAGGAGGATTCACTATTTATAGTGACGCTTCAGGGAAGGGGCTGGGTTGTGTCTTGCAACAGCATGGGAAGGTGATTGCCTATACTTCCAGGCAATTACGTCCCCATGAGAAGAACTATCCTACCCATGACCTAGAGCTGGCAGCAGTGATATTTGCTCTGAAGTTGTGGAAGCACTACCTGTATGGAGAGAGGGTGGAGATTTTTACAGATCACAAGAGCTTAAAGTATGTGTTCACTCAGAAGGAGCTGAATATGAGGCAGCGCAAATGGCTAGAGTTGATGAAGGACTTCGACATATCACTTCAGTATCACCCAGGAAAGGCCAACATGGTTGCCGATGCCTTAAGTAGGTATCCGACAGCCATGTGTTTGACCATGGACCGTCACTTGTTTGCTGATTTGGAGAGCCTTGGGATTGAGGTGATCATGCCCGGAGTTTAGATGCAGTTATAGGGCCTGCAGATTCAGTCGGACTTGATGGAGAGGATCAAGTCGGCCCAGTTTGAGGACGTTGCTCTGCGGTGTCTCCGAGAGCAGGTTCGAGCAGGATTGGTGGATGGCGAGTTTTCTCTTACGGAGGATGGTGCCTTAAGGCACGGTTCCAGGTTATGTGTGCCCAGCGGAGAGCTCAGGGAGCAGGTGTTGCAGGAGGCCCACAAATCTTAGTACTTTATACACCCTGGTGCCAACAAGATGTACCGAGATCTGAGGGAGCATGTTTGGTGGTATGGGATGAAGCGGGAGGTGGCTCGCTTCGTCGCTAGGTGCTTGGTCTGTCAGCAGGTCAAGGCAGAGAGGCAGAGGCCCGGTGGATTGTTGCAGCCGTTGCCCATTTCCGAGTGGAAGTGGGAGCATATCACTATGGATTTCGTATCTGGATTACCGCGTACACCAGGAGAAAAAGACGCAATTTGGATCATCGTTGATAGGTTGACCAAATTGGCCCACTTCTTGCCATTCAAGGTGGGTACGTCTACAGAGAGGCTTGCGGAGATGTATATACGACAGATAGTCAGGATTCACGAAGTTTCGGTCAGCATCGTCTCGGATCGGAATAGTCGCTTTACTTCTCATTTCTGGAGGAGTCTGCAGATTAGCTTGGGTACTCAGCTCAAGTTTAGTACTGCATACCACCCCCAGACGGACGGACAGTCAGAGAGGACTATTCAGACACTTGAGGATATGTTACGGACGTGTGTCTTGGACTTTGGAGGTTCCTGGGAGGATCATCTATATTTGGTAGAGTTTGCTTACAACAACAGTTTCCAGGCCAATATTGAGATGTCACCTTTCGAGGCTCTGTACGGGCGTAGGTGTCGTACACCCTTATCGTGGGATGATGTTGGTGAGCGAGCTTTGCTGGGACCAGAGATGGTTGCTGACGCAGCCGAGAAGGTGAAGCTCATCAGGGACAGACTTCGCGTGGCACATGACAGACAAAGGTACTGGGCCGATAGCCACCGGAGGCCCTTAGAGTTTGAGGTACAGATTAGAGTAGGATTAGATTTAGGTTTGTTTGTTGTGTTTTATTGATCATGTTTGTTTATCATAGTTAATTGAGACCTTGCTTGTGATTAGGTTGGAGACCAGGTTTTCTTGAGGATATCTCCAACTCGTGGTACGATACGTTTTGGTGGAGGCGGGAAGCTTAGCCCGCGCTTCATCGGCCCTTTCGTTATCAGCGAGAGAGTCGGTGACGTGGCATATAGGCTAGACTTGCCACCTGCACTAGTAGGTATCCACAACGTATTCCATGTATCACAGTTGAGATGGTACGTGGCTGACCCTAGCCATGTGCTCGACCATTTGGAGATTGAGGTTGGGCCTTCTCTCAGCTATCCAGAGTAGCCAGTGGAGATACTGGATCGACGGAAGAAGGTTCTGAGGAACCAGGTGATACCTTTGGTTTGCATCACATGGAGGAATCATTCTCCAGGAGAGTCTACCTGGAAGCGGGAGGATGAGATGTGCGAGCGATACCCATATCTTTTTGGACCATGAGGTATACTTTCTATCCTTCTCATCAGTTGCATTTCGCCTTTCAATTTTGAGGACAAAATTCTTTTAAGGAGGGTAGATTTGTCACTACCATATTTCTAGTTTGAGGGTATTTTTGTCATTTTTGAGGATATTTGAATTTATTATAATTTATTTGAATTTATGGGAATTTTTAGGATTTAGTTTGGAATTATTTGAATGATGGTTGACTAGGTTGACTTTAACTAGCATTGACTTGGTAGACTAACCTAGAAGCTAACCCTAGTTGTGTTTGGACTTGATTAGGTCATGTGACCCTAACCTAACAATAAGTTAATTCCTAATAGGCCATTAGAATTTAAGTTAGAATAGAGAGACTTTTAGCCATAAGCCATGACTTATGGTTTGAAACCATTAATTAGCAACTTAGCCATAGAGGCCCAAGCCCAACCCATTAGCTAACCCTAACCCTAAAATTAGTTGGCCGGCCACACCTACATTGGGAATGCTACCCTATAAATACTCTCTTCCATTAGGGCTAGCCTCTTTAGGAAAGTTCATTTGGAAAGAGAGGTACTTTTCCAACTTCATTAATTCATAGAAATTCCATATTAATTCTTTTTTTCCTCAAACAAATTGCAATAGGTTCTAATTTAGGTATTCTTGCTGTTTGTATATTTTATTCTCAGTTTGTTAGCAATTTGGTAAAGTTTGGGGAGCAAGGAGACACCCGCTCTTTGGAGCTTTCTTTGGTTTTTGACACCTATAGGTAACTCCTCCAAATCTCATTGAAATTACTGTTATTATTGCTTATTGACCTAGATCTAAGTGTCCCCTAGCTAACCCTAGAAATTCGTGGCATTTAGTGTCCATTTCGTGTCCTAAATGGACACGTATCAGCCCACTAGTGAAGGTGTTTGATGAAATGCCCCAAAGAGGATTTCAATTTATTTTTAGGAAAGTTTTTGAATAGGAATTATTGATTTGTTGTGGCTTATAGATTTCTGTTGGACTGAACACGTTTCGTGTCGTGTCGGGGTCGTATTGGACCAGTGGACACGCCCCTGCGCACACGCGGTTGGCTGCCCTGCTACCCGCGTGTCCGTACGGCCATCCTAGAGCACGTGGACACTTGATATTGGACACGGAGCTAGGGGCAGTGTCTGACACGACACTCCCAAAGTCTCGTGTCCAATAGTATTGTGTCAGGTGAGCTAGGACACGTGCACGGGTTCTCTACTGTGCGTGCACAGTACAGTGTTGTGCTCGTGCATGTTTTGACACGTTCATGTCAGTTGTGGACACGGCTTTGAGTGTACATCACGTGCAAGTATTGTAGGTTAATTACAAATTCTTCTTTCAACATATTAATGTGTTTTTAATATTCAATTTTGAATTTCCCATGGTAGACTGATACATGTTTCTGTTCTGATATTACACTGAGTTCATTTCCATTTCCAACTGTTTAATTAATGATTTTATCATATTAATTGATTGTACATGTGTATTAGTTCATGTTAGATTGGGTTTACATATTAGACTAGGTTTTATGTTCAGAAATTAGATTTTCGATGTTGAATTAGACTTTTGATAGTGTGGACTGATACCATGTACACGTTTCATTAATCCTGAGTTTAATTTTCCTGTAAACTGATCCTAAACTGATGTTTTAATTGTCATGGTTGATCCTACATGTGCATTAGTTCATGTTAGTTCGATTTTTCATGTTAGATTAGGTTGTTTGATCTAGAATGGGATTTTGAACATTCAATGGACTGTTAACTGTCAATTATTTTTATTTATTAAACTGTCAATTGACTTTCCTTAATTCCTGTCAAACTGATTTGTAAACTCCTTTTCCATTTTGTTATTTCCATTGTTAGTTCATGTTAAAGTAGATTTTAATTGGTGATTGGGATTTATGGTTAACTGAATTCTCATGTATTTTGTGGTAAACTGTCATATAATGGAATGGGATGTTGAATTCGATTTAGTTCACTGATTGTTAATAAACTGTCATTTGATTCACTTATTGAACTGATTTGATTTCCTATTCTTTTCAACTGTTTTCCAATACTAAATTCCTATTTCCTGTGTGACACTCACTGTTAGCTAGACTCAGTTTAACCCATGACACACACTCTACTAGCTAACTGTCAACTAGTTTCCTTGTTAAACTGACAACTGATTTCCAGGAATCCCCTTTGTATCACACACTAGTTTGATTCAATTCACTAAGGCACTGTTTTTCCTAATGTTACTTTTACATGCTAAATTGGGTTCCTTCCTATATTTTTCTGAAAACTGTCATGTGGGTTCCCTATTTTACTGAACACAGGCCACACACTTGACCCCCTGATTTCCTCACATTCTCTCACACACATTGCACACTCATACACACATGTTGACACCCTCACTCATTCGCATTGCTTGCCTCTACACTAACACACACACACAGAGTTAACTAAGACACACTCTAGTATACACATCTCTTGACACACACACATCACTCCTCTTTTTATCCCTCTTTACATTTCTATATACCCTATATATATATATATATATATATATATATATATATATATATATATATATATATATATATATATATATATATATATATATATATATTTAATATATATATATATATATATATATATATATATATATTTTTAATATATATATATATATATATATATATATATATATATATATATATATATATATATATATATATATATATATATATATATATATATATATATATATATATATATATATATATATATGTATGTCTATATATGTAGTGTATGTATGTATCTAGTATAGATGCTTGTGAATAGTATGTAAATATGCATCTATGTATATATATATATATATATATATATATATATATATATATATATATATATATATATATATATATATATATATATATATATACCTATAATATGATGTATAAAAATAGGTATAATATGGTTTCCTAATGTGTGTGTATTAGCATAGGACTATAGCCTATGGATGAAATGTGTGATGTTAGTATAGTCTAGTATAGTAGTGTATTGACCAATATAGACTTGTTAGGACTTAGAATGACTATTAAACCTAGTTTAACATGACCTAGACTTGTTTAGACCTAGAATGACTTGTTTGACCTAATTTAGACTTGTTGGACCAAGTTTGACTTCTAGGGTTGACCAGAGTTGACCAAGAGTTGACTTTGGCCTAGATTGACCTAGATTCATATAAATGTATTGTAGTGCATCTTATTACCATTCTGGACATGTTATGACTTGTGCTGTTCTAAATAGGAGCCAGACACCACTCCTTGGACAGTACTTTCATCTTGGACACTCAGATACCAGGCGAGTACATTCTCTGATCATTTTATATCCTGTTTAGAATTATTTTCCTGCTTTAAATTACTTTACTTGATACTGTTACGTTGGTCACACGGATTAGTACTATATGGATCCCTTCTTGAGATGTTATCCCCTCAGGGAGCATCGTATACTACATGTTCTGTGCATTTCACTTACATGGTGTATCACTATGCTTCACGGTTCATTGATCACTTGTGACATGTACTCTCATGATCATAGAGTCTTCCTTGAATCACCCACTTATGGGCATTCCTAGAATCACCCATTTTTGGGCCTTCCATGTATCACCCCTTGTGGGCCTTTGCATGGAATCATAACATAACCTGGCTGGATCCTTGTGTATTGATTGGGGGTATGGGGGAGTAGAAGTAGACATGTGAATAATATCCAAGTAGTATCTCATCTGATCACCTCCGTAGTGTCTCATCAGGATCTTCTATGCCATTCACATGTTTATATTGTACTCTGACTCATTAGCCACTGATAGTTCTCTATTTACAGTATATATTTCCATTATAGCTTTCTCTGTTTACATCCTGTACTTTCTTTCAGTTCCTGTATCTTACTTTACTGCATGATTATATTTTCTAACCTGCTATGAACTGTTGAGATGTGTTGTGCTCGTTCCTGTCCAGACTGGACCTGTTGAAAATATTACAGAGGACGAGGAGGAGGCCTGTGTGGATACCTACAACGGGGCAGCTCTAGATGACACAATTGATCCAGATTTCCAGCCGGATCCATTAGCTATAGAGACTGAGGCTCCCTAGTCTAGGTTTTACTATTACTGTCATTTGGGATCTGGATTGTATATATCCTTTCATATTCAGTAGTTGAGACTTGTATTTCTGGATGTTTGCTGAGATATTATCTTAGACACTTAGACTTTTCTGATCTTCTGTATTTCATTTGAGTTTTATATCATATCGTACTTCTTCTTCTTTAGTTGTGATTGAGTTTATATTCTGCTATGTCACCCCCATTTGGGGAGTATAAACTGTTTAGCATTATATTGTTAGATGTTGTGACCTAGGACAGCGTTCTACCGCCGACACTGCGGCGTAGGCTGGGCGTTGTTACGTTCTCGTACCCTCACAGTGGGTACGGGTCGTGACAGAAGTTCAAACAGTTGGTGGTACACATGTCTAACCGTGATCGTGATGAGCCTTCTGCATCCGGTAGCGGTAATCGCCAGAATAACTGCAAGGGCAAAGAAACCTTGAATATTAACCTCAAGAGCAAGGAATCTCTGGCCGTTAATGTGGCTCAACCCATGTCTACCTGTACTCCTTCTGTACCTCCACCAAAGGAACCTCGTCCAAAAGTAGAGTATTCCTTTGATGAAAATGATACCGCGAGCATCTTCGACTGTTTGCTGAAGAGCAATAAATTGTAACTCCCTGACCCTAAGAAGCCTGACGAAGTCGGTAAGACTGACCACCCTAAGTATTGTGTTTATCACAGGTTCATAGGGCATCCTACTCGGGCATGCTATGTGCTCAAAGACAAGATTCAAGAGTTGGTTAACGCCGGTGTCATCATTCTCCAACAGGATGAAAAGACTGTTACAGCCAATATGATTTCTGTACAGTTTGGTGACTTCCCGCCACAAGTGGTGCAGAACGGCATCATCCCCATTCGCAAGGCCACTCTGGAGATTGAAAATCTTCCTCCTCCACGAAGTGAAGGTCTTGTCCCCTTATCCCTTGATAACGACGAGATCATGTGGATTCATCCTGATCTTGTTTCAGATTTTGAAGTCCCTTCTTCCTCCAAGCATAAAGAATGCTCTAAAGGCAAAACAAAGAGCTGCAATATGGTGTCTTTTGACCCCATAGTTGAAGAAGAGATCCTATTGGGCACTAGGTCGAGAAAAACCTATTTATGGGAGCATCCCGAAACTCAGAAGGATCCTACTTCGTCTTCTGAGGTTGTTCCAGTGCAGTCTGTCTCTACAGAGGGCATCCCTTCTACATCATTATCGGTTGTGGAACCAACTCTTCCTAAACCGAAAGTAGCCGACAAAAGCAAACAACAAGTCCGCTTCGACAAAGTTTTGAAGAAGTCTTCTCCCTCTGGACTTGAAAAGCCGTATAACTTTGATATATTGGCTCAATTAGCCAACAAACCAGCCAGGTTATCCATTTTCGAGTTCTTACGCCTCTCTAAAGAGACTCGAGAAACACTAAGTGAGGCTTTGATGCAGGCAGACACTTGCCTAACTCTTCTCAAGAAACCTGAGTCAGAATATGTCTCTTGTCTCCATTGTCACAGTGTGCTGGAATTAATTCCAAACATCACCTTCACATGAGATGACATGTTGATGGAAGATAATCGGCATGACCGTCCTCTCTACTTTACAGGATATGTCGACACCATGAAGGTCGATCGTATTCTGATAGATCCAGGGTCAGCACTCATCATCATGCCTAAGACGATGTTGGATGCTCTGAAGATTCCAGTGCATTGCCTCTCCAGCACTATCACCACAATCCTGGGATTCAACCAGGAAAGAAGTGAACCTTTAGGCAAGATACACTTAAAGCTCCAGATTGGCAATCTTCGCACGAAGGTCACCTTCTACATTATAGACAACCATGGTTGTTCTTACAATGCTCTTCTGGGGAGACCATTCCTTTATGAACACAACATTGTTCCTTCTACTCTCCATCAATGCTTCAAATACGTTGATGACAAAGGGAAAGTCAAAAAAGAAGTTGTGGATCTCTACCCGTTTAAAGGCGTTGAAGCATATTACAACGACGCTCGCATGTACAAAGAAGAGTTTATGAAGGTAGTTTTGGCCATTGATGGTGAGGAAGAACAAGAAGCAGTGCCCAATGACACTCTCATCATACATGTCAAAGGACGTGTTTCCCATCCCCAATCCTCCAAACCACTGGCTATTCATCTGCCAGCCCAGAAGCAATCAATTGGTGTTAGTCAAGATAAAAGGAAGCTCACCTCTTCTGAGCCACTAGTTATCGACTTACGTCGTAATAAGGATAAAAAGGAGCTCACCTCTTTTGAGCCACTGGTTATCGACTTACGTCGTAACAAAGATAAAAGGGAGCTCACCTCTTCTGAGCCGCTTGTTATCGACCTTCGTCGCAACAAGCCTAAACCTCCTTGCTCTTCTGTTCCTCCTCTTGTAATCGATCTGACCAAGCCGGTTAAGGCTAAAGGTTCTGTTGTAAATATGGATGTACAAATCAATAAAAAAGCATCTACTTTCCAGTATACTAATGTCATTTATCATACTAAATGCTATTTGGATATGCTTGACAGCTTTCAGTCATTTACGATAGGGGTTGTACAATTCCTTCAGACAGAAGTATTATTTGAACATCCAGATGACTCATATTTTGTTGTCCCTTCTCGAAAGAGAGGTGAGAGTCCAATACTTTTTAGTAAAGAACCAGAACAAAAATTCAGCTATACGGATGATAGCAAAAATAACGATATGGGACGTCTCCAACTTTGTCGTTATAGTCAACAATCAAAAGACATCATCCTAAAGATGGGTTATGACTTCAAGAATGGCCTCAATTATGGCAAGGGTAGACGAACTCCTATCCGTATGGTTGTTCCGAAAGGAAAATCAGAGATGTACTACAGCAAGACGAAAAGAGGTCTCGGATATACTTCACCTCCGGTCTTATCTCCAGAAGTCTCCGAATCCGATAATGAAAAATGCTCTAACTCTTCTGATACCAGATCATGGGATTCCGATACCAGCATCGGTCAAGTTCATCGATTGATCGTATCTTCTAACATGGTTTCCCCTCAACTCCCAGAAGGCTATGATGAAGACATAGAAGAAAATCCTGAAATAGATCATTGGGCTCAACGAATGGATACCCAATGGGAACTCCGATTCGAACAAAGAGAACCTCCTACCGAAGATCAATTGGTTCAAATTGATGTAGGAGAAAATGGGTCCCCTCGTCCAATATTCATCAGTAAGAACCTCCCAGAGGCAGATAAGCAAGAATTAATTCTCCTTATTCGGGAATACATTGATGACTTTGCTTAGAATTATAAAGATATTCCAGGTTTAGATCCCAAAATTGCTACTCATAAACTGAATATTTTGCCTAATGTAAAGCCAGTCAAATAACAACAAAGGCGATTCAAGCCAGAAATGATGGACGCAATTGATGATGAAGTCAGAAAGCTTATAACTTGTGGCTTCATTCGAGAAGAGCAACATCCTGATTGGGTAGCCAACGTCGTCCCAGTCTTGAAGAAAACTGGCAAAGTTCGAGTTTGTATTAACTTTCGGGATCTTAATGAAGCTTGTCCAAATGATGAATTTCCTCTCCCTATTACAGATGTCATGATCGACAACACTTGCGAGTTCGAAAGGATGTCCTTCATGGATGGATTTTCTAGATACAATCAGATTTGGATGAACCCTGAAGATGAAAAACATACTTCTTTCCGCACTCCTCGCGGAGTTTATTGTTGCACTGTGATGCCATTTGGTCTCAAGAACGCTGGTACAACTTACCAACGAGCTATGAGTACCATCTTTCGAGATCATCTGCACAAGACTGTCGAATGCTATGTCGATGATATTGCTGTCAAGAGTCGTCTAAAGGAAGATCACATCCAAGATTTAAGAACTATCTTCAATCTAATGCGCCAATATCAGTTAAAAATGAATCCCACCAAGTCATTCTTGGGTGTCTCTAGTGGTAAATTTCTCGGCTTCGTCATTACCTCTAAAGGTATATACATGGATCCCGAGAAGATCAAAGCCATTCAAGAGATGCGCCCTCCACGCAACTTAAAAGAGCTACGAGGATTCCAAGGTCGACTTGCGTACATCAGGAGGTTCATTTCAAATCTGTCTGGACGCTGTAGACCGTTTACTCAATTAATGAAAAGGGTGTATCTTTCGTTTGGACCGAAGAATGTCAACAAGCATTCAATAATATAAAGCAATATTTGATGAACCCGTCAGTCTTAGTGCCACCAATCTCAGACATACCATTCTTGATGTATGTCCGTGCTATGGATCATTCATTAGGTGCTTTACTTGCCCAGAAGAACAAAGAAGGCCATGAATAAGCCATCTACTATCTTAGTCGTACTATGATCGATGATGAACACCGTTATAGTCTGGTTGAGAAAGAATACCTAGCTCTTATGTTTGCTGTTCAAAAGACTCGGCATTATATTATTGGCCAAACCATTCACGTCATTTCCCGAGTTAATCCTCTTCGGGTACTGATGAAAAAGCCCAGCACACTCAATTTTCGACTGGCTACATGGACCATTCTGCTAGCCCAATACGACATGGTTTATGTTCCACAAAAGTCTGTTAAGGGTCAAGCACTGGCTGATTTTTTAGCAGCTCATCCTGTTCCGGAGACATCTAAGCTTTACGACGAAATTCCAGATGAAATATTAGAATCAAACATGATCTCTGAAGAATTTTCTACCTGGTATCTGTTCTTCGACGGAGCATCCCGGATCGGACCAAATGGGACCATTGTTGCAGGAGTTGGAATTGTTCTAGTCTCTCCAGAAGGATTAGCTATCCAAAGAGCGTATTCCTTAGATCAACCATGCTCTAACAATGTGGCTGAATACAATGCTCTGCTTATTGGACTCCAACTAGCTAAACAATTAGAAGTCGAATATCTTGAAGTCTATGGCGATTCTAAACTGGTTGTCAATCAGGTTAGAGGAACATACGAAGTTCGCCATCAAGATCTAGTGCCCTATCTTGAAGCTGCAATTTACATAGCTACATCATTCAAGGCTTTCTTCCTTGAATATGTTCGACGAGCTTGTAATACTGAGGCAGATGCTTTAGCTAATCTCGCAGCAGTTTTAGCAATTTTCGTCAAAAGACAGCAAGTGGTTATTGTTTCCAATAGAGAGTTGTTCTACATTGAAAACAATCACAACATTGAGTTCAGTAACTTCACCGAAGTCAATGTTATCAATGAAGATTGGAGAGCTCCTTTCATCGACTTTGTAGTTCATGACATACTTCCTGAAGATCCTAAGGAGGCTACGAGTATTCGTAGACGATCTCTTCGATTCTACTATAATCAAACTACCAAGACTCTATATCGATGGACTTATGACGGCCTACTCATGCGCTGTCTTGCTGGTGATGAAGCAAATCAGGTATTGCACGAAGCTCATGATGGTGTCTGTGGAGCACATCAACCCGGCCCTAAACTGCAGGATCGTATCCGACGAATGGGTTACTACTGGCCCTCTATGGTGTCTGATGCCATTGAATATGCAAAGAAATGTCGAGCTTGTCAAATCCATGCAGATTTTATCTATCAACCGTCGGAATTCTTTCATCCGACTGCTGCTTCCTGGCCTTTTGAAGCTTGGGGTATGGATATTATAGGTCCTATCAATCCTCATTCTTCTAAGGGACATCGGTTTATACTAGCAATAACTGATTATTTCTCCAAATGGGCCGAAGCTATACCTTTGGCTGAAGTCAAAACCAGTAGCGTCATCAACTTCGTCAAACACCACGTTATCTACAGATTTGGTGTACCTCGACGCATCGTTCACGACAATGAACCTCAATTCATCAGTCAAAAGTTTACCAGGTTCTGTGACGATCATCGGATTGACAATGTCGCTTCTACAGCTTACAACCCGACTGCTAATGGCTTGGCTGAAGCATTCAACAAGACTATTATCAAACTCCTTAAGAAGTTTGTGTCTACTAACAAACGATATTGGAGTGAAAAGCTTGGAGAATGTCTATGGGCCTACCGTACTACGATCCACAACCCCACAGGCTGTACACCCTTCTCTCTGGTATACAGTTGTGAAGTAGTTCTACCTCTGGAACTTCAAATTCCTTCTTTGAGAATTGTCATCGCTAATGAACTTACTATGGAGAACAATGATCTTCTTCGACTTCAAGAACTGGAGGCGCTCGATGAGAAGCGACTATTGGCTCAACAACATATTGAATTATATCAAGCCCGTATCTCGAAGACTTTTAACCACAAAGTCAAAATTAGAGCCTTTCAGAAAGGAGAACTTGTTCTAGCAGTCAGATGTCCCATGACTATGACTCACATGAGCAAAGGCAAGTTCGATACGAAATGGAAAGGGCCTTATATCGTGAGTAAAGTCTTCTCAAATGGAGCCTATCAACTCACAGAGCTGGACGGTCGAGTGGCGATGATGCCTATCAATGGCAAATTCCTTAAAAAGTACTATGTATGAATATAAAAGGGATTTCTTGTAAATATGACAAGACAGTTCATAAATAAATTTTGATTTTATTTCATCATAAATGATGTTACATGATATCAAGGACGAGAATCACTATCGTCCTCTTTAAAGACAGGACGAGGACCACTACCGTCCTTTTCAAAATATAATCGACAAAAGAGCCAAGGACATTCTTGCTCGATTTTACTAGAAACGTGTAAGCGGCCATCCTCATTGCCTCTTCTTCTTCTTCAGTCCTTCCTGGCTCGACTAGAAAGTCCAAAATATCCCGTGGCGGCTTGGGTGCCGACGAGCCATCGCCCACCTCCGTCTGCCTTGGCTGGGTTGGCTCGGCTGGACGTTCCTCAGCAACTTCTTCGACCTTCGGGATGATTTCAGCCTTCTTGGATGCATATCCAGACGACATTTTGTGTTACAATTAAAAGTGATCACTCCATCTAAATTTATGTTCTATTTATAGGCAGAGATTCTTGAGATAGTCGTTTACGTAAACCGAAGCGACGGATTCTTCACAACATTCATTCCATTCACCCGATGGTTCATCCGTTCATTCCACACCATTACGACGGTCCATCCGTTTATTCTATTCAACCGATGGTTCATCCATTCATTCTATTCATTTGACGCATCACTCGTTCATTCCATTCATCTGACGGTTCATCCGTTCATTCCATCCAATTGACGGTTCATCCGTTCATCCCGACGATTCACTTCGTTCATACATTCTGACGACTCATCCGTTCATCCATATCAACAACTTGTCACGTATTTATTACCTGTGACTAAGTTGTCTATCGAAATAATAATATTCAAAAAGAAAATTATATTCTGCCATGTCCATATTACCTTTGAGCAGATATAATGAATATAGTTATTTTCTAAATCAAGAAATATATCATGTCCTGAACTTCTGAATATATTTTCTATCGCTATTATTTATATCCGTAACGGGATATGCAACAAGTAATAGATCCACAAAATAATGTCTTTTTATTGATCAAGATAAAAGATGTTACAAAAGACATATCACAAAGAAGAAAATACAAAAGGTTTTCTTTTACTCAGTCGGTGGGGTCATCAGATTAGCTATCTGCTGCTTCAAGGATTGGAGTCGTTCTTCACGAGAATCCAGCACCCGCCTTCTAGCCTCTGCCCTTCCAGATATAGCGTCAAATATTGTCAAGGTCACTAGTCGACGAGTGATTTCATCTTGATAAAATTTGGCAAACTCATTCTTCTCATGGGTCAGAGTGTCCAGTTGCTGAACTGCAGCTTGATGCTGTGTGGTCTCTTCTTTAAGAGCAAGTTGAACGATTCTCAACTCTTCTTGAAGTCGAGCAAATTTTGCCTTCAGATCAGCAACCTTCTTCTCTTTCTCCCCAGCAGTAGACGCTATTATATCCATCTGAGAATCATACTCTGAAGACTTCGTAGCGAAAGTATCCAAGAAAGTCTTGAAATCAGCTTTCATGACCTCAGCTTCTAGAGTCATCCTTTCGAACTAGGCATTCACCAGTGGCTCTACCTCCCCTCGGTTAAGATCTTTATAAATCTTGATTGATTCCTCCAGCTCATCCAGCACATGTTCAAGGTATGTAGCCTGAGCTTCATCACCTTGAGCTCGGATACCGTCGATCAGATAAGAAGTTGGACTTCTGACAGTGATGAAATCAACATTTTCTTTCTCTATTACCCTTTCTACTAAAGGTCCCAAGGATCTGAAGAAGAAATTGGTAAAGGAACCAACTACAAATTTATTGGTAGCTACTGCACTAGGTGTAGCAGCTACTCCTACCGAAGCTTCAGCAGCAGATGCTTGTGAAGGCGGAAGTTCGGCTTCTTGAACACCGACCGTAGCCTCTTTTGACAAAGGAGCCATTGTAGAGCTAGTTGCCCCTCCTAGATGTTCTTCTGCGAAATCAAGTAAACATCATCAGGTTGCTGTTACTAAGGACTAAAAAAGAGATCAAAATAAAGGCAAACTTACCAAAACTGGCTTTCGTGACAAGATTGTCATTTAATGAAATAGGCTGGAGCCTCACGGAAGTAGTTTCAGACATTACTGCCTGACTACTTCCCACTTTGGAGCCGCCTGATAGATGACGACTGCCGCTGGCTATCGCCTCTGTCTGCACTATGTCAGTGCATACCGGAAGAATCGGAGAAGGCTGAATTTCTGCATGAATGAAAGTTAAAACATCAGTCATCTGATCTATAAATGAAGAATATCAAAATTAGTCAGTACTACGTTGATCAGTGATAATAGCTTCCTCCGGTGCTACTTCATTAGCAGTACTCTTCTCTTGGGATGCATGGATAGCAGCATCCTCTTCTGGATTGTCATTAACATCATCCGCCGATGTTTCCTCATCATCTTCCCCTTCTCTTGTGCTTCCTCATCATCACTTACATCTACTGAATCTATGTCATGGAAGCCGAAATTACATCCATCCAGAGCCTCGATCATCAGTCGATCTTCTTCAGCACGACACGATCTTGGTGTGGCTGGAAGATGAACAGCTTCCATTGCAAGTGCGGGAGATGGCAATACTTCGACAGATGATTCCGACTCATTGATTGGGGTCGGAGTTGCAGCCGCTTCTCTTTCTGTAACCTCATATTGTGCCTCCGCGGTCTCTTCTTTTGTGTCTGTGACCTTGTCCCTTATCTCTGCACTGGTAGCTCCTTCTTGTGTATCTGTCACCTGCCTAGGCTCAGGAGCAGGCGTAGGTGAAGGCATCATAACCCCGGCAGCAGCACTTATCAAGGCAGATGCATGGATAGGTTTGGAGGGAGTGGTCACTTTCTTTCTGAAAGCTATTTTCTTCCTGCGTAGAGGTTCTTCTGGGCTCTCTACTTCTGCAGCGTGTGTTTGTCTTTGGATGGAAGTCAGGGTTGTCGCTTCTTCTCTGTGAATTGACTCAGCCTGTTGTCGAGACTGCGATCGAGTAGTGACTCTTTTCGAATAGTCTACATCGGTCTTCTTCTTAGAGATAGAGAAGATGGTTCTTCTGCCTTCGTTTTCTTCTTCTTGATCGAAGATCTTACAACTTTCAAAGAAACACGCAGCGGTTCGTAGACTTCTTCAGGGAAGTTGGCTTCCCTCGAAGCTTCTAGAGGCGCATCAACCAGCTCGTGTTCTTCATCATTACCAGGAGGCAACAAAACAGGTGCTCCTTTTCTAAATCGTGTCACCGTCGCAAAGCTGTCTATTAAATTGAAATTTTTAGCAAAAGTGTTTGCTGACGTATAAAAGATCAAATAAGTATACAGCATGCGCAGGCCACGATCATTCCTTGTCGGCATCGAGAATGTTGTCTTTGGGTCACGGGCATTGTAATAGGCCCAAGCCCGGGCTCCATCAATCAAATAACCTTTTCCCTGTAGGCATGTTATGGCATTACCTATATGAAATTGGTCATAGCCGAATTGGCGTGCAAAATGGCTTGGGAGATAGGGTTCAAGATAACATTCATCTTCGAACCGGTATACTAGATGTGATGGCCGAATCGTCCTCAGCCAATCGAAGGTGGTACGGCCCGACGGTGGCACTCTCACGGAGTCGATCATGTTTGTCGGAACATATTCATAACCGACTGGAGGTGGAACGCAATAGAAGTTCCATCCTTTGCCCAGATTCAAGACTCGCCTGCAGTCTTTCAAAGTAGTATAGATCCACTTACAACCAGAATATCTTCTTAGAAAACTGCCGCTCACTGCTCCCATAGCAGGGTTCATTAAGGAGGGATGGTGTAGAAGCAGCCATCCAAACAGATATGTATACGACAGTTCCAGCCGAGAAAAATGTCCCTTTTCACCTTTTCCTCGAATCATCGAATCAACGAAGAGACGGAGGCCGGCATTCATCCTACATGTCATTGCTGACAATAAATCCATCCTGTAGCCGAAAACGAGACGGACGACAGCAAACAGTACACCGCGATGGAAGCGGTCAACTGCACTGGCCCCAGGTAAGACATATCGTCGAAGCCAGTAAGTAAGAAAACCTGCCAGTTGGGCTTCCTTTGACATGGTCCTGTAACCCATCCTCATGTAGCTTTCGACGATGTCTTCTTTCTTGAAAGGAGGATACTGAAGATCATCCTCAATCTTGATGTCCATATCATTGTGCGTCTCCATCAACTCTATCACCTCGCTGTTGCTAAGCGGTTTGAAGAAGTTGGGATTACAGTTCTTATGTTCTTCGGTCTTCTTCTCAATAATATGGTTTAGGAAAAGATATGGCAGCTACTTGGTCGAATAGCAAGTGCTGGCTGTGCCGCTCTTATAGTATAAAGAACAAATCTTGTAATGGCAGAGTAGCTCTTCAAAAATATCTACCATACTGGTGTTCTCCTGGCGTAGTCTATCAAACTCATCATTTGTCGGGACAAACTCTTCGTAGGGGATATCCCTCATTGGCAAGCCAGAGATGTATTTTATCTCATGCAAGGCTAATCCCATTTCTCCGTGTGACGTCATAAAAGTTCCAGTCCTATAATTATATCTCTCTGCCAACGCAAGAAATAGATGTGGATTAGGGGGGAAGCCATAAACAGTGGCGTACACTATCTGATACAAATTAATTTCTTTGAGCTGATCTTCAAATTGGACCAATATCCAATTGGCCACACAGATCCACCTTTTATTGTCCGGGTTCACAAGACCTGTCAACCGTAGATCTTGGTCCGGATACCTCCCTTCCACCTTTGCAAACTCATTTGTGAATATTGGAGTTCTTACTGGTAGCAGCAGAGAAGAATCTTTCGGCGGGATGCAACCGCGTTTTAGTACTCTGAGCAGGGAGCTATGTCGCTCAGAAGAACTATAGAATATATCTTTATGGTCTGGCCCCTTCTTAACACAGATATTACCCACTCGGGCCTGCTGCTGCGGAGTGATGTCCCATTCCATTCTTCTGGGATAGCTTGCAAAAGCATATCTGGATAAAGGGAGACATCTGGAGATCTTTGTCAAATATATCGTCTTCTCGCCCCTTTGAAAGATTCTATGTTCCATGCGAGGCCTCGGCTGAGAATTCTTGTCAAAAGCCTCACCAAACAAGAACAGAGGTTTCTTATGGGTGACAGTGTCAGCAGTCTGAAGAGGCTGCCCGTTCATCAGACACAATAAAGTATCATTATCTTGCGCAACCATGACAACTTGCCGGGATGACGGTAAAGCATATTGAGGAAAAGAGACATATGAGAGATCCTTCTTGAATTCTGATTCAGACAAAGATCCTGCAAGAACCTCGTAGTTGTGATCTTCTCTGAGGTTAACTACATCAATAAAAAGACAAAGATCAGTATGTACAAAGAAATCAAAAAAACTTCTTCACAGTTCATCAAATTGCGCTGTGTGAAACAATCTATCAGATTGCGCCAGCACAGGCAACGTGCGAGAGACATCAGATTGCACCAGCACAGGCAACATGCACAAGACATCAGATTGTGCCGGCCTACGTGCGCAAGACATCAGTTTGTGCTAGCACAACTGACTTGCGCAAAATGTCAGTTTGTGCATCAATGCGCGAATCGATGGATTGCGCTGAATATTTTGTCAGCGCTTTCCAACCGATTTTACAAAGGTACAGTTTTCATAAAAATGAAAACTATTGTACATACAGCCGAAACCCTAAATAGGGTGGCACAAATGGTTGAGAATACCATCAATCTCTAAAAAGAGAGAGGTATGAAGGTTCGAAAACATCAAAAACCCTAAAAAGGGTTTCGATCAAGGTTCGTCATTTCACCTCGAAGAGCTGGATGGCCCGTCTCGTGACGAGATACTCGTGGTGCAACACGAGTCGAAGGTTCGGCAGGGGCCTTTCCCTTCTTAGTGGCTGATCGCTTGGGTGCCATTGATGTTGACGACGAAAGGAGGAAGAAGAAGTCGGAGTAGGAGAGGAGTTTCTTTCTCTTGAGAAATCGAAAGCAAGTAAAGATTAAAAGAATAGA
>JANAVB010011599.1:907155-1114655 GCA_029216955.1 Iris pallida | reverse complement strand
TTCTGTGCCACTGTGTTGAGTAGATTATTTAGTAACTAGCGCTCCAGAGCCGAGTACCGTTACTAATTGATTATAATCTAATTCGTGTTGGGCTTGGGCTGCAGGCCACTGCGCCCTATTTATTTTATTTAACATATCTGGTATTAATTGGGTCATTTAGATTGTCCCTGCGGACGGGGCTAAGCCCGGTAACTAGCCTATTAATGTATGTAAGTATATGTAGGTTATTATTGTTCCTGTGATAAATTATGTAATTATTATAGAATAAAATAATGTATACTTGTATAGTGTATTATTTGTAATAATAATTTGGGTAGTTATATTAGTTAATTTCTATTAACAAACTTTTACCTAAAATAGTTTTTTTTATAAAACAAAGTATAGTGGTTTCCAAAATATTAATTATAAATATTTTGATCAAGCATAAACCTAGTTTCAAAATTGTATAATTTTTTCTATATATAAATTAAAGGTATTTTATATAAATCTAGATTGAAGGTACGTATATATATATTTGGTTTTATATTTAGATAAAGAACATTTATAAATAATTTCTTGTCAAACTTTACACACTACAGTTTTTCCTCTCTTATAATTTGTTCCTTTTATTATAATTATTGTTATTATATTTATAATTATGGTGGGCCTATATACATATTATAGTTGATAATTACATTAGTTATATTTTGGGTTAATAAATCTTATGGGCTTGGACCTAACTAAATATTTTCTAAATAAGCTTATAGATAAAGAACTATTTTTTTCGTATAAGCTCAGAGACCAATAGGAAACTACTCTTTGTTAAGATCATCTATTAACATGATAATTTTATAAAATAGGTTCTTTGGACTTGACTCAGTGCTAGACCTACTTTCAGCTCAGGACCACAGGCAAGTGCACTTTCTGATTGCTTTCGATTCATAGTAGTCTTTTTATTTCATGTCTATACATATATCTTGCTGCTTGTTGACACGCTCGTCACACGGAGTAGTCGGAAGGGAAAATATCTTGGTAGACATGTGAACTACCCAGAACTATCCCATGAGTCTATTCTTGAATAATAGCCGCTGCACACGACACATGCAGTGTGCCGAATTTACCCCCTAGCCGTTCACATGTCGAAATAGATATTTCACACCACCTAGGTAGATGTCTTTTATTTTTCCTTTTCATCTCCACCGTGCCATGTCATCTGTACTTTCCAGTTTTTATATCTCATATGTTATTTTCATGTCTTGTTAATTCTATTGTGTTTTCGTATTGCCGTCGATTTGTGTGCTTGTTTCATTCCTGACTGGAAACCAATATTTTTCAGGTTTAGTCGCGATCACTCTTAGCATTAGGAAGACTTGGGTATGCAGAGGTCAACCTAGAAATAGATAGCAGTTGTATTATTTCCATTAATTGTGAGAAATTTGTATTTTCTTTAATTTTAAATATTGCAAATATTGTAATAAATCTAGAAATGTGAATGAGCAATAAAGTTTACTTTGAGCATTAATCTCTTGCGGGTTTGACAGCGTTCTACCGTCGACTCTGCGGCGTAGGCTGGCTTGGACACATCTCGTATCCGAAAAGCGGATGCGGGTCAGGACAATGGCCCACAAGAAGCCTACTACCAACATGATACTTGTGTCCCATTTATTTGAGTCCCCACATGTTACCTATTTACCCATGATTATAAGTACCCATTTAAATTCAATTATTGCACCTTGTCCGATTTTGACCCGACCCGGCTCAATCGAAACCAAACCCAAGCTCCGTGTTATCCCCTTATGAACACTCCACATAATTTCTCTCTCTTTTCATATTTTAAATATCTCTTCCTCTCTCTACTTTATCAAATATCTTAAATATCTCATATATATATATATATATATATATATATATATATATATATATATATATATATATATATATATATATATAACTCTCTCTCTCTCTCCTATTACTCACACCTCACCCCCTCACCCATCCACCAGCACAATATTTTCCCCCCAGCCGACTTCTCTCTCTCCCTTTTCATAATATCTTCCCCTCTCTCTCTACTATACAACACTCTCTCTCTCTCTTTATATATATTACACACACACACAATTATATATATATATATCTCTTCCCTACTCCACAGCAAGAACACCACCCCCTCCCCCTAGCCGACAGCCTCCTTCTCCATTCCTCCTACTCTTCTTCATCACTCCATCATCATCATCATCCTCACACCAACACCACTCTCACCATCATCATCATTAAGCTAACCACTCCTACCACCATCTCCATAACCATGAACACCACCACCACCACCGCACAGCCACCCCCACCGTGTCCCGGCGATGCACCACCACCGCGCATGGCAGCACGCAGTAGCGCTGCGACAGCACGCAGCACAGCAGGCAGCAGCAGCTGTAGTACATGAACCACCAGCAAACCCTCCTTGCGGCCTCCGTCGTTTCCGACGTGCACAGTAGGCTATTCGTGCGTTTTGTACAAAAGACGCGCATGTTGGAGAACTCAGAAAGTGCGTTTCGTCTCAGCGACTTCGTACATATTTTTTGAGAGATCCGACCGTTGGATCGATGAACTCTTGGCTCTGTCACAATCTCGGTATATAGCTCTTCATTTTTCTCAAGTTTTGTCTATTAATTTCGTCGTTTGATACATCAAAACTGGCCACCAAGTTGACCGTTTAAATTGTACTATTTTTGGATAGTTTTGTGGAGTCAACTTCGTCAGCTCGTAACTCCGCCGTCGTATCTCCGTCTGGCGTTCCACCAGTTCCTGTGCGTAGCTGGTATAACCCTCTTCCTGTCCCTTAAGTTTCGTTTCATTGTGAGCATGTTTGGTTGGTCGAATTCGACGCCAAAGTTGGCCGTCCGAATTCTTAAATTTATACTTGTAAAATACCATTTTTGAATCCGGGACTCCGAATTCAATTTTTGACACCACCAGTAGACTCGTGGAGTCGTTCTAGCATATTTTTATATAAAATTTGTTAGATTTGGAGGACGTGGGCCCTGACACGCATTTCGGCACAAAGCAGGTCCCACAGTTCGAGTCAACGGTCACTTTGAGATTGGCTCATCAGAATCCAATTCTGGATATACCGTTGAGTTCATGTCGTCATTCTAGACTCGTTGACATATACTTAGTTAGATTTAGTGGACTTTAGCTTCGACACGCATTTTCGTGTAAATCAGATACTAATATCCAGGTCAACGGGCTATTTTGTGATCGGGTCATCGGAATTACATTTCGGACAGACCGTTGGGTTCGTATCATCATTCTGGATTCGTAAACATATAATTTGCTAGATTTTGTAGACTTCTATCCTAACACGTCTTTCAGTGCAAAGTGTGTCCAACGGCGGACATTTTTTTGACACAAAATTACCGTTTTGCTCATGTATCCAAATTGGACTTATGGGTAGGCTATTCTAGCTAATTTGACTATTCTGGACACGTTGGTAATATTTGTTTTGTCATCCGACGATATCTATAGATTTTGCTTATGTATCATCCTTAATTTGTAATTAATTATTATTATTAGTCTATATATTTATATGTTTGGTTTTTGTGAAACTCTAAAGTGATCCTTGTGTTTCTAAGGACCCTAAAGTATTGGTTTAGATATAGTGTCACCCCACATTGGACTTTTATGCTAGGTCATCACTTAGCTAGTGTCCAGTTAGGAGTCGTGTCACACCACTAGTGTAAAATCTTGAACATAACTTAGAGGCTGAATTTGTATATCATTATTGACAGAACACTGGATATCTGTATCTTCATATTCTTATTCTTGCTTTTCTCGAGGCAAGTACCCCTACAAGCTTATTTACTGCTTATAACAATAAACTGTGATTAAATTATGTTAAAATACTGCTTTCTAGATAACTGTAAGTCATATCTCTTCATGTTTCACATGCCTTATACTGCTCTGAGTATCCACCATGTTTTATACTGCTCTCAGTACCTACCATGCTTATACTGCTCTCAGTATCCACCATGCTTTATACTGTTCTCGTATCACTCACATGCTATAAAACGAGTAATGGAAAAACTGTTAGTAGAGTACGTGATCATGCCCCCTTCTCCGTATGTATTTACCGAGTACTGTTACATTCTATATGTAACTTTGTCGTATGTTCTGGTCCCGTATTTGTGTATGGATATACACTGATGCCGTTATGTGTACGTATGTACACATCAGAAAATTGATATGTACCACTGTACATCCTACTACCTATTGACTGATCACTCACCTGCTACAGTTTTAAACTTTAAAACGAATATGTATTACCATGATGAAATGTATCTAAAACTGGTTAAATCAAGATATGCCATGACTATGTTATTTCATCTCTTTCCATCACATGATCAGTATTATATGTTTGTAGTACAAGTACTTGCTCCCGTCCTGACAGGATAACGTTGAAGGTGCACTTTTCGAGGAGGAAATGCTATGTGATACATATTATGGCACTGATTTTGAAGACCTGGCCTTAGCTCCAGAAGAGACCCCAGCAGAAAATCTTGCTTATATATCTTTCATGTGTTTTGAGACTTAGACTTTGGTTTGAACTTATATTTGAATACTGGACTTTGTCTCCAGTTAGATACTTTGGAAGTGTATTATTAAGTCTGTGCGTATTTTACTTTCGCTTATAGATGCTGTGTTGTGATGAACCTTTTAAATGTGATATTAGAACTGTTAGTAGCTTAGATCCTTTATTTTCTATTCTTAGAACAGCTTACTACGCTTTAACCACGCGTAGGCTGGACATAGCTCGGCCCGGCCCAACAATTTGGGTAGCGAGTCGTGACATATTTTTAGTGGCGGTCCATGTAGGTCAAGATTTAAGTTGTTTGGTTACGTTATTGTACCAAGCATGCCTACAACTAGGATGTTAGGACAACTTGTTAACACTGGAAATAAACATTTAGAACACCTAGAGGATTTCTAGGATTGTAACATTGGAAATCTCATCACAGCATTGGACCGTTAACTATATTTAGTCTCTTGCTTGAAATTCAGTGGGTTACAATTTTGACCAGGATAGTACCCTTAGGATGACCCCTGAGGATCTCACTATAATCTTACCTCGAAATCTATTTCCGCTTATTTCCATTTGCGCTTCCTTAATTCGTTGTTGAAATTGATTTATGATTTTCGTTGTTGACTTTGATCTTGCATCATGATAAATTTTGTGGATTGAATTGTGATATATCCTGATAAGGTAAACGTCTGTTTTATTTATGGAGTTTAGAATTTATCGCAGCCATATTAGCTGGTATGACAAAAATATAGGTCCAGATTTTGGGTATACCTATCTTAGTTATGAAATTTAGATTTTCTCGCAGCCATACCAGTTGGCATGGCAAGAATTCTAGATAATATGATTATAGGGGGTATACCTTAGTTATGACTCTATCGTTTGTTGCGTCTAAGCTTACTGGTGTGGGAAAAATTCTGGCAACATGATTTCAGGAAGACGTGTATGGTTATCAGATCACATCTCAACTTGGTTCACTTCGTTGTGACCGAATGAGCAAGAATAAATTCTTATCATCATTCTTTCCTGTCTTGATTAACTCTTTCCTATCTACATCTACAACTAGGATTACAGGTTCTCTAGGACTCTCCAACATGATTGCTTTTACGTTATCTTTTTGGACATAATTGTTTTTGTGTTCATCTTTCCCATAATTTTGACTAAACCTTTTTTCGTTAAACCTCTTGGGTAATTCTTCTCGTCTTTCTCGATAATTGCTGGAAACGCCTTATAGATTGATCCAAGGAAGGTTCGAGAAATTAGATTTTGACCTTGTATTATGGAATCGAGAATTTTGCGGCCAAAGAAATACTGGCGAGACAAGACTTTAGATGACAGCAACATGGTTACATATGTTTCACGGATCTTACTTGAACCATACCATGTTTATTTAATTAATATTTCATGGATTTAGCCAAGATAAGTTCAAGAACCTGTATTATCTGGCATGGCAGCTGTGCATTGCAGCCATCCGCCGTATTACGGAACAAAGAAGTTATTTCAGCCAGATGCACACTGACTTGTCAATAACTTCACGTGACCTAATCGTGGAGGTATATGGTTTTTGAGTTTTATCTCGACTACGTCCTATGCATCTCATTGTCTTCGTACCATTCTTGGATATATTCTGACAAACTTTTCTGTCTTGCTTGACCTTTAACTTATTTGGACACTGTTATGGATTGCTTGACCCAGTCTTAGGCCTTATTACCTTCTATTTGATAGACGACCGAAATAGCCAAACCTTGTTAACTGATTATATAGTATAACTATAAATGTTATTGTATGATTGTGATAAGTACTTTTCCTAGGGATTGGTTAGATTAAGCTTATAGGACAAGTATGAGTGACTGACTATAGTAGACTTGGAAACCATTAAGAACTATTGTATTGATAGTATGACTTGATGAATAGGGTATCTAAGATGGAGAAATGAGATAGTATATTATTGTGACTATGGATTGAACATTAGAATCTTATGCTTAGGTTCGAGGGTTGAGCATTGTAGGACTTTGATGACCAAGTGATTATTGGTTATCTACAAGCTATTTACTTATAATTGGATGGTAGATCGATATGTGGAATGATATAGAATAAGCTAGAATGAGATATAATATTGCGTACGAAATCGAAAAGATATCAGTTAAAACGACAAAGAACAAGGTAAAGATATATGTACATTAGTAATTAATAAATCGGGAGTTTGAAATTGAGGATTTATATTCGGAGGAGTTATTAAGTAAAAAAAAGAAGAAGAAGGCCCTACGCCAAGGATAAGTATTGAACGTATAATTTCAAGGAAAAACGGTAGGAAAGGATTGACGACAAATAATGCAACGGACCTGTGGATTGATAGAAAAAGGATACTTAGGATATGATAAGGAAATCAAGTATTTACAATTGAGGTTGAAAATTTGGTTGATGATCAAGCATTGTTGGCTTATAAACATACCCAGAGAATGACCTATAGTTTAGGGTATACATAAAGGTTCCATATTAGTATGGAAGATTCTAAAGGATATATGGCGTAGTTTATGATAGAAGGACATTTGTTAAACCTGAACCAAAAATATTGTAAAGAGAAACGGAAGAGATGATCACAAGGGTAACAGATTGAGTATCATAGCCAGAGCAGCTATATGTTATAGTTTGACCTATTGGATGATTTTAAATTTCGAGGACAAAATTCTTATAAGGTGGGTAGGATGTAAGTCCCCTGAATTTTAGGGTTTATTTTAAATTTTCTACACGAATTATTTTTAATAAATATTTTATTATTTAATTATTTTTGATCATTAATGTTCCTTTTCGTGACTTTGTCTTCTGGAGCGTCAGGGATGCCAATCTCTGGAAACTCTCTTTATGGATTTTGTAGTAGACAAGATTATCTTCGTTTTGATATATCATATCCCACTTAAACTCGTTCCCTTGTGCTCTTTTTGCTTCACGCAACTTCGGGTCAATTTAGACCATTTGATCGATTAAATAATTATTAATTAGTTTTCCACTTTTATCTTTGATCATTGTTTGCACGTTACCATGACTTTTAATTTAGGAGCACAAGACCAGTAGTTTTCTCAGAACCAACTCCTCATGCATGATCTACTCGAGACACCCTACACCCATGACCTTCGTGTCCCACTCAAACACTCCATTTTGTGCTTCATTTGCTTCGCACAACTTTTGGGTCAATTTAGGCCAATTAATTATCTACCGCAAAACCTGATTTAATTTCCAATTAAATTTTGGGACCCGACATCGATCCAACCTAGTCGACCCAAAGTATGGACATGGCCCACATGAAGCCTACTACCCACATGATACTTGTGTCCCATTTATTTGAGTCCCAACATGTTACTTATTTACCCATGATTATAAGTACCCATTTAAATTCAATTATTGCACAATGTCTGATTTGACCCGACCCGGCTCAACCGAAACTAAACCCAAGCTTCGTGTTATCCCCTTATGAACACCCCACATAATTTCTCTCTTTTTTTATTTTAAATATCTCTTCATCTCTCTACTTTATCAAATATCTTAAATATCTCTCTTATATATATATATAAATATATATATATATATATATATATATATATATATATATATATATATATATATATATATATAACTCTCTCTCCTATTACTCACACCTCACCTCACCCATCCACCAGCACAACATTTCCCCCCTTCAGCCGACTTCTCTCTCTCCCTTTTCATAATATCTTCATCTCTCTCTACTATACAACACTCTCTCTCTTTCTATATATTACACACACACACACAATTATATATATCTCTCTCTCCCCTACTCCACAGCAAGAACACCACCCCCTCCCCCTAGCCGACAGCCTCCTTCTCCATTCCTTCTACTCTTCTTCATCACTCCATTATCATCATCATCCTCACACCAACACCACTCTCACCATCATCATCATCAAGCTAAACACTCCCACCACCATCTCCATAACCATGGACACCACCACCACCACCATCGTACAGCCAAAACCGCCATGCCCCGACGATGTGCCACCGTCGCCCATGGCAGCACGCAGCAGTGCTACGACAGCACGCAGCGCACCAGGCAGCAGCAGCTGCAGTACGCACGCGCATGGCCACCGCGCGCTACTGCCGCCGCCGTGCGCCACCGTGTGGCCGGCCCCACCACCGCGAGCTCACCCCTGGCCGCACGCGATCCTCCGACGAACCCCCCATGCCTCCTCCGTCGTTTTCAATGCGCACAGTAGGCTATTCGTGCGTTTTGCACGAAATTCTGTCCTGATGCGCATGTTGGAGAACTCAGAAAGTGCGGTTCGTCTCAGCGACTTCGTGCACATTTTTCGAGAGATTCGACCATTAGATCGATGAACTCTTGGCTCTATCATAATTTCGGCATATAGCACTTCAATCTCCTCAAGTTTCGTCCGTTAGTTTCGTCGTTTGATACATCAAAACCGGCCACCAAGTTGACCGTTTAAATTATATTATTTTTGGACAATTTTGTGGAGTCGACTTCGTCAGCTCGTAACTCCGCCGTTGTAGCTCCGTCTGGCATGCCACTAGTTCTTGTACGTAGCTGGTATAACCTTCATCCCGCCCCTTAAGTTTTGTTTCATTGTGAGCACGTTTGGTTGGTCGAATTCGACGCCAAAGTTGGCCGTCCGAATTCTTAAATTTGCACTTGTAAAATTCTATTTTTGAATCCGGGACTCTGAATTCAATTTTTGATACCTCCAGTAGACTCGTGGCATCATTCTAGCACGTTTTCATATAAAGTTTGTTAGATTTGGAGGACATGGGCCCTGGCACGCATTTCGGTGCAAAGCGAGTTCCACAGTTCGAGTCAACGGGTCACTTTAAGATCGGCTCATCGGAATCCAATTTCGGATATACCATTAAGTTCATGTCATCATTCTAGACTCGTTGACATATACTTTGTTAGATTTTGTGGACTCTGGCTTCGACATGTATTTCCGTGTAAATCAGATACCAATATCCAGGTCAATGGGCCATTTTGTGATCGGGTCATCGAAATTCCATTTCGGACATACCGTTGGGTTCGTATCATCATTCTGGATTCGTGGTCATATAATTTGCTAGGTTCTGTAGACTTCTATCCTGACACATTTTTTGGTACAAAGTGTGTCCAACGGCGGACATCATTTTGACCCAAAATTACCGTTTTGCCTCTGTATCCAAATTGGACTTATGGGTAGGCTATCCTAGCTAATTTGACCATTCTGGACACGTTGGTGATATTTATTTTTTTATCCGATGATATTTGTAGATTTTGCTTATGTATTATCCTTAATTTGTAATTAATTATTATTATTAGTGTATATATTTATATGTTTGGTTTATGTGAAACTCTAAAGTGATCCTTGTGTTTCTAAGGAGCCTAAAGTGTTGGTTTAGATATAGTGTCACCCCACATTGGACTTTTATGCGTGGTCACCACTTACCTAGTGTCCAGTTAGGAGTCGTGTCACACCACTAGTGTAAAATCTTGAACATAACTTAGAGGCTGAATTTGGATATCATTATTGATATGACACTAGACATCTGTATCTTCATATTCTTATTCTTGCTTTGCTCGAGGCAAGTACCCCTACAAGCTTATTTACTGCTTATAACAATAAACTGTGATTAAATCATGTTAAAATACTACTTTCTGGATAACTGCAAGTCATATCTCTTCATGTTTTACATGCCTTATACTATTCTGAGTATCCACCATGTTTTATACTGCTCTCAGTACCTACCATGCTTATACTGCTCTCAGTATCCACCATGCTTTATACTGTTCTCGTATCACTCACATGTTATAAAATGGGTAATAGAGAAACTGTTAGTAGAGTACGTGATCATGCCCCCTTCTTCGTATGTATTTACCGAGCACGGTTACATTCTATATGTAACTTTGTCGTATGTTCTGGTCCCACATTTTTGTATGGATATACATCGATGCCGTTATGTGTACGTATGTACACATCAAAAAATTGATATGTACCACTGTACATCCTACTACCTATCGACTGATCACTTACCTGCTACAGTTTTAAACTTTAAAACGAATATGTATTGCCATGATGAAATGTATCTAAAACTGGTTAAATAAAGATATGCCATGACTATGTTATTTCATCTCTTTTCCATCACATGATCAGTATTATATGTCTGTAGTACAAGTACTTGCTCCCGTCTTGACAGAATAGCGTTGTAGGTGCACTTTTCGAGGAGAAAATGCTATGTGATACATATTATGGCACTGATTTTGAGGACCTGGCCTTAGCTCCAGAAGAGGCCCCAGCGGAGAACCTTGCTTAGATATCTTTCATGTGTTTTGGGACTTAGACTTTGGTTTGAACTTATATTTGAATACTGGAATTTGTCTCCAGTTAGATACTTTGGAAGTGTATTATTAAGTCTGTGCTTATTTTACTTTCGCTTATAGATGCTGTGTTATGATGAACCTTTTAAATATGATATTAGAACTGTTAGCAGCTTAGATCCTTTATTGTCTATTCATAGAACAACTTACTACGCTTTAACCAAGCGTAGGCTGGACATGGCTCAGCCCGGCTCAACAATTTGGGTAGCGGGTCATGACACCTTCAGTTGCGGTTTGTTATAAAGAGTTCTGTCTGAATTTTGTCCGAATTCTGTCAGAGTTCTGTCTTTGGAAAAACTATAAATAGAGAGGAATTCTGATCATTTAAAGTCACTCAATCACTTTCATCTTCTCTCTTCTAAAGCTTATGTTTCTTCCAAAGAGTTTTTAAAAAGCTTCCATTCCCAAGCCAGTTACAATTCTCTAGTCAATTTGCCGGTACGGTACGGTCTAGAAGATTTCAGAGAAATTGTAATCAGAGGCTTGATTGAAGAAAGACTCTTCAAAACTAAAGTTGGTCGAGTTTTTCATATAAAAGCTCGCGTCTGTAGAAGTTACAAGGACTTCGTATGAAAACTTGCGAGATTTTTCAATAGTGGATTCAACTGGAAGCTAGAGTTCTTTCGACTGGACTAGTCATCACAAGAGGAAAACCATTATAAATCTTTGTATTTGTGTTTGCCTTCTGATCACTCTTTTCTTTACCGCTATTACTTTGTGATTATTATTATTTATGTGATCTAACTGCTAACAAGTTTTTAATAGAAATATTCCGCTGCCTACTCTATTCACCCCCCTCTAGAGTATTCTGCTTTACGACTTCGTTCCTACAATTGGTATCAGAACGGGTTATACAGGTAAAACAAGGTAAAATTGTAGTTATATTCAGTTATTTTTAATTGTTATATAGATCATAGTATTACATATGACAACTATAAAATTCATAAGTGAAGGCCAAGCCACAAACAGACCTTCACTGTTTGACGACACAAACTACACTTATTGGAAAACACAGATGAGTTTCTTCTTAAAATCTCTTGATTTTGACTTATGGTCTATAGTTATTGATGGCTACAAAAAGCCTCCTCGTATTAATGTTGATGGAGTATTAGTTGAAAAACCCCATGATAAATATACGAAGGATGAAAAGAAAAAGACCAGTCTTGACGCACGTGCTATTAACACTTTATTTTGTGCTTTAGACATAACTGAATTCAACAGGGTGTCTACTTGCACAACATCAAATAAAGTGTGGAAACTTCTCGAAGTAACCCACGAAGGAACAACACAAGTCAAGGAGTCAAAGATCAGCAGACTTACTCAAGAGTACGAGACGTTCAAAATGAAGCCAAGTGGATCAGTCACTCAGATGTTTACGAGATTCTTGGATATTGTAAATCCTTTGTCTTCATTAGGCAAGGAATACAGCAACCATGAGAAGATTCACAAACTTCTACAAGCTCTCACAAAGAACTGGATTCCAAAGGCTACAACAATCATTGAAGGAAACGACCTCTCAACAATGTCTCTGAAAACACTCATGGGTAAGCTACTCACTCACAAGTTAGAACTTTAAGACTTTGAAGATGCTACACCAAAGGAGAAGTCAGAAAAGTCGATCGGTCTCAAGGGTCAACATAGAAGAACTATCGAAGATGATTCTGACGACAGCGACTCTGACTATGAAGATCAAGCTCTTCTGGTAAGAAAATTCAAGAAGTTCATGATATTCAAGAGAAGAACAAAAGATAGCAACAACAACAACAACAACGAGGAAGATCCTATTTGCTATAGATGTAAGAAGAAAGGACATATGAAGAAAAATTGTCCAACAGCATCATCATCAACAAGAAAAAGCAGCAAATATGACAAAGGCTACCTGAAGAGATCTACATTAAGAAAGTATGCCAATACAAGCATATGGCATGAAAGCGAAGCCAACGACTCAGAAGACGAACAATCAGATGATGCTGTAAATGTATGCTTGATGGCTTGCGATCAGGTAATCACTAATCCTCTGTTTGATCCTTATGATGATTTCACCTTTGAGCAATTAGGAGAGGCTTTCAGTGACCTGTTAAATGACTACAGGAAACTGTATAGTAAATATGAAACCTCTAAGAAGGTACTTAAAGAGTACAAAGGTGAGATAGGAAGACTTACCAACCAATTAGCTGATGTTAGAAATAATGACTCTTCTATTGAGTCTGGTGAGCTTTCATCTATTAAGCTGTTGTTACCCGAGACTATCAAGTTATCCAAAGAAAAATACCAAACTATCATCCGGTTAAAAGAAGACCTATCTAAGGAGAAAAATAATCTCCAGTGTGCACAAGTCAAAATGGAAACACTTTCATATGACTAAACTAGATTATATGACACCTCCAAAAAGTTGGAAATTAGTTTAAGAAAATGGCATGAAGTTGCTGCTTTCTATTCTAACACGTGTCAATTACCGAATCATCGGAACACACCCAAACCAAACACTGTTAGACCAAACCATACCAAACCTATGCCCAAGAAGACTAATAGGCATATATTTTTCTATACTAGAAAACCAAAACCTACCAATCATGCACCTCACACAACTTTCAACACTCAACATACAAAATGTCATTATTGTGGCCTCATTGGTCATATATCCTCTGCATGTAGAATCAGAAAGTTAGTGGATTTAAATGTTTATGCATGGATACCAAAAACTAACCTTTCAGGACCCTACAAGAAATGGGTACCAAGAGTTTCATCTACAAATTATTTTGTAGGTGGAACATCCTTCACATACTAGAAGCAAATGGATCCTCGACAGCGGTTGCTCACGGCACATGACCAGTGATGCTTCATTATTCGCAACACCGTCGAAGAAGAATAAAGAAGGATACGTCTCCTTCAGTAATAATTTAAGAGGGTACATAATCGGTATCGGTGACATTGGTAAGGCTCCCTATCCTGTGATTAAAGATGTCTGTCTAGTTACCGAGTTAAAACATAATCTGCTCAGCATAAGCTATTTAGCTGATCACGGTTATGACATTAACTTTGTCAAAGACAAATGTACTATAGTTAATAGTTCAACTGGTAGTACTATCTTTGAAGGTATCAGGGAATACAACATATATATTTTTTATCTGTTAGAAGATGCTAACAAAGCAGGTAGATGCTTGATGGCCAAGAGCATTGAGAGTCAACTACGGCATATGAGATTCGGTCATGCAAACATGGACACAATTTCAAAACTATCCACAAAGAAGTTGATACGCGGCTTACCGGACATATCTTTTCAAGAAGGATACGGTATGTAGCGAATGTGAAAAGAACATAGCTACCCGATCCACCTTTAAATCCAAGAACGTTGTAAGTGCCACTAGACCTCTACAATTGTTGCATATGGACTTATTTGGACCAAGTAGAATTGCTAGTCTAGGTGGTAAGTTATATGTATTTATCATTGTAGATGATTTCTCTAGATACACATGGGTATATTTTCTTGCACGCAAGAACGATGCTTTGTCAGAATTCGTCACCTTTTGCAAGAAAGTACATAATGAAAAAGGTTTCATGATTACTCGCATTCGTAGTGATGATGGCGACAAATTTGAGAATGCAGAGTTCAAGCAATTCTATGATACACACGGTTATTTGTATAAATTTTTCTGCCCTAGGACTCTACAACGAAATGGAGTTGTGGAACGTAAGAACAGGACTCTATCTGAAATGGCTAGAGTAATGTTGAACCAGTTTAGTCTACCTAGATACTTTTCGGCTGAAGCTGTCAATACAGCGTGCTATATTCTCAATAGGGTTCTAATTCGACCTATATCGAAGAAGACTCCATATGAACTATGGTTTGATAGAACACCCACTGTTTCATATTTCAAGATTTTTGGTTGTAAATGCTTTATTCTTAATACTAAAGACAATCTGAGTAAATTTGATGAAAAGACCGATAAAGGTATATTTTTAGGTTATGCAGCAAAGCGAAAAGGGTATAGAGTCTTCAACAAGAGAACCATGATCATCGAAGAATCAATTAATGTCAAGTTTGATGAACTAAATCAACATTCAGACGATGACGACAATGAAGACGTGATTACACCAAGTACATCTACTGCAAAACCTTCACACAAAGATGCAGAACTTTCAAATAAAGAAGCCAGAACCAGCAATCCTGAGGTTATGCCAAAAGAGATGAGATTCTTGGAAGATCATCCAAAGGAATTGGTAATTAGTGTAAATACTCGTTCCTCTAATAAAGATATAGCTTCTTGTGTTGCTTTTATTTCACAGCTTGAACCCAAAAACAATGAAGAAGCATGTAGTGATAACTTTTGGTTAGATGCTATGCAAGAGGAATTAAACCAATTCGAACAAAATCAAGTTTGGGAACTTGTTCCCAAGCCCATTGATCATCCGATCATTGTCACCTGTTGGGTATTCTGAAATAAACTGAACGAGAATGGTTTAGTGACTCGTAATAAGGCTCGACTCGTAGCTCAAGAATACAATCAAGAAGAAGGTATCGACTACGATGAGACTTATACCCTAGTTGCGAGATTAGAATCCATTTACATGTTATGTGCATTTGCATGTTTTTATAATTTCAAGTTATTTCAAATGGATGTTAAAAGCGCATTTTTGAATGGTTTTATAAAAGAAGAAGTTTATGTAGCTCAACCTCCAGGTTTTACTGATTTCAAAAATCCTGATTATGTTTTCAAGTTGAAGAAAGCCTTATACAGTTTAAAACAAGCCCTTCGTACTTAGTACGATCGTCTAAGCTCTTTTCTACTTGAAAATAGTTTTTCAAAGGGAAAGGTTGACACTACACTGTTTATAAAATCTTTGAATAATAATATTCTTTTGATTCAAATCTATGTAGATGATATTATTTTTGGATCCACTGATGAATCTCTTTGTCAAGAATTTTTAAAGTGTTTATAGAATGAGTTTGAGATGAGCATGATGGGAGAGATGAAATTCTTTTTCGGACTGTAAATCAAACAAACTAACAATGGAACGTTCATAAATCAAGCAAAGTACACAAAAGATCTACTAAAGAAGTTTGACCTGGAAGCAGTCAAACCACTTAGCACTCCAATGACGACTTCAACTAAGCTTGATATTGATGAACAAGGCAAATCCGTCAACATACGTAAGTATCGAGGTATGATCGGTAACTTACTGTACTTAACTGCTAGTCGACCAGACATTATGTTTAGTGTTTGTTTGTGTGCACGTTTTCAAGCCAATCCTAAGGAATCACATATGTGCGTAGTTAAGCGTATCTTCCGATACATTAAAGGCACCACTTCTGTCGGCTTATGGTATCCCAAAACCACGTCATTTGACCTAACCGGTTATTCTGATGCTGATTTTGTCGGATGCAAAGTAGATAGAAAAAGTACCAGTGGCACATGTCATTTTCTAAGAAAAGCCCTAGTCTCTTGGTTTAGCAAAAAGTAAAATTCTGTGGCATTATCAACAACCGAGGCTGAGTATATCGCCGTAGGACGTTGTTGTGCAGAAATTTATGGATGAAGCAAACTTTAGAAGACTATGGGTTACATTTCACACACATACTCATTTTCTGTGATAACACTAGTTCTATTAATTTGACTAAGAATCCAGTATGGCACTCTCGTACTAAGCATATCGAGATTCGACATCATTTTCTTAGAGATCATCAACGAAATGGAGATATAGACCTTGTATACATAGACACACAGAATCAATTGGCTGACATTTTCACAAAACCTCTAGCGGAAGATCATTTCAATTATTTACGTCGAGAATTTAAAATTTTAGATGTCAATAATATTAATTAATTTTGTTTTATTAATTAACTTATTCAATACTCAATAATTATTTTCGAGACAAGCCTAAAAAGAGTCTGTCTGTTACCACGACTACGGTTGAAGCAAAACGGTACTTAAGAGTTCCCCGGTGAACCTCTGTTAGCTGGGACAGTACTCCTACAGCTAATCTGAAACAGATGCTGAGTAAAGAATATTAATTTATAAAATAATATTAATTATATTATTTGAAATTTAAAATTACTAAACTTTGAATTAAATATTTGAAATAAGTTGATGAAAAGGATATGGCCCACAATTTTTTTTTAAAACCCAGGAGAACCCTAGGCGAATTCGGCTCGAGTTCAGTCCAAATTAGGCCAGAGTTCTGTTGGTGCTGTATGCGTTTTAAACCAGAACCCGAGGCCTTCTCCTCTTTATCACTTCCAAACCATATTCTTATCATAGCAGCAGCAGCCGAAGAACACCCCTAACCCTAGCTTTTCTCCAATCCTTTTCTTCCAATCTACGTGAAGATTTCCATCTAAAATTTGGATTCATGCGGAGAATCGCGTCCTCTACAGCATACTTGATTCTCGGAAGGTATAAATCTTTCTCTTCTCCACTTTCAAATTTTTAGGGTTTCTAGTTTTGGGAAAGAATGCCTAAGGGATTCAATCCTTTCAAGAGAAAGAAGACCCATGTCAGTGAAGAGGCATCATCTTCTGATCCGAACACGGATTTCCTCTTTTCTCCGGTCCAATCGAATGACGGCGCGTCGGATGAATTTTACTTCAAAACTCATGACCAAGCATTGCTTTGGTATGTCGATTTTGCTATGCGTACTATATGCACGAGATCTCCGATTAAGTGGACTGTATTTCCTGATCACCGTCCCTACTTTGAGGCATTAGGGTTACACCATCTTGCTACCCTATAATTCCCTATAGCTACTAATGCCATTAGATTGTTCTTTTGTAACTTCGTGTTAGACACTTTTACCGTAAGAACTCGTGTTGGTGGGATCGATATCGAGTTCAATGATGCATTACTAGCAAAAATACTTGGTCTTCCAAACGAAGGTGTCCCACTCGATGACATCACTGACTTCAATTTTTTCGAGGGTACGACTCTTGTTAGTTTCAAGAATGAGTTTTGTGCGCCCGCACGTGCTCATCCTGGAAAGTTCAAGGCCAATAACTTAAACTTATTTAACTATGAGTTGCATAACATCATCTATTCCACTCTACTTCCCAAATCTACTTCAAAAGATGATGTCACTGCACTAGAACTTTCTATCCTATATCACATTCTTAAGGGGATTCCTTTTTCTGTCCCTAAGACTATCATTCAGATGATGGGTAGATGTCGCGGAAGAGACCGCAACCTTTCTTATGCGATGATTATTCGACGCATTTTTCAGCGTTTTGATATAGACTTATCCTCTTGTGCTCTGGACCCTGAGCCCAAGTTCCTCAAGCTTTCTCGTCGCAGCATTGCCACTGCTCCTACACCTCCTGCACCTGCTCCTAGTGTACCTACTTCTACTGCACCTGTTCCTCCTCAGTCTTATCCTATGACCTTTGAGGGTATTCATCAGCACCTATCGGATCTGCAGACGTTCTTTGTTGACACTTCCAGGGAACATGAGTTTCATGACGTGATTCAATTCTAAGCTATTGCCAACTTATTTGCCGATCTCAGATTTGCACAGACGGATCATTCTGTTAGCTCTCTTTCTAGAGACACTTCTGTATCTGGTTACAACATTGATGATGAGGCGGTCCACTCTCTGTTCCAGCCAGGGAACGTTTATGATTGGTATCATACTTCTGGTGCTACTCTACACACATCTGGAGCTGGTCCATCTGGACATGCTGGCACTGCAGCTGATGACGATGATGTTGAGGATGATTTTTGATTTGTCATACTTTGAGACTGATGATTTTGTCTTTTGTTTACTTGAAAATGCTCTGAAATTCCAAGATAGTATCAGTACTCTTATTTGGATATGATTTGTAACTTTTTGATGGACATGTTATATGCTTTAGTTTAGCATTTTATTCAGTTCAGATTTTATTATAGCATTATCTTATTATTCTTCCATTTAAACTGCCTGTGACAATTATTATCTGCTTATCTTATTTTTGTCTGTGATATTTATACCATGCCCGTGTTGAATATTTTTATTCATTTTTTTGTGTTTTTTCACTGATTGTAACTTATGCATATATTATGGGGGAGCTTTCTCTTTGCAATTATTTTGCTAAGTGACAACGTGGGAGAAATAAGATCTAACATCTTCATGGATACAGGTTATGAACAATTTTTTTATTATATATCTCGGTACAATTTTGAGTTGATAAAGACCAAAGATGTTATATCGATCAAGGTTTGTCGATTATCAAAATGAGCGAGATTGTTGGCCCATTGGTGGTCAAACCTGATTTTAATAATTGATCAAACTCTGTCTCGATATACGGAACTATTCAGATGTTTACTAAAGATGTTTTGGACACTGATCAAGATTGGATATCTACTCAGTTCAAGACCGAATCTATGTTTGCCACTCAAGACTGTATTTCCTTACGCAATATAATTTTCATTTTTATTGAGTCTAGGAATACATTATACACAAAGTTGTACTGGCAAATAGGCTATCCAAAATCATTTTTCAAAACTGACCTATCGTTTTTAAAATGACCTATGTTTTTGAAAAATATCTGCTTTTACAAAAAGCTTTTGAAGGATTTTTAAAAAGCCAAAATCATTTTTCACAAAATTAACCTGACCAAACCCTGGCAGAACTCGGCTAAGGTAAACGTTATGTGAACGTTGGATTTTGAACTTGGTCTCCCTTCAGTTGCAGTTTGTTACAAAGAGTTCCGTTCGAATTCTGCCCAAATTCTGTCAGAGTTCTGTCTTTGGAAAAACTATAAATAGAGAGAAATTCTGATCATTTAAACTCACTCATTTACTTTCATCTTCTTTCTTCTAAAGCTTACGTTTCCTCCAAAGAGTTTTCAAAAAGCTTCCATTTTCAAATTTCAAGCCAGTTACAATTCTCTAGTCAATTTGCCGATACGGTGCGGTCTAGAAGATTTCAGAAAAATTGTAATCAGAGGCTTGATTGAAGAAAGACTCTTCAAAATGAAGTTGGTCGAGTTCTTCGTATCAAAGCTCGCGTCTGTAGAAGTTACAAGGACTTCGTATGAAAACTTGCGGAATTTTCCAATAGTGGATTCAACTGGAAGTTAGAGTTCTTCCGACTGGACTAATCCTCACAAGAGAAAAACCAGTATAAATCTCTGTGTTTGCGTTTGCCTTCTGATCACTCTTTTCTTTACAGTTATTACTTTGTGATTATTATTATTTCTGTGATCTAACTCCTAACAAGTTTTTAATTAGCAATATTTTGCTGCCTACTCTATTCACCCCTCCTCTAGAGTATTCTGCTTTACGACTTCGTTCCTATAGATAGAAAATTAGAAATAAAAAGAGAATGCAAAATATAGGTGAAAGAACACATGGCCTGATTACCTAGTTGTGCAATAAAGGAATTGCAACTACGACTGCTAAATCATGTTTATGTTATTTTATACAATAGAGGAATTGGTTCCTACTATCTTATTGGAGCATATGGAGGTGAATGGATAGATAGGACATTGTCGCATCTAATTTCAGCAGTATGTGTGAGATAAGAACACCAAAAGTTATTTCCTTGTCAAATTGGTCAAGTTCCAGGTGGTAAATAAACTATCAAATATTGTAAAGTAGGGAAAAAACTTGCAAAACATAATGATGGATAACAAGGGTGATAGTCAGCTAAATCAAATTTTTGATATTTAATAAAACAATAATATGTCCATATTATGTCGATCATGCAAACTAATTATAAGAATATTTTCTTAGATTGTTGGAAAAAATTTACCTTAACTCTTGTGAACAAAAAAATATTGAATACAACCTAACTTATATAAGAACATGAATAGAAAGCATATATATATATATATATATATATATATATATATATATATATATATATATATATATAATAAAAAAAATATATAATGAAAAAGATGAATTCATAGAGAATTGTCCTCCAACTGATCTTATTATCATAAACAGAACAAGTAAAATTATTAGAAAATATTTGAATGACTTTCAAAAGCTGTATTGACCAACTAGCGCAATGTAAGTAACAATAAAAACTTATTCATGTCACTCACAAGATCATTTAAAGGATGTAATTGTATGTGGCGATTGAATGCCATAATCTTACAATTGAGCAATCCAATGGATGACCTATGTACATAGTTATCTATATATCATAAAAATAGACATACAAACTAATTATGCACTAGAAACTTATAACTTATGCATCTTGTATTTTCCTTTGATGTGAGACTGATGCACCAAGTATTACAAAGGAATATATATATATATATATATATATATATATATATATATATATATATATATATATATATATATATATATATATATATATATACATTTCCGCTCTTCTCTCCCCTATTTGTTCGTCTCTCCTCCAGTTCAAGTCGAGAGTAGAAACCATTGAATCAACAAAGTAACAGTGCTTGTTAGTGAGAGAGAGACAGAGTTCTTCTCTGCTCTATCTCTCTCCATCGCAAGAACTCAAGAATCAAGATAAAGGAGGAGGCCATCCATAACAGAGGCATCGGTGTCGCGAAGCCGCCGACAGCGGGCATTCGAGAGGTTGGGAATAGGAGGGCACTGAGAGATATAAGGAACTTGGTTGGGGCTCGCCCGTATCCTTGTGCAGTGACCAAGAGCCAGAGTGGGCTGGATGAGAAGAACCCTATCTTCGAGACGCGGCGGCCGGTGACGAGGAAATTTGCTGCTTCTTTAGTGAATAAATCACAATCTTGCACCGAGCAGCATACAAATACAAAGGTGCTTGTGCCCATCGGGCACGAGAGGCAGCACAAGAAGCCCGCTATCCCTTCCATACCGAGTTTTAGCACGATCGATGTGGAGTACTCGAGCGACGACTTGCCGTTGCCGATGGTTGAGGAGAAGATGGATTATGAGCTCAAGGAGGTGGAGATGGAGGATCTTGTGATGAGGAGCGTACATGACATAGACAGCTACGATTTGAAGAACCCGTTGTCCATGGTCGAGTATGTGGAAGACATACACGGCTTCTACAGAAGAGCAGAGGAGTCTGGTCGCGTGAGCCCAGATTACATGACCAACCAGTTCGATATTAACGAGTAAGATGCGAGCTATCCTTATTGACTGGCTGATAGAGTTCTACTACAAATTCGAGCTCATGGACGAGACCCTGTTCCTGACCGTCAACATTATAGACCGGTTCTTGTCGAGACAGGCAGTCGTGAGGAAGAAGCTCCAGCTGGTCGGAGTGACGGCGATGCTCCTCGCCTGCAAGTATGAGGAAATGTCGGTCCCGGTGGTTGAGGACCTGATCATGATCTCCAACAGGGCTTACAGCAGAGAGGAGGTGCTCCGGATGGAAAGGGAGATGGTGGGCGCTCTGAAGTTTGACATGTCCGTTCCGACGTCGTACGTCTTCATGAGGAGGTTCCTGAAGGCCGCCGGGTCCGACAGGGAGTTGGAGCTCCTCTTCTTCTTCATCGTCGAGCTGTGCCACGTCGAGTACGAAATGCTCAGGTTCTAGCCGTCGCTGCTGGCAGATGCTGCCATCTACACCGCCTAGTACAGCCTCAAAGGGTTCAAGAACTGGACAAAGATTGCTGAGTCGCATACAACCTACACAGAGGACCAGCTTTTGGAATGTTCAAGGATGATGGTAGATTTCCACCAGAAGGCGGCGGTCGGGAAGCTGACCGGGGTTCACCGAAAGTACAACACCTTCAAATTTGGGTACACCGCAAAATCTGAATCGGCAGTCTTCTTGCTGAAAAGTAACTTTGAGTAAACCGGTGGAGGAAGAAGAAGACTTTAACTTCTAATTTAAATAAGAAAAATGGAGGGGGGGTGCGTACATGATTTTTTGGATGGGATCGTCGTTGTTGTTGTTGCATTGAGTAAAATTGGTGCAACAGAAGTTGCAAAAATTCGTCTTAGATCTTCGTTCGTTGTGAGAAAGGAAGGTTTTTCTAAAAAACCTTTTGGAAATTGGGGATAACTTGTGTGTTCATCTTATGTTAACCATTGCCAAGTGATTTTTAATTCACAAATAACTATTTTTTGTTATATTTATATATATATTATCCCATATAATTGGAATTAGTTACATGAACTATCTTCCATTGTAGATCTGACCTGAGCCTTTTGTTGGCACAGTTTATTTTGATAACATTAATAGCATCTTCGTAGTCTAGTTTTCTCTGTGTTTCAGCTAAAGTTCTGTCCATTCAAGCCGAGTCATCAAAGCCTTATGGAAGTTCCAAAGAAGACTGATAAAAAGACCAGCGATCCTTAAAGACGGCTCTCAACAAATTCAAGATGTCGAGTCTGTACAAGGTCTAGGTCTTTCTGTAAACACCTAAGGTTGGATTACAAAACATAAAGTTCTTCTATTTTTTCAGTCAAAAATCAATGTCTAAAAGAACGGCATACCGACGGTATACCGCTGTATACCGACGACATACCATTTTTGAGCCACAAGAATGTTCTGTGACAAACATCGGCGTACCGACGATATACTACGGCATACCGACGGTATACCGTTTTGTGAGCCACAAAATGTTCTGTGATAAATATCGAAATATCGACAGCATACAACAGTATACCGGCGGTATACCGTTTTGTTAGCCACAAAAATATTCTGTGACGAACTTCGACATACCGACGGCATACAACAGTATACCGACGGTATACCATTTTGTTGGCCGCAAAATATTCTGTGATGAAAATCGGTTTACCGACGGTATACCTCTTTTTCTGATTTGATTTTTGAATGGACAAATACTAGCATTAATTGCTAGCATTAAATGCTCGCCAACGGATATAATTATTACCGTTACTGTTCCAAACGGAACACCGACGGCATGCCGGTGCATACCGACGGTATGCCATCTAGGTTATATTCAGGAGCATTAAGTGCTACCTACTCTTGGTTTTCTATATAAATGGATTCCTTCTCTCTCTTGAAGGTTATCCACTTAAGCCATAAATTTTCTCAACAACCAAGAGCTCCACCATTACTACTCTACCAAATCTTTCAATTGTCATCCAATCCAAAAGTGCTAGAGTATTCAAGAGTTGTGCTTTTCGATCTTCAAGTGTTAGAAGATAAACAGTTCTCTTACTTTCCTTTTTGAAGTTGACGAGCCTTCGTAAGAAAACTCGTACGTAAGAAGTTGGCGAGTTCTTCGGATCCAAACTCGTGTTGAAGTTGGCAAGTTCTTCGGATCCAAACTCATGTGTACTATTTACTCAATAGTAGATTTAAGCCGGAGAGAGTTTCGGGACTAGATTGCCTCTTGGGAGGAGACTAGGATACATCACGTGTTTGATTTTCTCACTCTCTCTTATTTTATTTCAGTGATATAGCTTACTTGTGTTTAGTTTTATTTTATTTCCCTATTTACCCCTCCCTCTAGGGTTCTACAATTGGTATTAGAGCTTTGTTCTCTTGATTTGGATTTACACCCTTAGAGTGATCCATGACCACTAACCCTAGTATCAACACATTCCACAATGAGGGATACTCAACAAATAGACCACCTCTATTTGATGGAACCAACTATAACTATTGGAAGATTAGGATGAGCATATATCTGAAGTCCATAGATTTCGATTTATAGGATTGTGTGATAAATGGTCTCCCTATTCCTTCCCGAGTTATTGAGGATGTTGTATCTGACACCCTTAGGGATAAACTCACTGAGAATGTCAAGAAGCTTGCTAGTCGAGATGCTAAAGCTATGAACGCTCTTTACCGTGCTATCGACAGTAGTGAATTCAATAGGATCTCTACCTGCAAGACTTCAAATAAAATTTGGAAGTTGCTAGAAGTCACTCACGAGGGAACATCACAAGTAAAAGAATCAAAGATTAGTAGACTCACTCAAGAATATGAATCTTTTAAGATGAAACAAGATGAGTCTATTACTTGCATGTTTACTCGTTTCGGTAATTTTATTAACCCTCTTTCTTCTCTTGGTAAGGAATATTCTGCTCATGAAAAGATCAAAAAAATTGGATGGAGTTCTAAAGCTACCGCCATCATTGAAGGGAATGACTTGACGACTATGAACCTTAAGACCCTCATGGGGAAGCTTATGACTCATGAACTTGACATGAAAGATCAAGAGGAATCATCCATGCAAGAGAAGGAGAAGGAGAAGGCCAAAGAAAATGAGAAGTCTCTTGCTCTCAAAGTTACAAAATCCTACTCAAAGGATAGCTCCGACGACAACTAGTCGGATGATGATGAAGAGATAGCTCTTACAACAAAGTATTTCTGAAAGTTCCTCAAGTTCAACAAAGCCAACCGCTATAGACGGGACAACGATAAAGACCCTACTTGATACCAATGCAGGAGAACCGGTCACATCAAGAGAGATTGCCCTATGACAAGAAAATACTCCAGTAAGTACGAGAAGCCTAATAAAGGAAGCTCTTCCTCCAGAAAATACACCAATACCAGCAAGTGATGCTAGCGATTCAGAAAACGACAAAGATTGCAAACACAATGCAAATGTTTGTCTCATGACAACAGATGAGGTACTCGATGATCTCTCCTTGAATAATCTCACTTATGATGACTTGGAAAATGCTATTCTTGAACTACACGAGGAACACAAAGGTGTTAGAAACAAGTACAAGAAATCTCTAAAAGAGATTAATGTACTCAAACTTGAAGTAGAAAGACTCTCCAACATAATTATTGATGTAAAAGGAAAATCTCCTGCCTCCGACACGGATGAGATACAGTCTTTGCGACTCAAGTTGCAAAAATCTCAAGTTATCATTGAAAAAAAGGATAATGAGATTCATCCCTCAGAAGGGCTTATAATTTTGCTATGCATAATGTTCAAGCTACAAGTAGAATAGTATATGATACTTCTACTAAGTATAATGATCTTCTTGTGCAGGGTAAGAAACTAGTTGATAAGAATACTACTCGCACACATGCTCCAAGACACGCCTTCACTCATCACAATACTGTTTCACTTAACAAAATGCCTAGAAATCGGATTTTGAAAATAAAACGAGAAGAAGTACAAGAAGTACAAATTTGATTCTGGGGAAGTATTGCTGTAGAAGTCTAATCTGTAAATGATCACTTTGTTCTTTGGACCAAACGATGATGATGAAGATCGCTGCTTGAAGATGAACAACTTGGAAGAACTAAGTCACCAGAAAGGTATCGACGCACTTGGGCACTGATGGCGAGGCCGAATGCTTTCCTGCTTTGCTTCACTCTGTTCTGAAAGAAAGGCTGAAGAAGAATGCTCCAGAGAATCAAAAATCTCTGAGTTCTAATCTCTCTGTCTTTTCTCCTGTCTCTGTGTGTCTGTGATATGAGAAAAATCAGTCTATTTATAGACTTGGGCTCTTGTGCGTAAAAACTTAGCAAAAGTTCCGTCTTTACGCTAACAACTGTTACCCACGACTGAAGTCATCGTCTGTATATGTTGACACGTGTCCCATCATTTCAGTAAGAATAGGATGCACGTACACACGTTCTTCGAGATGTGTGGCATGAAAGCTATGTAGGCAGACCACGTTCTCAACTTATGAAGAAGAATAGGGCGTAAAGCAACCCCAATGTACTCTGAGCGTAAAGCAGTGGATTAGGCGTAAAACAGCCCTGTCATAGATTTCCCGCATAAAGTGGTTATTGAATAACCTTGAGCGTAAAGTAGCCCAAATAGACTTTACGCACACGTCGACTTTCGAGCGTAAAAACTCATATAATCTCCGTGCGTAAAAGAAACCATAGTATGAGCGTAAAGTAGCTCAGTCCACATACTAAACGACAACATTGGTCTCTGTATAAAACAAATCCCTTCGAAATCTGTGGTATATGCCATTATCACTATCTTCATGTCAGACTTTGCATTAAATGCGAGACCTTGACAGCTTTGTCCAGCGTAAAAAGAGATTAGCCTTGCCTTGGGCGTAAAGTATTTAACCTCCCTGCGGCGTAAAGTAGATCAATTTGAGTAGAATGATCTATCACTTTGGCTCATTCTGTGAAGCACTTTTTACGCTCCTACAAGACCCCCTTCAAAGTTTTCGAATGGCTTCATAATTCAAAACACTTTGAACAGAAGCGTAAAAGTTGAGATTTGACCAGTCAGCGTAAAATTAGGGATACGCAACAGTCATCCACGTAAAAGCGGGGATATCCAACAGTCAGCGTAAAATCTGAAATTTGAACCGATTTGAAGTTTCCCTATAAATAGGGTTCTTCGGAGAGAGAAAACACTTTTACTCATCTTTTTGCAATCTCGAATTCCTCTGCCCTGTCTTTCTTCGAAACCTTCACTTTGATCCGATGGCTCCCAAGAAATCATCCGCCGCTAGCAACAAGGGGAAGAAACCAGCCGTCGATTCGTCGTCGGCCGACCATGCAAAAACTCCCATTCAGTCGTCAACACCACAACGACAACCCAACCCGGCTGTAGCTCCGCCTATGATGGGTAAAACCCTATTCTTTGGCTGGGAAAAACCCGTCGAGGAAGGAAAAGATAACCAAAACCTTCAGTATTTACGTCCACGTTATACGTGTTAGCGTAGAAACTGAGGTAAACAAAATACGCCCACGTTATACGTGTTAGCGTAAAGCTCAAAAATACGCCCACGTTTATACGTGTCAGCGTAAAATTGAAATACGCCCACATCTAATGTGTCAGCGTAAAAACTGAAATACGCCCACATCTAATGTGTCAGCGTAAATTTCCAAAAATAAAAAGGACTTTGTATAAAAACAAAAGGCTTTTTTAGAAAACTTTTTACTTTTCAGATCCATTTATCTGCATAGATGACACCAAATTAGATTTTCTCTAACTTGATTTCCTTTTCTTTTTGAAGTGTTCACCCTCTTGCAGAAATCTTTGGCTCGTCAGTTGGCATGGTGGGTTCGAACTATCTGGAAGATTTATCTCATGTCCAATTTTCTCAATCGAACCCTGAATACCCTATATAGAGGGCACAACTGATAGCAGCCCAAGGGGATAGGATGTTGCTATCCATGATGAATGGAGATTTGTTGACTTCACTAGATGCACAACAATTTGCAAAACCGGCCTTCTTGTTTGGGGACGCAATTGACTGTAAGTCCCAGACACACCCCAAGAAGGAGTCTTGGGTATTCAAATTTGGGGATAGGGCCATGTATCTCCCGGATATGGACAGAGATTATCCTTTGTCAGCATTTTTCCATGCTACCCACCATCGACAAATGCTGTGGAATTTAACTTCTAATAGTTACGGAAGACCAGGTAGAATTGTTTTCAAGAGGGACCATGCTAATGACATGGGGTATTTTGCTAGTGTTCCCAATGGTGGTGTCACTTCTATTTTTGGCCTCATGCCAGGAGCTAATCCCAGTGAAGACTCGGGTTTAATTCAACCAGTACAAACTCCGATGTTCGTCAACGAATTTTTGAGGGCTGATGTATTGTATCCTCAGACGAACCCCAGACTGCCGGGATGGTTGACTCCGTTCAATCAAAACTGGATCCAGATAAGTATTTGGATGATGAAGAACTTCGAAGCAGAGTTGAAAGACATTGGTTTATATGAGGCGATAGCTTCCACTAGTCTGGGTATTCCTCCAAACGGAAACCTATTTCTAGCCTTGATGGAAATATACATGAGTTCGACTGGAACTTTTGCCACTCTGAAAGGCAAAATGGGCCTTGCTCTTCATGAGATGCAGTTCGTCTCGAAGCTGCCAATGGGGGAAGCTCCATATGAGGAATACGTTCCTTCCAACAGAGAACTGGCTGAAATCAGAGAGAACAATCCTCAGTTGATTGAGGTATATAAGGAACTGATGTGCCACTACATTGTTTGTACCACAATACATGAAAGTACATCTTATTTGACGTACATCAACAAGTGGACTACTTATCTCTTCTTCCATAAGGATAAGATATCCAAGGAAGACAAAGAAAGGTTTCAGGAAAACAAAGCTCCGGTCATCAACATAGATTCGACAATCCCTTCTAACAAAATTAGGGATATGATGATTGCCTACAAATTCTCTGATAAATATCTGTCTACAAAGACTGGGGAATTCCCTACCGGAACTGAAGCCATGAGCTTCCTTAGATATGGTAGTTGGAAAATCTCTAGGAGAGCTTTGCTGGCAGGTTTTCTTTCTTTATGGCTGAGAAGATGGGTTGTGCCGGGTATTGGTACTGTTGACAGAATCCACCGTAGCATACTATGGCCGACAGTACGTTTGGTTTTTAAAGTCAGGATTAACCTGCTATCAGCCATGGTGTGTCGAATAAATGCAGGTTTAAGGACCTTCGGCGAGGAGTTAATCAACCATGCTCCTCATCGGAATGTTTTCCCCAGGGTAGAAATGCCCTACACTTATCTGATGGGCTGGCTGTTGTATCACAACTGCAGATTGTTGCCACCAGGCCCGGGTGATGATGTAGAGGTCTTCCTCCAAAAATTCAGCAAGACTACATGGACCGCTACGACTGTGGCGAATACCCGGGCTGTTCTGAATTATTCTTATGGTTGGAACTTCTTCTGCACTCGGCCACAAGTTCCAGCAGATTGCTTTGTCATTCAGTTTGAAGATGAAGTCGAAGGAAGAGCGGTATTGCCATCATCAGTCTTCAGATGGCTTCAATGTATCAGACCTTCTCACTTGATATATAAAAATAAAGATAATTGTGCGTTTGAACCATATCTACCCAGTAGGTTCTCTCGCCAATTTAGATATGACCAACTTCATGTTGGTAACCCCACAACTAACTTTCGTTATTATGGAAAATTACTCGACGGTGCTAGGAGTTGGAGATATTTCAATGCTGCTCGTATTGGTGCCAAGTTTAGAGTCTCAACCGCCACTAGTACTACAGAGCTACGTATACTTCATACGTATGCCCACTTTTATGCTTCAATTCGTTCTTTTGCCCACGGCTATAATATGAGAGGTAGTCTGAGGTGGCCTAAAGAAGGAGATATTGAGGAGCAGGTCAGGGTACCAGCAGACATCCCTGACGATACTGGCATTCCAGATCCATATTTAGAAGTTATCTCAACAAGAGTTGGGGAACCAGCTGCAGAACCTATCATCATTGGCAAAGGCCGAAAAAGAAAACAAAGTGCAGCCGTCATGTTTCCAGAGAAAACTCCAGAAAAGAAGAAATCTACCACAAAAGGGCCTTTCAAACCGAGAGCCCTCATTCCAGAAGATGATACTTCGATTATAGAGGATCATCTTGTCGGTTCTTCTTCAGTTCATCCAGGAGAAGGATCTTCAGCCCCTCCACCAATAGTTGGATCAGGAGCTGTAACACTTTTGTCTCCTAGACGTCTTAGTACCTTACTCCGTTTATCTTTGTCAACCAAGGCACAGGTTACAGAGGGTGCCACTACTGTATCCATCGCTGATCAAGACCGCATCCCATCAGACGAACCAGCTCTTGACTTCGAGGATGATGACTGGGATGGTGATTATGATACATATCTTGAAAAAATGCACATATTCCAAGTATTACACAAAACCTATACAGAATTGTATACCATGATTTTGTATATTAACTTATTTTGTTCGTTTTTGCAGATGTCATGATTGCAACAAAGCCTATGGCTCCTCCTCCTCAAGAAGAGGATATTTATGAGGAAAATGAGGAATCTGCTGATGAGACTTCTTCTTCTAGCGAAGAGGGTGCTGATGAAAAGAGAGGAGAACAACCCGCGGTGGAGCATCAAGAAGTACATCCTGAACTATCCTCTCATGTTGAAGATCAGCACCAGAAAGAGGCTGCAATAGACCTCACTGCAGGTAATGATGAACCTATTGGAGGAGAACCAGTTTTAAATAAAGAATCAGCTGTAGAAGATTTTACTGCAACTGAAGCAGTAGAAAATCCTGCGGAGCCGACTGTTGAAGAAGGTGCTGAATCTAGGGAAGTGATAGCATCTTCTACTGTAGCTGTTGATTCAATATCAATTTTTGATAAGCTAATACCGGAACTTGAACCAGCTCCTGCAATTGTCACCACATCCACCAATATCACCGCCGCCAAAACTCCAAAAACGGCTGGAGTGACAGATATTGAAGACGTTGCTCCTGAAGTTCTTGGGGACCAAATAACAGCAGTGACAACAACAGCTCCACCTCCGTCTGTTGTTACGCCGATGGTAGCTATAGGGGTTGGAGATACAATCCCTGAAGCTCCTAGGGATAACTTGGCCATGGCAATAGTAACAGCAACAACTTCGTCTCATCTTGCTGTCGCGCCAACCAGATCTGCTCCCGACCTCCAAAGAAGAGATTTATTAGATATCACCGCCACACCAAGCTCCAATATAGAAATAAATCTCCTAGTTGAGATTCATACTAAAACTTTTTATAAAACTCTGGCAATTCTGATAAAGATGGTCCTGAATAAGGGTCTCAGCTATGAGGTTTTGAAGACGACAATGGCTCTGACTATCAAGAATGTTGCCATGTTCAATGATGTTGGAAGAGCTGCAACATTGGAGAAAATTATGGAGGACCTTGAGCAGCCTATTGGAGAATATCTCAGGCTATCAAATGAGACTGTTGAAAGCCTCATTCAGGAGGAGTATAATGCCTTAACGGCTGATTATCTTGCTCGAAAGACTACATATAATGCAGCTCTCCATGAACACAGTCTGAACGTTGCCAAAGAGAAGGCCTTTTTGGCTGGCATAAAACCTGCGCTGCATGGTCACAGAGTGGCTTATGATGCTTTAAACATAGATATTCAGAGCAAGAATGACAAAATCTGCGAAGTCGAGGCAGAACTAGCTCGCTTGAAGGCTGAAAGGGAAAAGATGATCGATGCTCGAAATCTACATCTCACCCAAAGCTCAATTTTAGAAGAACAAGCCTTTGGGGCTGAGTCGACCATCAGAACTCTTGATGAAGCCAAGGACAATCTGATAACCACTTTCGCTGAACTTTCTTGTATTTGCACCCCTGAAGCTCGACGTGCTGAGGCTACCAAGAAGGTTATGAGTTCTCGTGGCAAGCGGCTAGAAGAATTAAAGAAGTTGCTTCAAGATGTTTCCACTCCACCTTAAGAGAGTGTTTTGTCATCTTTTGTCTTATTCATTTTATAGTGTTTCCACCAGAAATGAATGAAAGATTTTTTTTGTGATCCTATCGTTTATTTGGAATTTAAACAATAGGTATGAGATAGAAAACACTTATCAGAGGTAATATGGACGTGACAAGTCTTTTAAACTCAACGTATTATATCTATCCAGAGGTAATATGGACATGATAGATAATAAAATCGCATTTTTTGTTTTAGAGCATAATACTATTAGAGGTAATATGAACATGATAGTATGTAAGAACTCAAAGAAAAGTAGATTAATATCTATGCAGAGGTCAAATGGACATGATAGACAGGAAATACCAGCAAATTTAATATTTATTCAGAGGTTATAAGAACGTGATAAATAATAATTCAGCTTTCTATATCAACTGATGAGATAGAAAATAAAAATTTCTTCCAAAAGAGATGAGTAGTCAGCTTAACCAAACTTTGGTAGCTGGGAATTAAGAAGACAGGCATCATGAGCATATATGTCAGATATCAAAAAAAGAAGTGGATGACCTAACCTATTTTATGGGAGAGGAAAGGGGGTCAACTCTAGAATAAATCCTAATGGCAAGTTGAAGATACACGTTCGAATTCACCATATGAGGAACGAGATATATCCGATTCGATTAATTGATTTTCTTCTGAATCAGATGATTGTGAGGAATTAGAAGAGAATTCTTCTTGTATATCGTCATTAAACATATGGGACGGGTCATATCCCAATCCATGACGAGTCTTCTGGTAAAAGGGATCACCACATAACGGGAGTCGTCTACCTTTGTCCTGATTGAGACCTTGCATAGTCTTCAAATCATATCCCATGTTCTGGATAATCTTAATAGATTGTTGACTATACTTGTCAATTCAGATTCTTCCTTTGTCTTTATCTTTCAGCTCGTCTGCCTGAGCAACAGGGATATTTCTAGCCAGACAAAACACGATTTGGCGCTTGTTTTTCTTATTAGACGGAACCACAAAATAAGATTCTTTGTGACGTCTAAAAGTTATGCAGGCTTCTGATGAAGCGGCTACAGGTAGAAGATAGGGAGAAGATGTCAGGAATCTTTGAGCATAAGGTCCAACATCTACATGAGAAGGAAAAGAATTTTTCTTATGATCAATGTATAAAGTTCCTTGTGGCTCTATGTCGTCTTTATATTGATGACTTTGCTTATCCGAAGATAAAGTCATTCTTTCAATGAACTTGACAGCCATATACTCGAAAAGGAAATCTTCATTGATATTAAGAAGTACAGAATGATCAATATTTACATCATTTACAATCTGATTACTACGCTTCGGATTAATTATCAGTGGACCATTATCCGTCTTCTGCGTAGATTTGCCAAGATTGACAATCAATGGTGGTTCTGGATCATTCGTACAAGAGGTACGCCCTTTGACCTTAATCAAAAAGGGTTGAACTTGGCTCTTAGTAGGAACATTTACTGATTCCTCAGATGAAGCTTGAGTTCTTCCTTTAACCTTGATTACCAAAGGTTGATCATTGACAGATTGGGATTGGATTCGTCCCTTGACTATGATCTTCAAAGGTTGTTCTTCTGGCGGATCTTTATTAATAGACTGATCTTCAATAAAAGATTGATCTTCAGCTATGTCTGATATCTCTTTCACATGTTCTTGTTTATAAAGCCTTGAATCAGAAAAATAGGCTTCGACACCCTTGAAGGGATTGATATCAGCAAACTCAGTCTTTACAACTCCTTGAGAATCCACATACTTGAAGCATTGGTGGAGAGTTGAAGGCACAATGTTGTGTTCATGAATCCATGGTCTTCCAAGAAGAATATTGTAGGATACATCTGAGTTGATAACATAGAAGGTTACCATAGTTAAAAGATCGCCGATCTGAATCTGCAGACGAATCTTCCCCAGTGGTTTACTCTTGCCAGAGTTAAAACCAATTATTGTAGTACTAGTGTAAGTCAGGTCACTAGTAGGAATCCTCAGGGGTCGTAGCATACTCTGAAGAATTATGCTAATTGAAGACCTGTCAATTTCAGTAGATCCAATATACCCAGTATAGCACAGAGGCCTGTCATGTTTGTTATGCTTCAACAGCATATCTTCTTGTGTAAAGGTGATGTTGGGAATTGCTTCCATCACACTATGACATTGCGGACATGAAATTGGAGTATTATCAGGACTCTTGAGTTGAGCCAAGCATGAATCTGCCTGAAGTAGAGCTTTACTCAGAGTCTTCCTGCTTTCTCTAGAAAGGCGAAGCAGTTCAAATATAGATAGTCTAGCCGAAGTATTGGCCAACTGAGCTAGAATATCAAATTTGTAAGGTTTCATCACCACCCCCTGGCTGGAAGCAGACTTCAATGGAACGTCAAAGCGTACTGCTTTCTGTTTTCCCTTTTCAACCACCGAGGGTTTAGCAGGAACATGAGAAGGTTGAGCTGGTAGTGTTTCCACTACATCTTCTGCTTCTTTGGAAGATCCCTCATAATCATTGTGGTACTCCTTCCCGGATCTTGTACCAGTAAAAGTTTTTTCTTCAGACTCAAGAGAAGGAAGTACCATATTACAGGATTTAGTCTTCCTCCCTTTAGCCTTTTTCTTATAAGGTTTGTTGTGAGGAATTTCAGAACCCAATCCAACAGTGGATTTTTGATTTTGAATTTGTAAAGGAAGTCATATTCCTTTATCATAATCCAAACCTTCTGCCTTCTGAAAGTCATAACCCATTTTCTTCATGAGAAGGACAGATTGCTGACTGTATAGATGAATGGACAGCAGACTTTTAGCAAATAGTTCCACAGAGGAAGAAGAAGAGATCTCTATATCCATAGGAGAATGAGAAATAGACGTCTCTGTAACTATAGGAGGAGAAGGATTCGGGATACGAGGAAAAATTCCTGTCGGAGCTTTTTCATAAGCAGTAAAGACTTGTTGCGCCCGGTATAAAAGGACACTATTCATAGCTAACCACTGCTGATGAGTAAGCTGGAGCTTGGTAAGAGGAGCTAGACTTGGAGGACAGATGTTCAGTCCTCATAATCTATCTTCTAAAGGAAAGCCATCCCATAGCCGATCCAAGTCATCAGGATCTGGAATATCATGAGAAATCATGTTGCAGGTTTTGACTTTCTTACCCTTCTTGGATTTTGAAGTTTTACCTTCATTTTCCAATTCAGGCACTAAGTCAGGATGTACCCACATGATTTCACCATTCTTTAGTATGAATGGCAGCAATCCTGCATTTTCTTCTCTGGCAGGCGGGATATTCACTATCTTCATCGTCGCCTTCAGGATTGGGATGATTCCATCTGCTGCCTGCTGTGGAGGAAAATCCCCGAATTGAAGAGAAACCATATTGGTTGTAACCGTATGGTCATCATTAGTTAAGGCGATAGCACCGCCATTTATCAGCTCTTGGATTTTCTTCTTCAGGACATAGCAAGCACTGGTAGGATGATTAATGTATCTATGATAGATACAATATTTGGGATTATCAGTTAGATTCACCTTATTAGGCCTCTTTGGCTCTGGAATCTGAAGTTTGCCACTCTTCACCAGACATTGAAATATCCCTGGGATATCACTCTCATCAAAAGAGTATTCTTCCTTTGGCCTGGAAGATTTTTGGCTATTCGGCATCGTTTTATTCTTGGAAAGATTAACCATGAGGGTATCTTTTCCTTTCACATTATGATTACCTGGGTTATTACCAGGATTACTTTTCTTTCCTCTATCATCTGAGGCAAAAATTATCCCATGTTCATGAGCCAACCTACGATTGGTCTCGGCAGAAACTGCTGCTATGATGAACGAAGCCCAATCTGTGAATTGAGAACCCGTAAAAACAACAATAGATGGTCGCAGATTTATCTTACATGTATCAATGAGTGCTGAATCTGACATATCCGGGGGCATCTTTAAAGTCGCCTGTCGGAAACGTTCGATGAACGTCCGGGTATCTTCTTTCTCCTTTTGTTTGATTTCTATCAAGGAGGACATGTTCATGTCCATACCTCCTTCATAAAAGCGGGAGAGAAACAATGCCTTAAATTCTTCGAAAGACGAAATGCAATTGTCGGGTAAACTTCGATACCAATCATAAGCCGAACCCGTCAAGCAACCAATGAACACTCGAGTGAGAAGAGCATTATTTTTCTGCAGATGTACAGTCATAATATCAAAATAATTGATATATTGACTAGGAGAAGCCCTTCCATCAAACAATACCATGGATTGTGGCTTGAATTTTGGTGGAAAGGGTACATCATTCCAATGAGGAGGATAAGGTTGCTTAATCCCTAACCTCTGGAGTTGATCCTTGTGCCTCAAGACTTCAAACTGTGCTTTGAGTTCACGTACTGCTTGAATGGCCTCACTAGTTTGCGGAAGCACATTTGATTGAATAGTTGTTGGATGTACAGTAATCTCCACCGGAGATGGTACATCTTCTAGAATAATAGGATCTGGAGATGCAAAATTTTGATTAACAGCAGGCTCCTGAATATTCAAAGGTATTTCAGCCCCTTGATTATCTTGAGTTGGTGCTGCTACTGGTACCGGTGTTACTGTTGTCGGCTGAGCAGTTTGCTGATTCAATATTATCTGATGCATATTTTGCACCATGTTAAGCATGTCTTTCAATGATTGCTCAACGACAGTGAGACGCTGTTCTGTATTAACAGATGAGGTCTCTGGTTCATCTCCGGCAGCGTAGGATTCAACCTCTCTTGAAGATATAGAAGGATCAGTATAGAAGTATGAATCGACACTATCAGTCTCGGACTCAAAAGATTGAGTACCCCCAGCTTCTGAATCAGAAGTCTGCATTTGTCTTTGTCTTCTTGATCGAGTGTTTTGATATACTCCCTCAAAAGAATAAGAAGTCTGTTGAACTGTTGCTGACCTGGGTTTGGGACGTGTTTCGTCTTAGACGTCGTCCTCTGTTAGTATGAGATGCCATGTTCACTGACGCATATGACAACTCATGTTCTTGGTCTTCAGTTTGTTGTTGAGACACATTAAAACTCAATCGATCAAAAACTGACCATTTTGAAGCCGAACAACAACAATTGATTACAACCTGGTGATAATCACAATGATATTTTTCTTGGGGAAATGTCACCGGAGATTGTCTATTCTTACGCTTTTGCATTAGCAATTCACGTAAGTCAGAAGGAGTTGAGGGAGTAGTCTTCTTTATTATATTAGGGGTAGAAAAATATTTAGTCCCCTGTGTATAAAGAAGATTACTGGCTGCATTCGCAGAACCAAATTGTACATTTCTACGCATTTGGAGTTGTGTGCGTAAATCTTGAGATTTTTTAGCACGAAGGACTCCATTTTCATTGCGTGTAATTTATAGATTTGGTACTTTGCGTAGAGCAGTATAAGAAGGCTGTTGGTGTAGAACTGAAGTTTTACCAACATCATTTTTACATTGCACACGTTTAGGTACATTCACATTAGATATAAAAATATCTTTGCGAATTTTATCTACACTGTCAAAGACAGGAGATTTACCTTTATGCGTAGAGCGTAAAAATTGGTTATCTGCCACGTCACAGACGAGAGATTTTGTTTTATGCGAGGAGCATAATTTATTTGAGCCTACCATGTCACCGACGGGAGACTGATTCTTACGCCCAGAAGCACAATCGTTAGAGTCTGTCCCATTACAAATGGGAGACTCATCTTTATGTACTGAGCGTAAAAGCTGGTTTTTACCCCCTGAGCGTAAAACCTGGTTCTTACGCAGTGGGCGTGAAACCTGATTATCTTCACCGTTACAAACATGAGATAAATCGTCACACTTTGAGTGCAACTATGAAGTAAGGACTGCCTCGTTATGAACGGGAGCCCCTACGACAGGAGTGGGAAGAATTCCCTTGCCACTAGCAGCAACAGAGAGATCAGAAGCTATTTTGGATTTAGGAATCCAAACTTTTCGTGCTTTGTGAGATTTTTGAACATTGGAGTAGCGAGAACCACCCCCAGTTCGGAGCATCCCTTCATAAGCAGTCTGGTCGAAATGTACAACCAGAGTCTTCTTTGTCAATCCAATCGACACATCATCGTATTGAGCAATTGCCTCCTCGTCAGAGGAGAAGGTCGTCCCCAGCAGAGTCGCCATTTTTGTTTCACTTAACAAAATGCCTGGAAATTGGATTTTGAAAATAAAACGAGAAGAAGTACAAGAAGTACAAATTTGATTCTGGGGAAGTATTGCTGTAGAAGTCTGATCTGTAAATGATCACTTTGTTCCTTGGACCATACGATGATGATGAAGATCGCTGCTTGAAGATGAACAACTTGGAAGAACTAAGTCACCAGAAAGGTATCGACGCACTTGGGCACTGATGGCGAGGCCGAATGCTTTCCTGCTTTGCTTCACTCTGTTCTGAAAGAAAGGCTGAAGAAGAATGCTCCAGAGAATCAAAAATCTATGAGTTCTAATCTCTGTCTTTTCTCCTGTCTCTGTGTGTCTGTGATATAAGAAAAATCAGTCTATTTATAGACTTGGGATCTTGTGCGTAAAAACTCAGCAAAAGTTCCGTCTTTACGCTAACAACTGTCACCCACGACTGAAGTCATCGTCTGTATATGTTGACATGTGTCCCATCATTTTAGTAAGAATCGGATACACGTACACACGTTCTTCGAAATGTGTGGCATTAAAGCCATGTAGGCAGACCACGTTCTCAACTGATGAAGAAGAATAGGGCGTAAAGCAACCCTAATGTACTCTGAGCGTAAAGCAGTGGACTAGGCGTAAAATAGCCCTGTCATAGATTTCCCGCGTAAAGTGGTTATTGAATAACCTTGAGCGTAAAGTAGCCCAAATAGACTTTACGCACACGTCGACTTTCGAGCGTAAAAACTCATATAATCTCCGTGCGTAAAAGAAACCATAGTATGAGCGTAAAGTAGCTCAGTCCACATACTAAACGACAACATTGGTCTCTGTATAAAACAAATCCCTTCGAAATCTGTGGTATATGCCATCATCACTATCTTCTTGTCAGACTTTGCATTAAATGCGAGACCTTGACAGCTTTGTCCAGCGTAAAAAGAGATTAGCCTTGCCTTGGACGTAAAGTATTTAACCTCCCTGCGACGTAAAGTAGATCAATTTGTGTAGAATGATCTATCACTTTGGCTCATTCTGTGAAGCACTTTTTACGCTTCTACAAATACTAGTCACAATTCCTACATGAACAAGAACACTACACATAGGTCCTATCCTAACACAAGGAAAGGACCCTTTGTTAATAAGAACACCTCACATCATGCCTTCTACTATCATCATCATAACACTCATGAAAAACTCCTTGCACTAAAGCTTCACATGTGCATAACACTCACACATTCTCTTCTAAATCTTCCATGATGTGCAACTATTATGGCTTACTTGGACATACTTCTAATTATTGTCTAACTAGGAAACAAGTTGATATGAAAGTTTATAAATGGATTCCTAAGACTAACAATCAAGGACCCAAACAATCATGGGTACCAAAATGTTTATCTTCAACTTATGTTGTAGGTAAAAAATCTTTCTTATGCTAGAAGCAAGTGGATCCTCGATAGCGGTTGCTCACGGCACATGACCGGTGATGCTTCACTTTTTACAATACTATCGATGAAAAAAGAAGGACATGTATCCTTTGGTAACAATCTAAAAGGCTATATCATAGGAAATGGTAATATCGGTTCCCCTCCTTATCCTTGTATTAAGAATGTTTGTCTTGTTACAAATCTCAAACACAAACTTCTCAGTATCAGTCATCTTACGGATAATGGTTATGATATTAAGTTTTTTAAACTCAAATGCTTCATTACCGATAGCTCTAGTGGATCTACAGTGTATGAAGGCATTAGAGAAAACAATATCTATGTTCTCTATCTTATTGAAGGTACTAAAAATGACAGGTGCTTGGTCGCAAAGAACGATAAAAGTTGGATTTGGCACATGAGGCTCGGACAAGCCAACATGGATACCATCTCCTGTCTTGCAACCAAAAAGCTTGTACGAGGACTTCCAAGTATCTCCTTAAAAAAGGATATGGTATACGAAGAATGTGAGAAAAGTAAGTTGACCAAGTCATCCTTTAAATCCATCAACTCTGTGAGTACCACTAGACTACTTCAACTCATTCATATGGATTTATTTGGTCCTAGTAGAGTAGCTAGTCTTGGAGGCAAACTTTATGCTTTTGTTTTGGTTGATGATTTTTCGAGATTTACTTGGATCATTTTTCTTGCTAGTAAAAGTGACACTTTTCGTAAATTTATTACATTTTGTAAACGTGTTCAAAATGAGAAAGGCATTTCTATTAACAAGATTAGAAGTGATCATGGAAGAGAATTTGACAATGCCAATTTTAAAAGATTTTATGAAAAGAATGGTTTTGGTCATGATTTTTCTTGTCTACGAATTCCTCAACAAAATGGTGTTATGGAGAGAAAGAATAGAACCCTTGGCGATATGGCCCGGGTTATGTTAAACCAATATAAGCTCCTCCAATACTTTTGGGCGGAAGCCGTAAACACGGCATGTCATGTTATAAATAGGGTCTTGATTAGACCTACTTCTAAAAAGACTCCTTATGAGCTTTGGTTTGACAAATTTTTCTCTATTGAGTATTTTAAAGTTTTCGGATGCAAATGTTTTATTTTGAATACCAAGGACAACCTAGGCAAATTTGAAGAAAAAGCTTATGAAGGTATTTTCCTTGGCTACTCAATACATAGTGAAGGTTTTTGTGTCTTTAATAAAAGAAGTCTCGTTGTCGAAGAGTCAATTAATGTCTTTTTTGATGAACTTAACTCTTCTACATCCTCCTCTTTCGATGATATTGATGACATCTCTTTTGGTTTGGAGAACTCTTCTATTGGAGATCCTCATCCTTCTTTATCTAACAATGAAATTGTGACTCCTCCAACAAAAGATTCTTTGCCACTCGAGCCTCCTCAAGAGTATCTCCCAAAAGAATGGAGATTTGTCCCCAATCATCTTAAGGAACTTATCATTGGTGATCCTTTATCCCGTGTCAGTACTAGATCCTCCACTCGTGATTTTTGTGCAAACGTGGCTTTTATTTTTCAAATAGAGCCTAAAAATATTAATGATGCTTTTAATGATGAATTTTGGATGATAGCAATGCAAGAAGAGCTAAATCAATTTGAGCAAAACAAGGTTTGGGAACTTGTCCCTAAACCTAACAACCAGCCCATTATTGGAACTAAATGGGTGTTTCATAATAAACTTAATGAAGATGGATTAGTGACTCGTAACAAAGTCCGATTGGTTGCTCAAGGCTATAACCAAGAGGAAGACATTGACTACGATGAAACCTATGCTCCGGTTGTTCATCTTCAATCCATTCGCATGCTATGTGCTTTTGCTTGCTTTAATAATTTCAAACATTTTTAAATGGATGTTAAAAGTGCTTTTCTTAATGGCATTATTAAAGAGGAAGTTTATGTTAAGCAACCTCCTGGATTTGAAGATTTTTAATTTCCTCATCACGTCTTCAAACTACACAAAGCCCTTTATGGTCTCAAACAAGCTCCTCGTGCTTGGTATGTGCGTCTTAGTTCCTTCCTTATATCTCATAATTTTTCCAAAGGCAAAGTCGACACCATACTTTTTTATCAAATACCTTAATAGCACACTTTTATTAGTACAAATCTATGTCGATGCCATTATCTTTGGTTCTACTAACAACGCTCTTTGCTAAAGTAATGTAGGATGAATTTGAAATGAGCATGATGGAAGAACTATCATTCTTTTTGGGCTTGCAAATCAAACTAGGACCCAAAGGAACCTTCATCAATCAAGCCAAATATACAAAGGATCTCCTCAAATGCTTCGAACTTGACTCATCCAAATCAATGAGGACTCCTATGGCAAAAACGACAAACTTGATAATGATGAAGATGGTACTTCGGTTGACATTCGTAAGTATCGAGGTATGATCGGTAGCTTACTTTATCTAACTGCTAGTCGACTTGATTTCATGTTTAGTGTGTGTCTTTGTGCACGATACCAAGCAAATCCAAAAGAATCACACTTATGTGCTGTAAAGCGTATTTTTTGATATCTCAAAGGCACCATTAATATGGGACTTTGGTATCCGAAATCTTTATCCTTTGAGCTTCACAGCTTCTCGGATGTAGATTTTATCGGATGCAAAATTGACCGAAAAAGCACTAGCGGCACATGTCAATTCCTTGGAAAATTCTTGGTATCGTGGTTTAGTAAGAAACAAAACTCTGTTGCTCTTTTAACCACTGAGGTCGAGTATATAGCGGCCGATTGCTGTTGTGCACAAATGTTTTGGATGTCACAAACACTTGTAGACTCTGGCATTTCTTCTACTTGCACTTCTATTAAATATGATAATACTAGTTCGATAAATCTCACAAAAAAATCTGATTTGTCACTCCCGCATGAAACACGTTGAGATTAGACACCACTTTTTTTGTGACCATCAACAAAAGGGGGATATCCGCCTTGATTTCGTTGACATTACTTATCAATTAGACGATATTTTCACCAAACCACTCCCGGAGGATCGTTTCGTCTATCTCAGCCAAGAATTAGGCATCATTTATTTTGACTCTTAGCTCCCCTCCAACGGCACACCGCCGGCATACGTCGGCATACCGATGGTAGACCGATTTGTGTTCAGAAATATCTTCTGTACACAAAATTGACATACCGTCGGCATACGCCGGTATACTGACGATATGTTGTTTAACACGGACACAGCCTGTCCACTCTGCCTCGGGCCCCACCAAATCCTCTACTTTCTCTTTTCAACTTATCTCATTAACTACCCATCCTATCACATCCCATCTCTCATTAAATTCCCATCACATCCCAACCCTTCACCTCCCTTCATTTAATTATATTCATCATCACTTTTTTAAAAAATCCCCTTATTTATTACTCTCATCAATTCATTTCCCTTTTCAAAACTCTTCCAACCCCTTCAACTTCCTCTTCTTCCTTAAAAACCCTAACTTCTTCTTCTTCCTCCTCTTTAATCTTCATAACTTCTATATCATCCTTCTACCATCAACCCATGGCCACTCACAAACGTCCTCGCTCCTCCTCCAACGCTGCAAACCCGTTCACTCCCGTGCCTCTTCCAAATGGCTATGATCCAAAAATTTTTACCTCCGCCCTAGCTGCCGACGCCTGATTCCAATATTTTGCCAACCACAACGTCTTCAAGGGCAAGGCCATCAACTGGAAGGTATTTTCTGGCCATCTCTCCCTCTTTCAGATGGCCGACCTCTCATCTCTTTTGTGCCGTCAAGTGCTCGTCTACCTGGCAGCGGTGCGCCTATTCTACTGCAATCTCGTTCCCGATCTCCAAAACAAGGCTATCGAAACTATGGTAAATGATCTCCACTTTCGCCTGACGGCTCGCGACATTACCGAGATTTTCGAAGTCCCTAACAAAGAAGATGCTCTGCCGATCTTGGCCGGTCTCTATCCTTCTGCGGAAGTCTCCTTTGACGAGTTCGGCGGCATCATTTGCAAGTGACCCAATCCTCCGGCCATTCCGGCCCTTTCCAAGCAGTTGGAGCCCTTCTACTACGAGCTCCATCGAATTATCTGCCACACCATCTACCCCAAGGTCGGCAACTACGATGCGATTACAAATGACACAGCCGTCTGCAAGTACTACTTGTACTCCAAGAAGACTTGGTCGTTTCACAAGACTTTTCTCAATGCATTCTTCTCTGTCCTGCCCGTCGGGAAGCAATCCCTCAATTATGGCACTTTCATCACCATTATCCTTAGGAGAAGAATGTGGATCTCTTCCTCTGCCAGTCGGACGGCGTTTCCTCCTTCTTTGCCATTTTCCGTTCTACCCTTGGTGCATCAGCATCTCGTGCGTCTTCCTCCCATGACCCGTCGGCCGCTTCTCCTGCTACGCCATCTTCTGTGCCTCCTCCATCCGGGCGTTTCATGTCGCTAACTCAGCAGTATTTTGACATACGCATGACTCAGGCGGAGGAGCAGATGAGGGCCAACACCCGCGGCCTTGAGAATCTTATCCAGAGCCGCTTCCATGACCAGACTTATTTCATCTAGCGGACTCTTCAGGACTGGAATGCCTATCTGGATCTTAACCTTCAGGATCTAAAGTACCAAGGCTCCTGCTTCTCTGACCCCAACACCTACGGATTCATGTACCCGGACGGCGTGGATCCTTTCGGTGCATTTCATGATGCTCAGGGTGGGGAGGACGATGATCCGGTGGATGAGTAGTTGCGGGCTCCTGTTGATGGTGGTAGAATAATTTGGTGTCGTTTTAGTGTGTATCCTTTGAGGTCCTTCGGGGACCAGTAGTATGTTTTTATCTTGTGTGTGGTCCTACGGGGACTGTTTTTATGTGTTGCTTGTCTTGCTCACTTTTGTGAAGGAGAGTTTTATCTGTTTTTATGTAGTACCAAGCATGTACCATTTTTTCAATATCTAATATATGCTTGTTTTGGTTCTCCATAATGCTTTCATTATTTAGCGCTGATATTTTTTTCTACTGATTTCCCATCTTTGACTAAGTGACAAAGGGGAAGAAAACGTATTGAGGGAGGGTTGTCTACCTACGGGGGAGTCACTCCCTGAAGATGCTATCTCTCTGTTTTATCAATTATCAAAATGGGGGAGATTGTTGACACAGTTCATTTTGATAACATTAGCAGCATCTTCGTAGTCTAGTTTTCTCTATATTTCAGCTAAAGTTCTGTCCATTCAAGTTGAGTCATCAAAGCCTTATTGAAGTTCCTAAGAAGACTGAAGAAAAGACTAACGATCCTTAAAGACGGCTCTCAACAAATTCAAGATGTTGAGTCTGTACAAGGTCTAGGTCTTTCTGTAAAAACATAAAGCTCTTCTATTTTTTCAGTCAAATATCAATGTCTAAAAGAACGTCATACCGACGGTATACCGACGGCATACCATTTTTGAGCCACAAGAATGTTTTGTGACAAATATCGGCGTACCGACGGTATACCGTTTTGTGAGCCACAAAATGTTCTGTGATGAATAACGGAATACCGACGGCATACAACAGTATACCGGCGGTATACCATTTTGTTAGCCACAAAAATTTCTGTGATGAACTTCGGCATACCGACGGCATACAATAGTATACCGACGATATACCGTTTTGTTAGCCACAAAATGTTCTGTGACGAACATCGGTATACCGACGACATACCGCTTCATACCGACGGTATACCGCTTTATCTGATTTGATTTTTGAATGGACAAATACTAGCATTAATTGCTAGCATTAAATGCTCCCCAACAGATATAATTATTAACGTTACTGTTCCAAACGGAATACCGACGACATGCCGGTCCATACCGACGGTATGCCGTATGGGTTATATTCAGGAGCATTAAATGCTACCTACTCTTAGTTTTCTATATAAATGGATTCCTTCTCTCTCTTGAAGGTTATCCACTTAAGCCATAAATTTTCTCAACAACCAAGAGCTCCACCATTACTACTCTACCAAAGATTTCAATTGTCATCCAATCCAAAAGTGCTAGAGTATTCAAGAGTTGTACTTTTCGATCTTCAAGTGTTAGAAAATCAACTGTTCTCTTACTTTCCTTTTTGAAGTTGACGAGCCTTCGTAAGAAAACTCGTGTACAAGAAGTTGGCGAGTTCTTCGGATCCAAACTCGTGTTGAAGTTGACGAGTTCTTCGGATCCAAACTCGTGTGTACTATTTACTCAATAGTGGATTTAAGCCGGAAGAGTTCCGGGACTGGATTGCCTTTAGGGAGGAGACCAGGATACATCGCATATTTGATTTTCTCACTCTCTCTTATTTTATTTCAGTGATATAGCTTACTTGTGTTTAGTTTTATTTCATTTCCCTATTCACCCCCCCTCTAGGGTTCTACACCTGTCTGGTTCGAATGAGTTCCCTTCCATTGCAATGATTGTATTAAATTTATTATTAAGTTATGCTCCATGAAGTCTATTACTCCACTATAAATATGTTCATAACCTTTCATTATAGCAAAGACAGTAAATATAAATAAATTACTAAGATAGTCGGTTTTGCATTTGGACGTGTATATAGCCTTACGAAAAATGAAGACAAGAAAAGAATCAAAACACAAACCATGGATCATCTTGCTCATGAAATATATATATTAACAAATTTAATGGAAAACTCTTATCTTCCAAAAACTGAATATATAGTTAAATTTATTACACCTTCAATTGTCTTCTAATGTATTTGGCTGACTACTGTCACATACCCTATCACCTTTTCTTGAGCTTGTTAACTAAACTCTTAATCCAGTTCATAACATCATTTGTTTTAATTTCCTCTTCGGTTGCCAAGTCTACGGCTTCGTAAAATGCATTACACATTATATCGAAACGTTCATTTTCAGGATTCATTATCCAATCAGAGTATGAGATTTTAACTTTCATGTGGCACTTGCCTATTGACATCTTTTCTCCATATGATCTGAGGTAAGTACTTTTCCGGCAAGGTATAGACTTACATTTTACTCAAGACCGTAATAGCATGTCTGCACAAGATTCCTCTAAATTCAAACAAGCAACAATTGCACTTGATATCACAAGCATCTTGGTTGAAGCAAACTATGAAAGTTGCTTGTTGATTTTTCTCTCCAATCATGTCTTCTTCAATTTCATATACATGATATCCACCTTCCTCTTTAACAGAAGACACAGTACAATAATATGCTTTGTTAGCTGTTTTTGAAACTTCTTAAATTTTGCGATGGTATAAGTATCTTGAAATTGTTTCTCCAACTCATAACGAGTAATACATGGGATCCAACAGTTTGAGGAGTTGAAATAATCTTGATTCTCTTTAGAGAAATTTTGAGTTGCCCCCACTTATTTTACCATAATTTAATGTGCACCCACCAAATTACCATAATGCATAAAAATCTCCACTTTTACGGAAAATGTCAGTGACTAACAGTCAACTCCTTTGACCTGCATAAATAAAAAGAGAATATTGAGTTGTACCACACTTATTTTACCACAATTCAAGGTGCACCCCACTTATTTGAGGATATTTTGGTCATAATTCAAGTTACAGCCCACTTAAATGTAGGGTCAAATGAGTTGACTGTTAGTCATCGACGATTTTTGTTAAAAATGGAAGATTTTATGCGTTATGTTAATTCGGTATGGTGCACCTTAAATTATGGTAAAGCGAGTGGGGTGCAACTCAAAATTTCTCCTCTTTTTGAACCTTGCTTCGAAGTGCATTCTCATATTGTTCAACAAATTGTTTTAAAGTAGTCTTTGAATTCACAAATCCGTCAAAGAATGCATTCATGCTCTCACTTCGTTTAGTAGTTGACATTTCTGTCCAAAAAGTGCCTTTAACAAATGCAGGAAACCAACGACTTCTTTCATTGTATAACCCAATCAACCAATCATTCTTATTCAAATTAAATTCTTAATGAAGTTGTCCCAACTTTCTGTAAATTCTTCAAGTGTCAAAGAATCATAAACTGCATTTTGCATTTCAAACTTTACTTACTCGTATTGGTTATGACTCTATAGTTTCTCAGGCAACTTTTTAATTATACCACAAGCACCATCTACGTCGCGCATTAGGAAATACAACTTCAATGGCCTTTTTTGTGGCTTTGTCCTGGTCACTAATGATTACAGTAGGAGCACGTCCATTCATGCATTCTAGCCAAGCATTAAAAATCCAAGTAAAGTTTCGACATCCTCGCTCGATATTAACCCACATCCTAAAAGTGTTGAGTGGCCGTGATGATTGACACCAACAAAATGAGCAAATGGCATGTCATACTTATTAGTTAAGTATGTCGTATCGAATGTTATGACATCCTCAAACTCTTCATATGGTGACATACTCCTTAGTCCTTACATCTTCCCAGAAAATATTTTCAACCGACCCTCATCATCTAAATCCATTAGATTAAAAAAATTCTATTATTCGCCTGCATTTTCAAGAAGTAGTTCTGAACTGTCGTAGCATCTCCACTCCTAAATCTTAAAATTTTGATTTTATTAATATAATTGTAACGATCTTTATGTAAAAAATGACACATTTCCGTGCCCTCCAACTTCCACCAGAAAGGAATTAAAAATTTTATTTGGCCTGATACCTCTCATGTCATTTATCTCAAGTCTCCTTTTTACATAAGGTTTGATTATTTTATTCTTTTTTTTGAAATATTTGGCTTCTCCTGGAGTCAACAGTTATGATTGTGATAAAAGTAAACAGATGTTACTCACCATTTGCCATCGGGTTCTAAAGCAGCTCTAACCCTAGCATTACAATTAGTTTTAATTATAGGATATTTCTTAAAGGTATTTTTGCACTTGCTTTTTGATGTGCCTGACCTAGAACATGAGAATATAACCCATCTAACTTCCCCGTCATCATCATGTCTTCGTCCTTTCTAGTTGATCTTTTTTTCACTGGAAAACCTTTTTGGTTACCTTATTCATTGTCAAAATCAAATAACTCATCAAGAGTATCAAATATCATTCCTATTTTTGCCTCTATTATCTTTTCTTCAACAATTTCATCAACCATACACTCGTTATCATAAGTTACCACTTCCATTTGTTCTTTTTCAAAAATATGCTCACTCAATATCATACTTGATTCCTAAAGAAGTAAGATTGAAAATGAGTAGTTGATAATGAATTAGTACATCTAAATTATAAGGAAAAAAAATCAAAATTTAAAGTGGGAAAAAATGAACGATAACGCAAAAAGAAGTCCATATATACATCAGATTTCGAAGAGAAGGATGAAAAAAATAATAAGAACAAGAAGAAGAAGATCAGATTACAGAGCCTAAACGAAATCCCATTTGTGTAACAAAAATAAAAAAAAAATCTTTGAGTTGAAGACGCCTAATAATCAACAAAGTAGCACCCAAAAGTACAAAAATTACAACAAAAAGGGAAAAATTGCAAAAACAAAACCCTTAAATACCACAACAAAAATATTTTATGGTGATTTCGAGACCATATCAAGAAATACATATGAATGAAGAAAAAGAACCTCAAAATGCTAAGCTCTAGATTCGTACATTATAGGGTTAGGATTTTCTTTCTTTATTCTTCTTATGGTGGGGTTAGAGAAGAAAATAGAGATGAGAAGAAGAAGAAAATGGAGGAGAAGAAAATAAAAAAAATTATAAAAAAACACAAGAATAGATTTTATTGCAAATATTTTATTTTAAAAAATATAACAAAATTTGGTAAAATATAAAACATTTTCTCCATGTAATTATAACTACCTTATTATGCAACATTTTATAAAAAAAAAATCCTTCATTAACTAACCATGTAAAATTGATTGGCCATGCAAAATTGCAGCACCTGCCAAGAATTAGAATTGTTTCGTACATGCAAAATTGGACATGCCAAAAAATTAACTAATGGGTCTTTAATTAGTTCGGATGCCAAATCACTTGCTACATAAGTGTGGCCACATAGTATGTCAATAAAAATGTGTCTCCATATAATTACTCAAAAAAATATTATTTTTCATAAAAAATAACTATTTTATGTGAAAAAATAATAACGATCAAACAGCCAATTATTATTTAAATATGGAAGATTTGGTAATCAAGCAAACCAACAACCCATGTGGCGTGGCTACCCACACGTAGGCACAAGAAAACCTACGTCTTATGTGTCCCCTCCATACAAAAATCTTCATGAAACCAAAAACACAAATACCTGCAAACTCACCCACCAACCGACAAGTGGGCCACACCACAAAGATCCCAGTAGGTTCGATTTTCACAATCAAAATTTCCTCTATATATGACTCTCAATTAGTGTCCCCTGGTATTATAAAACCATGCATATAAACCCCAGAGAGAAAAGAAATACAGTTATTTGTATTTACCCTCAATTCTAATTGATGCTACTATAATCCCCTTATTTTTAAAAAATTAATACTACCGCCAATTAGTGGCTTAGCCAGGATTTGGATGTAGCGGGGTTTGTCACGACCCGCACCCGGTGTAAGGGCACGAGACGTAGGTACGTCCAGCCTATGCCGCAGTGTCGGCGGTAGAACGCTGTCCTAGGTCCAACATCTAACACAATCTAGAATAAGCTCCAATTGGAGAATAATATATATAAGGTACAACTCAACCATAATAACTAAGATGGAATAGAAGAAAGATAATCTCAACAGAGAGTCACAAAATGAATAATAATCCCGGTGTAAACCACACCATAATAAATCTCAGTACAATCATAAAGTCTCATAACTAGATAATAATAACAGTATAATCAAACTCATGGCAAGTCCTTAGCGACTATTGGATCCTGCTGAGGTCCAGGTCACCTGTGTCAACTAGGCCTGCTCCATAGTAAGTGCCGCAGCAATCCTCATCATCTGTAATATTTTTAATGGGTCCAGTCAGGACAGAAACGAATACATATCTCTCACATAGTTCATAACATAAAAGGAAATATGAAACAAGCCATAGAATAATATACATGAACTGCTGATAAAGAAATAGTAGAGCGACTGTAAAAAGAAGAACATGATATAGTGGAAACAGATATACATGATATAGATAAGAAAACTGAGCTAACTACGTGATTCAGAGCACATGTTTGGTTATGTAAACAGGCCTAGGTTATACATGACTTAAATCTAGTTTGAAGTTACACATGAAATGGTGTAGATCACATAACCAAATAAATACTCCTCCTGCCCCAAACTGTACACAAGGATTTGTCCAGGTTATGTTATTGCACATGAAAGTAGTACGTCACATTGATAGCTAGTCCACATGTACACTGGGTTATACATGAAGGCTCACATGATCATGAGTGTACATGAATGTCACATGAGTATACATGAATAAGTACGAATACAATGAGTAGCCGATGCACATGATAAAGTACATGAGCACAATAAACCCGATGTATCCGAGGGAATAACATTGCATGAAGATATCCATATAGTACTAATCCGTGATATATCATGACAGCAACAAGTAAACTAGTCTATAACAAGTAAATACGTCCAAGCAAGAATGAAACGGTCAGAGAATGTACTCGTCTGACAATCTAAGCTGCTGATGAGGATGTGTAACCGAACTGGAGTGAGGTAAACCTATTTAAAACCACCACAAGTCACAACGAGGTCTAAAATATCATAAGGAATCCCTATAATACAATTCTACATGATTCTAGGCCCTTCTAGGTCAAAGTCAACCCTCTTGGTCAACTTTGGTCAAACCTGGTCAACTAAAGGTCAACTAATCCGTATACTAATTTTTAGGTCATAGTCAAGTTTACAAGTCATTCGGAGTTTGTTTGAGTCGATTTGGAGCAAGTTTGACCCAAAGTTGACTTTTGTCAACTTTGTCAACTTGTTACTCAACTCGACTAAACTAAGCTCATTGGGTCGATCATAATCTGTCCCAATACCCTATGGTTACATTCATAAGCAATCCACACACATATAGAAATATTCACATTCATTAAGGCAATATATATATATATATATATATATATATATATATATATATATATATATACATACATACATACATACATACATACATACATACGTACACATATAATTATATAATATAAGACTAAAGGAAAATGTGATAAAGGACTGTTGTATAATGAATCAAATCCAAGATTAAAAACCCAAGTATAACTATGGAATATATCACATATATAAACACATATACACATATGCCAATTTGAAGGAAAACAATATATATATATATATATATATATATATATATATATATATATATATATATATATATATATATATATAGCAGATGACCTCTAGCCTAGTGGTTAAGAGAGATGCATGCGGCCCGAGTGGTCAGGAGTTCGAGTCCCAGTCGGAGCGATTCCAAAAACAATTTACCTGGTTCCAAAAATATATATATATATATATATATATATATATATATATATATATATATATATATATATATATATATATATAGGCATATGCATGAATGTACATATACATACTCATATAGGTAAGAAATAGGTTACTCGAATCCGGAAAGTGAATTCAAACCTGGAAATCAGAATATTAAACTCCTATTCCAACATATTTACATATATACAAGTCATTTATATATATAATTATATATATACTCACATATACATATATATTGATAAAGGAAAATCTAATTTGTATATGTAAAAGATAATTAAATAGGATATAAAACCAAGGATCAATTTCCACAAACTCAGAATGTCATCTATGAATCATAAACTCAGAATTTGATACGTAAAATCCAGAAAATCAAAATACTATAAAACTATTCAATTTTATAGTGGAGGAAAAACCCAATTATACTTGAAAAAGGCAACAAATAGGTAATAATCTCGCGGATCACTTCCCGCAAGTCCAAAATATCATATATAAGTTAACAAGTCAGAAAATATCGATTAAAAGTCGAAGAATCAAAATATCACATTTCTATTCAAAATATTGAACCCGAAAAACCCAATTTCGACAAAACGACCCAAATCACAAAATACTCAACAATAAATCACGAAACTCGGCAAGCATGTTAGTCTCGACATACGTGACGTGCTCGAGCACTGATGGAGTCGAAATCGTGTCCGTGTCATGTTCACGGAGTGCGTATCGAAAATCGATACCGCGTGTCGAAGAGGGTGTTCTCGCTCGATTGCGCGTCACACGCACAACGAGAAGCCTCATGCTCGTGCACACGGCTAGGTAAGGTCATGGGGTAGGTCAAGGACACGTCAAAATGACACGAAGTCGTAGCGATGCGACACAGCGGCTCGTGCAACAGCGCGCGGCCTGCACCCACGCGCGTGCGTGCGTGCTCGTGCATGCGGGTCGCCGATCGTGGCTCGTGCGTCCGGCCATGCCACGACTCGGGATCGAGTCCCTGGGTAGTCTAGGTATAGGGCTGCATGTTCCAACTCCTGGTATGGGTCTTCGACGCGACATGTTCGCGTACGATGGCCGTGTCAGCGACGAATTTCAGCTTGAGTGTACAGTTTAGCCGACCAGTGCACGCACGTTTACTCTGCGCTCGCTCGGCAAAATATCGTAAAATTTACGGACATGTGGGCAGAGGTTTCCCCTACGCAATCGTAAAATTTCACGCGAGACGGAGCTCTGTGTGTCAAGTTATGACACACAGACAGCAGGGCGTGCATGGGATCTCGTGCACGCGTGTCCGTGTCTGTTCGGATGCCAAAATCGTGTCGATTTCCGATCCATCTTCATGAAAGTTGTTAAAAATCATATAAGGAATGATTTTGTGAAAACAGAATAAAAAATTAACACTTTTCAAATTTAAGTGGTATTTTGTCGAACACGTGCAACGTGAGACCGATACGTGTCCTATACCGCTATCAAACGAAACCAAAATCCTACAAAACTTCATACACAGATCAAGGTGCCTATATAGATGTAATAATAAAGAAAATTCAGGAGAAACAAAGGTAGATCGGGATTTACCTATTGAGAGTCGAAATCTCAATAAAAAGAATTCCCCGAGCGCTTTGTTATCCGATTTCTTCCGAGCAAATGCCTCCTCCTTCTTGGTAGCAGTACTCCAGCAAGATCCTCTACTTCCTACAAGCACAACGGACTTCGTTTGGGGAGAAACGGACTCCGGATGCAAAAGTTAGGATTTTTGGAAAGTGGAGGCTAGGGTTTTCTCTTGGAGGCTAAAGATTTTTACACAAAGAAGGGGGGCTGCCTATGGCCGGCCAGCTATAGGGGGGTTAGGGTTAGGTTAGCACATGGGCCTAGGCTCCCTAATTTGTTAATAAATCCTAAGTCCAAAAAGGATTTAAAAAGGCTACTAGAAAATGACTTAAAAATTTATTTAAATAACCAAACTTTTAGGGTTAGGTTAGCTATCCATGTGACGCACTACCTTCATGTGCAATAACATAACATGGATAGATCCCTATGTACTGATTGGGACAGAAGGAGTATTTATTTGGTTATGTGATCTATACTATTTCATGTATAACTCCAAACTAGATTTAAGTCATGTATAACCTAAGCCTGTTTACATAACCAAACATGTGCTCCGAATCACGTAGTTAGTTCAGTTTTCTTATCTATATCATGTATATCTATTTCTACTGTATCATGTTCTTCTTTTTACAGTCTCTCTACTATTTCTTTATCAGCAGTTCATGTATATTATTCTATAGCTTGTTTCATATTTTCTTTCATGTTATGAACTGTGTGAGAGATATGTATTCGTTCCTGTCCTGACTGGAACCATTGAAAATATTACAGATGATGAGGATTGCTGCGACACTTACTATGGAGCAGGCCTAGTTGACACAGGTGACCTGGACCCTCAGTAGGATCTAGTAGTTGCTGAGGACTTGCCATGAGTTAGATTAGACTTATATTATTATATAGTTATGAGACTTTGTGATTGTATTGTGATTTATTATGGTATGGTTTACACTGGGATTATTATTCATGTTGTGACTCTCTGTTGAGATTATCTTTCTTCTATTCCATCTTAGTTATTGTGATTGAGTTGTACCATATATATATATATATATTTTTTTTTTTACCATATATATATATATATATATATATATATATATATATCAATCTCTAATTGGAGCATATTCTAGATTGTGTTAGATGTTGGACTTAGGACAGCATTCTACCGCCGACACTACGACGTAGGCTGGATGTACCCATGTCTCGTGCCCTTATACCGGGTACGGATCGTGACACATTTTAGGGTTAAAATTGATTAAAAATAATAATTCAAAAAATTACAAAAATGGATGAGTTGTTTTAAAAATAAGAAAGAATGAGAAGGAATTGGTAGCCAGAAAACTGTACGTAGCTTTTCTCATTGATAACATATATAGAGGGAATGAGATAGAGAGGATGTTGTGGGTATGGATAAGGGCATCCATATTTGGATTTATCCAAATCACAACACTCCCCCTTGGATGCCCACTTTAATTATTGCCTCAATAAAAACTTTTCTAGGAAAAATCCTTTGGAAAAAATCCATAGAAAAGAAAAGAGTACAATAATATTCTTCAGGAATATGAGTCTTCAGGAATCTAAGTGGGTGCGACTTACACTGCCTCATTAAAAACATTTTGAAGGAAAAACCCAGTGGGAAAAAACCTCAATGAAGGAAATGAGTACAATGCGCTAAGACATGCTTCAAGATGTCTTCATTAGCATCTTCAGGATGCTTGCATCTACAGGATGCTCCTCCTCAAAAATATTACATTATTGTTCTTACATCAATTCAAAATAAAAAATCAATCCCCAATACCATTTAAATATTACATATCACCCCAACACTTTATTTGTCTATATATTTATACTCGTATCCTTATGAAGAGGTTGCATGCTTTATTTGATTCTTGAAAGCTCGCAACTCTTCCTGATATGTCGAACTATTGAAAACATAGCCATGCACATTCCTTGTTCGCTTTAGTAAAATTGCCTGTAACTCCTCTTCCCGAAATTTTGTGATATATTTTTTATTTGATTAGTTTACATTTAATTTTTCTATGATCATAGGAGTTGTGACTAAGCCCACATGTGATTTATGACCATCTTGTGGTCACATGATCTCTAGATAGGGTTTATAAGCATGTTATAGCTATATTATATTTTCCTATGATTTTTAAATTTTTTTAGATATTTATTTATTAAAGATATATTTATTTTATTGACTTTCATGAATTACTATAAGGTCATTTGGGTCTATTTTGAGACAAGTTATTTTTATTTAGGTTCTAGGAGGTTAAAAATATTTTCTAGAATATTTTAGAATTTTTCTGGATTTTTTAGAATTTTTGGGAATTTTTAGATAATTAAAACCTATAGAAATTATATTTTATAGGCTTTGGGAATTTACTGCGAGGTCACATGATGATATTTTGTGTTGAAATATTTAATTTATATTCTAGACACTTAGAAATATTTTCTAGAATTTTTTAGAATTTTTTTTGATTTTTTTGCAATTTATTTTGATTTATTTGGACTTAAAATGATTTTTAAATAATTTTCTGAATTAAATAAATAAATATCCAGAAATCCACCCTGGGGGGCCCACCTGTCAGCGCCAACTGCTACAGTGACTGCCTCTCTCTCTCGTATATATATTATTATATTCGTCCACCCTAATTAAATTTTAGCAGCTTTTTGTGGGAGAACTCATATAGGATTTTCGACTTCCCGAAGCAATTCTCGCCAAGTCCTACATGCTTTTTGTGTTCCATTTTTTTGCTGGATTCGTATCGAGGTAACTTTCCGATTATGTAATTTATTTTTGTAGATATTATTCCTAAATTTTTGAAAAATTCGTAGAGTGTCGGTTGTCCGAAACTTGACACATTTCGGTGTTTTCGAGATTCCGGAAGGACCGAAAATCAAAATCATGAACCGTTTGAAGTTTCGAAAAGCTAACACAGAGCTCTACGACATATAATTTTTCTAGAAATTATTTCGTTCATCTAGTATTTTAGTTATTCTGTTGAACTCAGAATTGATCGGTTGATCACCGCTTTGGTCACGATTATCAATAACGACGATATCTTTTGACCAAAGCATGATTTTGCGGCATGGTTGATTCCAGCGCACTCGTGGCACTGAAATCTACCAAGTGCACTTTCAAAATCTAGAGCTCACAGTGTTTGACTAGATAGTCAATGGCATGTCTCGATTTGCGTGCTATGGTTTCCAAAATTGGAAAACACAACTTTTGATGGCCAAACTTGTATGTTTAGATTACATTCAGATTATTATTAGGTTAAATTAGGTTTTTAAGTAAATTATTCTAGAATTAATTATTATTAGGTTAGTAACCCAACTAGCCACTATTCCATGAATTTAGAACTAGAATATTAGAATTGATTTATAGTTTTCATGCACGGTTCATGGTGCGATATGTGTTATAGGTTGACAGCTCTTAGATCGGCATCCCCTCATCCTTGACTTGTGACTACGATTTGTGCAAGGACCACATGCAAGTATACCTTGCCGAACGTATACAGTATTTATATTGTTTTCTCTTTCTTTATTGTGTTCCTTTTCATATTGTCATATGATTCCATATTGTGATTGATTTGTCCTTGATTGTTTTACTTGTTCTAGATTTACATGCATGTATAGGATATTCGATATTGCTTGATTATTGGTCTTATCATGTTACCTTGTCTCGCGATTGAGTTGTCAGTTTCTATATCTTGTTCTTGTCTTGACTATTCTTGACTGGAAGTATCTTACATTGTACTACAGTTGAGATATACTATAGATTGGGAGTATCTTACATTGTACTATGACCTATAGCCGATTCTTTTCTCTTGATATTGTTTGATTGACCTGACTTGAGATATACTATAGATTGGGAGTATCTTACATTGTACTACGACCTATAGCATATATTGATTGATTGATTGACTTGATTTGCGATACTATGAATTGGGAGTATCTTGCATTGTACTATGATTTATAGGAGTCTGCTTGACCTTGTAATCTTTAGGAGAGGAGATCGATACTAGGATTGGCTAATATCGGCTGAGAGTATCCTGCTTTGTACGTCAATTGAAACACTATAGATTGGGAGTATCTTGCATTGTACTACAAGCTATAGGAGTTCTGATTGATAGTTAGCCAAGTCTAGTATTACATTTCCCCACGACTCGTCGTTCTTAGATGTTCTTCTTGCAGTGTTCTTATCCTCCATACATGTTATTTACTGTCATATTAGTAGGCATGTTTTATGTATCTTACTAGTCCTCTGAGGACCTGATGATCTCTTCAGGTAGCTGATTGTACGGAGTTAGTTAGCTGAGCATGTGGTAGTTGACTTCATCTGCATGATTCAGTTATTTAGTTAGTGTTATTGATTTACTATCTTTCTCGTGCTTTATGATATATCCTGCTTATCGGCTTAGTTTTATAGACTCATGTTATTCTTGGAGTCTAATCGGACATATATGCTAGTGGGCTGCAGACCACGACCCATACTTATTCATTCTTGTCTGATATATTCTGGTGGATTGAGATACACTGTAGATTACCATATTAGCCAGGATACTATGATCTTGACAGCTTATACATATTCGAGTTGGGTTGGAGTCCGCTTGATACGTAGTTAGCTTGTTCACGAGCTCGCGTCCGAAAAGCGGGTGCGGGTCGTAACATTGCTGCTGTGATTTGATTTATTCTCTCTATCTGCAACGTTATTTATAAAAACATATCTTGTTTGTGGTAACCACTTAATGGAGTATCAGATAAGTATCATTCATCTACATATCTCATTAGATCAGAATATTCATCAAGAATAATTTATACGCCTAATATTATTCTAAAATATTGTGTTGAGTAAATGACAATAAATAATTTTATATTCTTTAAACATGGTACTTCAGGACCCAGAACATGTTATTTTGGTTGTAAAAGATCCTACTAATCTGACCATTATAGGTATATCATTCATATTAAATCTCTGCAAGAGATTTATAGTAGATCTCTTCTAGAGATTCATCTTTTCATGAGATTACATGAGATCTCTTTTGAATATTTATCTTTATCTCTTCTGAAGATTCCTCTCTCTTCAGGAGATTACGATCTCTACGGGAGATTTTGATCTCTTCGGGAGATTCCAATCGCTACGAGAGATTCTGATCTCTTCGTGAGATTACAATCTCTTCGGGAGATTCCTCTACTGGAGATTCCACTCTCTACTGGAGATTCCAATCTCTTCGAAGATTTTCTCTTCAGGAGGTGTCACGACCCGCACCCACTGTGAGGATATGTCACCCCCATTTCCTGTATTACGTATTTATGCTCATATTTGATTTTGGCACGTATTTTAATTTTCTCGACTTGCGGATTTTGGTTTCTCGTAAATGGGTTTTAGACCATGGCTTGGTTTTATTTTGTGGAAGTTGGTTTGGTTTGGTTCATCATGAGTGGAACACTTTAACCTACACTCTACCCTCAACACAACACAACCACCCTCATTATATCTCCACCAAACTTTCTCTCTCCTCTTTACTCTCCATTAATTTTCTTCTTCTTCCTTCTTCCACACAACTCCCCAACCCATTAGGCAAGTGCACCTTGCCATCAAATAAGCACCACTTTTTATTTGTCCATTAGCTAGATTAGGCCATGGAGAACAACTTTAGAACTTGACATTTTGTGATTTGGAGTTTCCTTTGTTCTAGATCTAGGTTTTTACTATTTTCGGACATAGTTTTGATCTATTTAACTTTGATTTTTGTATGTTTTGATGCTTCCATGTGGAAGAGAATTCGATTTTACTCAAGTTAGAACTTTGAAAATCTAGATTTGGTTTTAATTTGGCTAAGTTATGAAGAATTGAAGTTCTTGGTGTTCTTAGACTTGCTCTCGGCCAGGAAGAACAGCCCTCTGCCTTGCGCTTTTTAGCGCATGGCCGATTGCGCACCCCCGGCCTGTGCTCCTTAGCGCATGGCCGATTGCGCAATCACTTGGCCAGTGCTTTGCGCTGCGCTGGATTGCGCTGGCGCAAGCTAGCCATGCGTAAGCCAGCCATGCGCAAGGTAACCCCTGCGCAATCCACCCCTGCGCAATCCTCCTGTGCGCAATCCATCTGCTGCGCCATCCACCCCTACGCAATCCTCCTGTGCGCAATCTATCTGCTGCGCCATCCACTCCTGCGCAGTTGGTACCCTGCGCAGCTCACTCCTGCGCAGTTGGTACCCTGCGCAGCTCACCCTGCGCAGTTGGCCTCCTGGCGCACTTGACTCCTGCGCAATCCAACCTCCTGACCCCTTGCGTAAACCATTGGCTCTTGGAGATTTGGTTTTATTTTCTTTAAGCCTGGCTCTTCTATAGTCCTATATATATCGATATTGTATTAGATATTTTACGTCCATTTTATATCCTTACGCCTTTTGTCATGAACTTGATTTTACTTAATATGTTCGAAATGTCTATTGTACATGGCATGGTATGACAATGACCTAGCATTACACGACAGTAACCCGTAGTGGTACACTCCTGACATGACCAACCTGACATGACAGTGGCCCGTAGTGGTGCACTCCTAACAAGCACCCTGACATGATTTATCTTGATAACTTGATAGTGGTCCGTGGCGGCGCACTCCTGACTTGACTTGACTTGTAACTTGTAATTAACTCATATAATCAACTTGACACCGTGGGTGTTTCTGCTTGCTTGTTTGTATAATCCACTTGTCTTGTCTTGCATCATGTCTAGGACGCGACTTCCTGGGTACCACGGCCAGGGACTCGCGCTAAATTGGATTAGGCTAATTATTAGATCAAACTAGAACATGGAGAATTCCCAGTCACAGGCAATCTCGTTATCTGGGCGCTTTAACGGACTTGTAGCTTGCCGACGAGTAGAGCACATTTCCAGCACACTGTCATGTGTTGCACCCTCTAAGTCATCTAAGGGTACATTTGTCTCCCGGGCAATGTACCCACCTATAACTCTCAACCCGCGGAAGGATAACTGGATGGTCTGCAGGGCTTGGGACTGGAGTTTCTCACTTGCATCTTGTTAGTAATTAAGGCTTGTGATAACCCTAGTTAGTTAAAGTAGTAAGCCGTAGTACTTGCTTGGCCGATTGCGAATGGATGGTGTCCAGCCTTGTCTGAGTCTTGTCTAGCTCCAGTACCTGCTATCTCCTGAGCATGTTTGTTTTACTTATCTTAACGATAAATGAGTAGAGACAGTGAGTTATTCAGGCGAAGGGTTACAACCCCGGTCCTTGTCTGGTTTAAGGATTGTAACCTGGCTCCCGGAATGGTTCCACGTCCCTAGTCGTTTATCGCCCTGTGTACCTTCCTACTTGTACTTTCTTTTATTCTTTATGTTCTGATATGCTGGCTTTTGTTCTTATTTGTGGCCTCCTTTGTGGCACTTGCTCTTTCTGGGGTTTGACCCAACTGGTTTTGTGTGGCCAGATTTCGGAGCAGCTCCCGAGGATCTACCAAGCTTCCAGCCCAATGGTGACAACTAGACGGAACCCGGGCCAAGAGTGGGTTTTCCTTTTTGTTTCACCCACTTATATGTAAATTTATTCTTTTGAGGCGTTTAGCCGACGAGCACCTGTTAGCTCGATGCACATTTACTTACTGTCTGCCTACGGGCTGTAAACATGATTAACAAATTCTAGGGTTGATCATGTATGACTGAACTCTTGCTGGTCCTATCATTTTGTACGACTAGCTTCATGATCATCCAATATGTAATATTTGGGACGCCTTATATATATATATTTGATGCTCTAACATCTTGTAACTCTGTTAATTGCTTGAGATTGAGACAATAGGCTTGACCTTAAGAGACTGCTGGCTTGTAGTAAACCCTCATATCTAGACAGCCGTGACCGTATAGCTGAGATGTATTCTATTTCAATATACGTAGCTGGCTATGTCTGCCCCCGCTCTCCAGTATTCTGGTTCTGGGGCGTGACAGGATACGAGTACATAACAACGCCCAGCCTACGCCACAGTGTCGGCGGAAGAACGCTGTCCTAGGTTACTATCTAATCAACAACTCAGCAATTATATAATGTACTTGTCAAATCTCAACTCCGAACGGAGGACAAGTATAGATATAATGAAATCTCAATCACAATCTAAGCACGATAAGATAACACAGAAGTTTATATCTAAAGACTAACAACAACAATTATAAACTACTAAATAATAATATCTCAAACAAACTCTAATACAAACTCGTATCTCAAGTTATTACAGTTCAAGTTCTAAAACATGAAAACTAAACCAGTCTACTAGATAGTCTCCCGATCACTCTTGAGTGTCGGGGTCAAAGGTAGCTATCCCTCGTCAGGTCCGTAATGAGTAGGGCAAGTATCCTCAGGGCAATCATCTGTAAAATTTCAACAGGTCTAGTCAGGACAGGAACGAGCACAATCTCATCTAGAAAACTCAAGTAAATGACAGAGAACTATAAAGCAGTTATAGACAGTTGTATTGATGAAATGGCAGTTTATATTCAGGTGATGGTATAGAGAGACAGATAAAGTACAAGAAAAGTAAGTAACTAAACAAGAGAAGAATCATGGCAATAAAGACTGTAAAATAAAATCTAGCTGAACTAGAGTAACATGATGAGTCCAGACAGTACAATATAAGTCGAGTGCAATCCTAATGTGAGTCTAATACAAGCTGAGTCGAATGTGATTCTAATCATTGTTCTAATAAGGTGATTCGAATAAGGTGGTGCGAATAATAATTCACATGATGTTCTAACAATGATTCAAATAAATTCTCCAAGTGTGTTTTAAAATACTTAGATAGACATGTAAACGGCTATGGATAAATCCGGCACATCACGCACTGATCAGGTGAGAGATGGCTATCGTTCGAATAACATTCACAGGGGGTGGTTCGAATAGTGGGAATGTTCACATGTCTAATCAAGTATTTCCCCGCCCAGTCTAATACAATGAATCCATAATCCAACACGTAAGACGAATACCAGTCAAACCAGCACATGAAGATACGAATAGGTGGTTCGAATAGTGATTTGTATGGTGATTCGAATAATAGAGGTAAGACGAGTAAGTATTTGTGTCGTATACATGGATTCAGTAATAACAATACGTGTTTGCAACAGAAAATTACATACAACTAACTAGAATTGAAGTACAGTAATTGACAAGTAAATGAGAGAACTATCAGAGAATGTACTCGCCTGGTACTCTGAAAAGAGTAATGTAATATAAGATGTCTGCACCGGAGTCACAATATCCTAAACAGAGCAATACAGGTTATAATGTGTTTAAAATAAGACAAAAGAAGTTTACGATGCAATCTACATGACTTCTAGGCCAATCTAGGTCAAAGTCAACTCTAAGTCAAACCTGGTCAACTGTCTAGGTCAAATTAGGTCCAAGTCAAACTTGGTCAACTCTGGGTCAACTGTCTATCTAGGGTTTGGTCAACATCTAAGCTAACTTGGTTAACTGTCTACTCAAGGTAGGTCAATACTAGACTATGGGTCAACTCTCTAGTCAAGTCAACTCTACCTCTAAGCTAAACTCAAACCAAATACAATTAACACATAAACCAATTTACTATATCTCATCTAAACACAACCATCCATATTACAAGTTTATAAACCTACTATAGGCAACCCACATAACTTATGCATATATGCCTAAACCCACAAGTATCTATAACCTATAACATATATATTAACTCAAAAAATATATCCTATATCACTCACAACCTAACTTTCACTCCCAAAGGACACACCCATAACAAATACTTATATACACATTATATATATCATATATCTATACATTACCTATATACATACACAACTATTTAACCTTATCAACCAAACCTCAGATATCAACATTCAAAACCCAACATCTCAGGATAATTCAATAACCCAAACTCTCAAGACACAACATGCAACTCATATAACTTATGCCAGGCGAAAATAAGGCTGCCAACCTGCCTTGCCACTGCTGTAGCCTACTACTACTACCTTGCTAATGCTAAGCAAGCCAAGCTTGCACTGCCTAATGCAGCTGCTAGGCTATTGCTACCCTCTTCACCCTTCCCTTACTAGCACAATCTAGCTTAACCCAATCTAGGCAACCTATAACAGAACATGTAGAGAAGAATGGGGATATACACTAACCCATATCTGGACACTACAGAACTGGACAAGGATAGAACAATGTGGACTGAACAATGAACAACAAATACACCTATGCAGGACATGATATAACATGGTGTGGATAGGACCAAAGAGATCATAAGAAGACTGATCATAAATTGGAGAATTGGACAATACATGGATATCTGAACAAGGCATGCTAAGGGACTGAAACCTTACCTATACAGGAACCCCACAACCTGAGACTGAATGGCCTAGCCATTCAAAACCCAAACAAGGTGTACCCCTGTGCTATTGCTGCAACCATGTTGCATTGCAATGAACCCAAGCCATGCTTTTGCCTGCAAGTGCTTGCTGCTACTGTAATGCACCACTCGAGCAGCAGGGGTTCTAGCCTAAGGGGGACCCCTCTACCCGAGCCTACCCTCTCCTCATGCTCTGACACCAACCCTCACACTGAAACACACAAATCACATGAACTCCACATACATATACACACATATATATAACTATATGCATACAATATCTAATCTCAGGAAATCATAAACACCCTTCTCAGGAACATATAGGAAATAAATTCTCAGTATTGCGTGTATGTGTCAATGTCAAGTGCAGTGACCTGCAATGTGCAGCAGTGGTGTGTATCAAAGAAAATGTAACAGCATGTCAAGTGTAAAGAGTATGTGCAGAGCAATGTAGGACACATGCCATATACCATGGGGTGTTAGCAGTGAATGCAATGAGCGTGTGGGTGTTCATTGTGAGTTCTCAGGACAATTGACAGTGTAACAGTTACATATTAAGATCCAAACTCCCAAATTCGAAATCCCAAACAATCCCAGTTTTGGTTAACAGTTCAAAATCAGTTCGCAACCAATTTTACCCATACCAATATGAAAACATAACATAAAGGTTAAACCCAGACTTGTACTGGTGAACCAATCCTCAAATAATCATTAATTTCCAGTTTTAAAATGCATTTAAATCTAAAAATAGTAAAACCTGTGAATTGGGTATCAAAGAAATTACGAAACCTTAATTCCAATTTCGAAAATACAATAAACACAACCAAAATAGTTAAAGATAGAGTCGTGCACGTGTCCAGAGTCCACATGAGTCCCCACGTGTCTCTACAACTGGACACGGCGTGTCCTAGTCACAAAACATGCACAGATACTTCGCGTGCACATACTGCATTGTGCTGCGATGCAGTCGACTCAAGGACACGACTCGTGTCACTTCGTGCCTCGTGGACGTGTCCCTAGGTTCGCCAAGGATAGGGGAACATGTATAGGTGTCTGTATCGTGTCCACTTAAGCCGTGTCTAAAGAAATCAACGCGTATCAGTAGGGTTTACACGTGCGTGCGTGTCTGTGCAAAATCCGTGTGGGTGGGATTTCTCCCAAACCTTCAATAAAATCAATTCAAAATTTGTGTGTGTTGTGTCAGTCAGTAGGCCACCGTGTCTACCAAAAATTAGAGCCTGAGTCGTCGTGTCGTGTCCGCAATTGCACCCGAGCAGCAGGGCAGCGCACCGGGTCCTCGTGCGTGTGTGTATGACTAAATATGAACACGAACGTGTCCAAAAATGTGCTTAGTAGGACACGAATATGAAGTAGACATATAGATCTAGGAATTCAATCAAAAAGATTTGGAAAAATAGAAAGAAAATCCCTCTTAGGTATTTCATCAAACACCTAGGTATACACTACGACACGTGTCCGGTACGGACACCAAACGGACACAAAATCCACCCAATTTCGAGGTACAGCTAGGGGACACCTAAACCTAGCCTAATATGCAAAAAAATCAAAATAATAATACAATTTAAAGGGTTTTACCTGTAGGTGCAAATTGCATGGAAAAGCTCCAAATGGGGGGTGTTCCTCTTGATGGCCAAAAGCTCCAAATTGATCTCAAACTGAAATTAACCTCCAGAAATGATAACTATGTAGAAATTAGAACCTAATGCAAAAGACTAGGATTAAAAATGAATTAAAATGGATTTAGGGAGATTTTTGGAAGGGGAAAAAAATACCTTTCTTTCTCCAAGTGTTGGAATAAAATAAAAGAGGCAAGCCCTAATGAATAAGTGTTGATATAGGGTGGAGATCCCTATGTGTCTGGTCATAAGCTCAATAATTAGGGTTAGGGTTTACTAAATGGCCCATGGACTTAAGTCATGATCAATCAAATCATTAAGCCATAAGTCATTTCATGAAACCACAAGCCATGACTTAAATTCACTTAAACTAATCCTCCTAATCCAAAATTAGTTTCTACTGACTAAAAGTAGGTTAACCTAAGTTAGGCTAGGGTCACCATGGCTAGGGTTAGCTTCTAGGCTAGTCCACTAGGTCTCAACAAGTCAAGGTCAACTAGAATTCACCAATTCAATAAATCATCAAATAATTCAAATAAGTCAAAATAACCAAATTACCCCTAGGCTAAAAATGATAATTAAATTATCCTAATGACATGGTTAGGCTCTAGATCATACAGTCTCTAGGATTTTACTGGCAGCACATCAAAATCATAAGTCATGACTTAAACCAGTTTTTAAATTGATTTAAAAATCATCAAAATCATAATGTGATTTAAATATAAATAATAATATTTATAAATACAAAATTTCAAAAATACCCTCATTCCAGAAATTGGGTGTTACAAGTCTACCCCCCTTAGAAAAATTTCGTCCTCGAAATTAAGATGATCGCACCCTTCCTAGGTCAAACCCCCAATCAATCAAAGTCGAAGCAACACAATCCGACTGGTCGTGATTCTATAGTCTCGAACATGGTAGCTACACTATCTAGCAATCATAAGCAATATCCTGACAGGTACTAAGGGAAATCACACATAAAAGTAGGAAGGAAGAACGAGAAGGTCAAACCTGCTAATCCATCACCTGCAACATCAGTCTCCTCGGCTGCCATCGCAAAAGCTCCACCCCTCTGGTGCTGAGCTACAGGTGGCCTAGCTCCCTCTCTCTGACCCGGTGCTCCATCATATACGGGTGCAGTAGGGCAATCCCTGACCTGATGAGCAGCGGATCCACAGAACAGACAAACCTTCCACCTCCTATAAAAAGTCTCCCAAACGTGCCCTGCCCTCTTGCAGTAAGCACAAGGCTGCACCTTGTGGTCCTGCCCTCTAGGCTGATGCTGTACCTGCTGTACTCTTATCGGTGCCTACATCTGCTGAATCTGTACGTGAGGCCTCTTGGACTGGCCTCCGCTGCTGCTAGTACCGTGTGCGTCCCGTCCCCTCTTGAGCCTCAGCTCAAGATCATCATCTGCTGCTAAGGCACCCACCAAGATCTTTTCACAAGTGGCGTTGCGGGCACTCTTGGTATAGGACTTCACCTCCTTGGCCAGCCCTTTTCTGAACCTCCGGGCTTTCGTCGCCTCGGTCAACCCCTCTACAAATCTGCCCAGCCGGCAGAACTCTTCTGAATACTCCTCCACAGACTGGTTCCCCTGGACTTGGGCCTCGAACTGGGTCTCGAGGGCTCCTAGCGCTGCATCCGGGAAAAACTTTTCCTTGAACAGCTTCTTGAATGCTGCCCAAGTCTGCCCGGTAGTACCAACCCTCGGGTTGGTCTGGTACCATGTGTGGGCCAGATCCTGCATCATGCTGACTGCCGCCTCTATCTGAACTCTCGTTGGGATCTCAGCCAATCTGAATATCTCCTCCATGTGCTATATCCACTGATCGGCGTACATGATGCCCTCTGTACCCCGAAAATCCCTCGGGTACATCTTCTGAAAATCCTGGATGCCCTTCTCCTTCGGCTGGTGTGGCTGCTGAACTACTGGAGGCTGGGCTACTACCCTCTCAACCACTGTCAGGGCCCGATCAATGCCCCGACTAATCTCAGCAGTCTGACTCTGCTGCTGCTGCTACTGGCCCTCCATGAACTGCCGAAAGAACGTGAACAGCTGAACTGCATCAACGGATCCTGAAGGTGGCTGCTGCTGGAACATCTCCGGAATCACCGGGCTCTGTCTGTGCACTGGTGGAGGGGCTCTTCCAAGGACAGCTGAAACACCTACCCCTGCTGGTTGAACGGGTGCCACAGTATCGAGGGCTGGCTGTACAAGACAAGAGGTAGCAGACCTCTCAGCAGTGTCCCTCGGTCCAGAGCGATGGGATCTAGTCTCGACCATTCTGGAGACAGATCAAACAAAGAATCAATACTGAGATAGAAGCGATAAATCAAAGAAGGACAATAAATTTTCAAGGAAGACAAATCAGCAAGATGTATAGATGGCATGAATTGAAGCAGGATTTTTCCTAACTGTGATTGAGTGCCTCTCCGTTAAAGCCTATCTCTCATTCCTATCGCAGGCTCGCAGTAGTATAACTAAGTCGCTGTACTACCACGATATCGCACTAATGCGACTCTCGACCTGCATGGGCCACCACTAAAAATGTGTCACGACCCGCACCCACTGTGAGGGTACGAGTACGTAACAGCGTCCAGCCTACGCCGTAATGTCGGCGGTAGAACGCAGTCCTAGGTTACTATCTAATCAACAACTCACGCAATTATATAATGTACTTGTCAAATATTAACTCCGAACGGAGGACAAGTATAGATATAATGAAATCTCAATCACAGTCTAATCACGATAAGATAACACAGAAGTTTATATCTAAAGACTAACAACAACAATTATAAACTACTAAATAATAATATCTCAAATAACTCAAATACAAACTTGTATCTCAAGTTATGACAACTCAAGTTCTAAAACATAAAAACTAAACCATTCTACTAGCTAGTCTCCCGATCATTCCTGAGTGTCAGGGTCAAAGGTAGCTATCCCTCGTCAGGTCCATAATGAGTAGGGCAAGTATCCCCTGGGCAATCGTCTGTAAAATTTCAACAGGTCCAGTCAGGACAGTAACGAGCACAATCTCATCTAGAAAACTCAAGTAAATGACATAGAACTACAAAGCAGTTATAGACAGTTGTATTGATGAACATGGCAGTTTATATTCTGGTGATGGTATAGAGAGACAGATAAAGTAAAAGGAAAGTAAGTAACTAAACAAGAGAAGAATCATGGCAATAAAGACTGTAAATCTAGCTGAACTAGAGTAACATGATGAGTCCAGACAGTACAATATAAGTCGAGTGTAATCCCAATGTGAGTTTAATACAAGCTGAGTCGAATGTGATTCTAATCCTTGTTCTAATAAGGTGATTCGTATAAGTTGGTGCGAATAATAATTCACATGATGTTCTAACAATGATTCGAATAAATTCTCCAAGTGTGTTTTAAAATACATAGATAGACATGTAAACGGCTATGGGTAAATCCTGCACATCACGTACTGATCAGGTGAGAGATGGCTATCGTTCGAATATCATTCACAGGGGGTGGTTCGAATAGTGAGAATGTTCACATGTTTAATCAAGTATTTCTCCGCCCAGTCTAATACAATGAATCCATAATCCAACACATAAGACGAATACCAGTCCAACCAGTACATGAAGATACGAATAGGTGGTTCGAATAGTGATTTGTATGGTGATTCGAATAAGAGAGATAAGACGAGTAAGTATGTGTGTCGTATACATGGATTCAGTAATAACAATACGTATTTGTAACAGAGAATCACATACAACTAACTAAAACTGAAGTACAGTAATTGACAAGTAAATAAGATAACTATCAGAGAATGTACTCGCCTGGTACTCTGAAAAGAGTAATATAATATCAGATGTCTGCATCGGAGTCACAATGTCCTAAACAGAGTAATACAGGTTATAATGTGTTTAAAATAAGACAAAATAACTTTAAGATGCAATCTATATGACTTCTAGGCCAATCTAGGTCAAAGTCAACTCTAAGTCAAACCTGGTCAACTGTCTAGGTCAAACTAGGTCCAAGTCAAACTTGGTCAACTCTGAGTCTACTGTCTATCTAGGGTTTGGTCAACATCTAAGCTAACTTGGTTAACTGTCTACTCAAGGTAGGTCAATACTAGACTATGGGTCAACTCTCTAGTCAAGTCAACTCTGCCTCTAAGCTAAACTCAAACCAAATACCATTAACACATAAACCAATTTACTATATCTCATCTAAACACAACCATCCATATTACAAGTTTATAAACCTACTATAGGCAACCCACATAACTTATGCATATATGCTTAAACCCACAAGTATATATAACCTATAAAATATATATATATATATATATATATATATATATATATATATATATATATAAAATCTATCATATATCACTCACAACCTAACTTTCACTCCCAAAGGACACACCCATATCAAATACTTATATACACATTACATATATCATATATCTATAAATTACCTATATACATATACAACTATTTAACCTTATCAACCAAACCTCAGATATCAACATTCAAAACCCAACATCTCAGGATAATTCAATAACCCAAACTCTCAAGACACAACATGCAACTCATATAACTTATGCCAGGCCAAAACAAGGCTGCCAACCTGCCTTGCCACTGCTGTAGCCTACAACTACTACCTTGCTAATGCTAAGCAAGCCAAGCTTGTACTGCCTAATGCAGCTGCTAGGCTACTGCTACCCTCTTCACCCTTCCCTTACTAGCTCAATCTAGCTTAACCCAATCTAGGCAACCTATAACAGAACATGTAGAGAAGAATAGGGATATACACTAACCCATATCTGGACACTACAGAACTGGACAAGGATAGAACAATGTGGACTGAACAATGAACAACAAATACACCTATGCAGGACATGATATATCATGGTGTGGATAGGACCAAAGAGATCATGAGAAGACTGATCATAAATTGGAGAATTGGACAATACATGGATATCTAAACAAGGCATGCTAAGGGACTGAAACCTTACCTGTACAGGAACCCCACAACCTGAGACTGAATGGCCTAGCCATTCAAAACCCAAACAAGGTGTACCCCTGTGCTATTGCTGCAACCATGTTGTATTGCAATGAACCCAAGCCATGCTTTTGCCTGCAAGTGCTTGCTGCTACTGCAATGCACCACTCGAGCAGCAGGGGTTCTAGCCTAAGGGAGACCACTCTACCCGAGCCTACCCTCTCCTCATGCTCTGACACCAACCCTCACACTGAAACACACAAATCACATGAACTCCACATACATATACACATATATATGTAACTATATGCATACAATATCTAATCTCAGAAAATCATAAACACCCTTCTCAGGAACATATAGGAAATGAATTCTCAGTGTTGCGTGTGTGTGTCAATATCAAGTGCAGTGACCTGCAATGTGCAGCAGTGGTGTGTGTCAAATAAAATGTAACAACATGTCAAGTGTAAAGAGTGTGTGCAGAGCAGTGTAGTGCACATGCTATATACCATGGGGTGTTAGCAGTGAATGCAGTGTAGCGTGTGGGTGTTCATTGTGAGTTCTCAGGACAATTTACAGTGTAACAGTTACATATTAAGCTCCAAACTCCCAAATTCGAAATCCTAAACAATCCCAATTTTGGTTAACAGTTCAAAATCAGTTCGTAACCAATTTTACCTATACTAATATGAAAACATAACATAAAGGTTAAACCCAGACTTGTACTGGTGAACCAATCCTCAAATAATCATTAATTTCCACTTTTAAAATACATTTAAATATCAAAAATAGAAAAACCTGTGAATTGGGTGTAGAAGCATGAAAAAGAATAAAGAAAGATCCATGCGACCAAGGATCCCCATGCGGCTCAAAGAGCTCATGCGGCTCAGCGACCCATGCGACTCAAGCGTCTGTGCGGCTCGAATAGTTCCATACGGCCCAGAGAGGAGCCACGTGGCCCTTAACAACTCTTCCCTATGTCTTCTACTGTATTTAATGCCTTGACGGCTGACAGCTTTGACCAATGACAGAAAGATGCGATAATGACTCTGTCATAATGGCAGAATCCTAGGGAAACGAAAGAAATCTCTGACACAATCCATAAAACCGTAAAGACCTTTATGCGGCCTTGACACGTGGACACTCGCATGCGGCTCACGAGGACTATCTTCATGCGGCTCACTGAGAAGCCACCCATCATACGGTCTCCTATGCTCATGCGGCTTAGATCATCTCCATGCGGTTCAAATGTTCAGAGGCCACTCCCAAGCAGCCTTGACACATGGTCAGCCTTATGCGGCTCAGGGGAGGCAATCCTCATGCAGCTCAGATTTTCTAAGTGACTCGTGGTTCTGCCAGCGTCCCTACAGCTATCAGCCTAATAATAGTGGGACACGTGACAAGATTCATTAACAAATCCTAACAACCAGGTTTAGTGCCATCTTCATAATTATTGGGATCAAATGAGATCATTTGCAATCAATCAAATTGAACACATGGTAGGAGATCCTAGCTTGGCATAACATATCATGAGGATTTATGGCAATCATCATTAATTGCCCACAGAGATTTGATGCAATCATATTAATTGCTCAAATCTATTATGAACGGCCCAGATTCATTGATCCTTAACCGTCGACTTTTGAGAATGGGCAATCATTGCAAAACCCTAATGATGCCCCCACTCTTATAAATAGCAAGGTGCCATTCCCTAGCAAAAGAAGGAAGAGACATAGACGAGCAGAGAGCGGAGAGCAGAAAGAGAGAGAGCACAACCCCCCTCGAATCCAGAGAGCCAGAGAGAAATTAAAAGGAGAGCATTTCTTCATCAACGCCAAGCAGTTCTTCTACAGAGCCAAGGCTGCACCCGATCGTCCAAGGAGTAAGGCAGAGCTGCCGTTGCTTTTCTGAGCCTCTATCGTCACCTCCCATAATCTAAAATAAACAATTGTACTTAGATTACTGTACCTAGGTTTTCGTCCCTAGGCTTTCTTTGTACAAGCGAGTTTGTATTGTGAGTCTAAGTTCAATCCTCCGATAATTGTTCTGTTCTTTCACAATCAATGGCAAACATGATGGCAACTCTGCTGGGAACAAACTTCTCTACGACTGAGGAGTTGGTGATGCAATCGGATGTAGCCAAACTTGGCTCCACGCAACAGAAGATGGTCGTCCACTTCGACCAACAGGCGTTTGAAGAAATGCTCTCTAAGGGAAGCGCTGGCCCGATCCAGAAGCGAACCCGTACAAAGAAAGCTCGCAGCGAGTGGAGGCCAAAATCATTTGCTCCTCCCCAAGCTCTGGAAGGAGTACTCTCTGCTGCCCAAGACGGCGAAGGTGACTCTCGCGCGGCCCCACTTCGAGCCATAGCGGACTCTGCTGTCCCCAAGTCCGGCAGAGGAAAGCACTACGATGCTGGACTTGCAGGGGCAAAGAGCGATTCTATGTGCTCCAGGAATAGGGCACTGGCCGCAAGACGAAGACTCATGCGGCCAAGATTGCCAGCCGCATGAATGATGACCATGCGACTGAGACTGCTAGCCAAATTCATAATACTTATTCGGCCAGGATTTCCAGCCGCATGGAGAATACTCATGCGGCCAGGATTTTTAGCCGCATGGAGAAGACCTATTAGGCTACGACGGCCAGCCGCATGAAGATTATTAATTCCAGCCGCATGACGCCTACTCCACGCGGCTCTGTCTTCGACCGCCTCTTCTATGGTCCTGATCTCTTGTGCTCCAAAAAGACATGTCTGACTCTCTCCAACACCACTTAGACTCTTCCTACCATATGCCCTCACGCACTAGAGTGAAGAAGTTTAGGGCAACACGAGCTTGGCAAGCTCGGTCCGCTGATCGGTCCTCTGACCATCCGAGTGTCCCACATACTGTTATGCGGGCCTCTGATGGGAAGTTGTACAGAACCACTCGAGTCCAGCCTCCGGCGGCAAACGGACAGAGAGGTTCCCAAATGTGTCCCAAAATCCAGGAAGCAAAACTGGTCGATCCGGACCCATCTGACTTGTGTGAGGCCATCCTCCACAAACACAAGGAAAGAGAAGGTGCATCGAGGTGCAAAGAGTCCTCCTACGGACGTCACTGCACCCAAGTCATCGTCAACTGCTGTTGCAATAACGCGACGATACGAGAAAACCGACAGTCCGTCTTTCAAAGACTACAACAAACATATTCAAAGGATGAGGCACCTCCCGTCGTCTCCTGCAACTCTACTCAGAAAATCCCCGCCGATGGGAGAGGAAAGAAGACCAATGTTCCTAGCCCGAAGATTTCAACCACTATGACTAAGAGATTATCGTCTAAACGAGTACCCACTATCGGAGTTTTCCAAGGTACCCGTTCGAAGACGAAATCTGCTACAGTGGGAGATTCCTCTTCCACACCACTGGGGGTTGCTGGGACTGGGGGTAGCACTCCTAAGAACATCCACGATAATCCGATGTTCCAAGGAGATGAGCCCGAGGAAACAACTCTCCCATCAGATACAGCAAGGGCCGACGTCCCCGAGGATGTCCACGACTCCCAAGATGAAGCAAACTCTGAAGCTGGGGGTACTATCCCTTCTGAGTCCGAACCAGAGGAGAACATTCCCACATACCCCGATGACTTCTCGCTACAGGGGTATGATTCGAAGGGTACGTCCTCCACCGTTCCTTCTATCTCTCCTCATGTAAAAACGGTGTTCATGACGGACAACAACCAAGGTGGTTCCAGTGATCGCCAACGCATCGACACTCTGGAGGCCATACTGCATGCCTTGGTCAAATCTGTAGACGAGATCAAAGTGGCCCTTCCAACTCTCCAAGGAGGGACGCCTGGCCAAACAAGTGCGGGTCCCACGGTCAATGCAGACTCGAACTAAGCAGCACCGAACCCGGGCAACAATTTTCCTGAAATGATAGCCCCCACCGCTGTGGATGAGGCCAGGAAAGCAAGAAGAGAGGTCCAGGAGCTCTGAGCCATGTTTCATGCTCGAGAAACCTCTCAAGACCTCAGAATACGGCAACTATACCCTACTGCATGGAGGGATGTCCCCTTCCCACCAAGATATAAGCCGTTCAATATCAATCCTTATGATGGCAAGACCTCCGTAAGTCGGTACATCACTTACTTCGAGGTCACCACCGATCACCTGCCCCATGACGATGCCATCCTTACACGATTATTCATCGGGGCATTGGAAGGAGTCGCCTTCGACTAGTATCGCAACCTGCCGGACAACTGTATCCACTCTTTCGCCAGCTTCAAGCGCATGTTCTTGGAGAGATTTTATGAAGTAGGATATGACATCACGATGTCCACCCTCATGGACGTCATCCAAGGGGAGAAAGAGCTGACAAGGAACTATATTGAGCGGTTTTGCCAAACCGCAATGAAGCTGCCGTCTCGTAACCCAGATTCCTCCTTAATTAAAATTTGCCAAAAGAGACTGCTTCCAACAATTAGCCTCTGGATGGGCGAAAGTCAATTCAAGGACTGGAAGACGTTTATCATCAGTGCCACAAGCGTCGAAGAACGATTGAAGAAGGCTCGCCAACTGGGATTGCACATCTTAGAGAGAGAGAACAAGGGCAGGCATCCCAACGCCAATAATGGGGGTAGCTCCACCAACAATCGGGACAACAAGGGCAAGCAGGCTATGGTGGCTGACACAGCACAGAAACCTGAGCCAAAACCGGCAGACAAGCAATAGCCACAAATGACCTACTCCTTCGAAGACGGCCACGTCAAGCCCATCTTGGACATGCTCATATAAGGAGACAGAATTCAGCTCCCTCCAGCAAGACGGGAACCCCGACCGGCAGAAATAGAGAGCCCAAAGTACTGCCATTACCACCACTATGTCCACCATGCTACACACGACTGCTACCAACTGAAACGGTACATCCAACACCTCATCGATTCGAACGCTCTGGCCATCGATTTTGAAGAGGTAACTGTGGCAACCAATATGGTATCAGTATAATTTGGCAGCTTCCCTCCAACAGAGACTCAAGACGGTCTGATCCCCATCCCTCTTGCGACAATGGAGATTGCTAATCTTCCACCTCCTCGGGATCAGGCTGCTGGTCTAGTGCCCCTCACCACATCACGAGGGGAGGTCATGTGGGTCCATCCAGACTTGGTTTCAGAAGTGACTCAGTCCACACCATCTTTTATTCGCAAGAAGAAGAGTGGAAAAGTCAGATCTTGCTGCACAATCTCGGCAGATATCGAAGAAGTCACAGCCATCGTCACTCGGTCTGGGGCACGATCCCAACCTGTGGCTGATAACTCGGCTGAAGATCATCAGCCCGCTACAACTGATGCTCCGGGACCTTCTCAGCCTCCGACGACCGACAAGCCTAGGTCGAATGAGACTCGCTTTGACAAATCCCTCCGAAAAGAGGTACCTCAGGGACTGGAGAGGCCCTACAACTTCGACATCTTGGCACAATTGGCCAACACATCGGCCAAATTGTCATTATACGAGCTCCTGAGACTCTCAAAGGATGTTTGCACGGCTTTGAGCGATGCACTCCAAAATGTCGACGCGTACCTGGCTCAGGTCAACCTCACAGGAGAGAGCCTGCCTGCAAATCTCCAAGACAGCGCTTGCACAAGAGCGATGCCCAATATTGTCTCCACTCCGCAGGATATGCTCATTAAAACCAATCTGCACGATCGTCCGTTATACTACACCGGATACATCGGGGACGTAAAGGTGGATCGAATGCACATTGATCCTGGTTCTTCCATAAGCATCATCCCGAAGGGTCTGTTACATCATCTCCGCATTCCTATGCATCGCCTGACGCCGACAAGCATCGCCATCAGCAGTTTCAATTCGGGCAGGAGCTACCCGATTGGGAAGATTCACTTGAAGTGCCAAATTGGCGATCTTCACTCAGAAGCAACCTGTTACGTCATAGACGCAGACACTTCCTACAACATCCTCTTAGGGCGCCCTTGGATACATGATTATATGATCGTGCCTTCTACGCTGCACCAATGCTTCAAGTATATCGACAAACACGGCTTCGTGAGGATAGAATTTGTCGACATCGATCCCTTCAAAGGGGTCGAATCTTACTACTCAGACTCCTGCCTATACGAAAATTCGAAGAGGCACCTTGGTGAAGGAGATGTGCAAGCTCGTACCGAGGCAGCCACATGATCAGAAGAACCTCTGACGATCCATCTCCAAGCTCGCAAACCTGGCAAGTCTGCACCCCTTACAGCCACTCTGCGTAAGGACGCAATCAGCCTCTCGGCACAAGAAGAGCAAATGATAATCCGGTTGCCAAGGATCGGTCAAGTGCCAAGGCCCACAATGGAGACACTAACAATCAGACTGCCAAGAGTCGGCCAGCCACAAACGGAGAAGCTCAATCCCTCTAACAAACCAATGACGATACGCCTTCCCAAGAAGAATCGTCACCCCGATGCAAGGTCCGGGGCTTCTAGCGAATCAACAACTCCCTGTCTAGCATCGAGTACCAAACTGGGGGTCGTTAGTTTGCCAACAACTCCACGCTCGGCTCCACCAGCTGAACCCCTGACGATCAAGCGGCCAAGGTCGTCCTTTCAGTCTTCATTTATACATGGGGTGGCCGAAGAAGAACCGGAGCTAGCCAAGTATGTGGCTGCTCACACTGATGTTCCCTCCGCAGATGATGTAATCCCGCTAGAAAAGATACCTTACTTCATCAATAAAGGGCTATCTTTGAACTACCTCGAGCTTAATAAGCTTTGTACAATGTATGCTATGGAACACGGTATAGGCACTCACCTACACACATAGGTGACGAATGTTTACACCGCAAACCAGCTTATCCCAGTGGAAGACGCTTACTGCATAATCGAGGGAGGGGACCATCCAATCATCTTCGGCTGAAAGGACAACCCGCAGCCCTTCACCATAGAGAAGGTCGATTTCAAATCAGATGTCGGGAGACTGCCTCTTTACCTATATAGCCTCCAATCCAAATATCTCATGCAAAAATAGGGGTATGATCTAGAGACTACGCTAGGTTTGAAGTACGGCACCGGGTGACGATTACCTCTAAAGCTACCAGTCCCGACTGGCAAACCACAGGACTACTACAGTAAGACCCGGTGTGGATTAAGGTATGTTACGCCTACAACGGCCCCTGAAAGTTCAGATGAAGAATGCGACTGGCATTCACATTCAACCGGGTCACCAACTTCTAATTCGGATACCAGCATCGGAGACGTATTCAGACAAGTCATGTCAGTCAATATGGCATTCGCTGACGCTTATGAAGAAGATAAAGACATTCCTGAAATCCTCTAGTTAGAGCCATGGGCCCAACAGTTGGATGTACAATAGGAAAAGTGGTTCAAACAGAGAGAACCTCCTACTGAAGATAAAGTTATATAGGTCAACCTCGGCGACGAATCTTCTCCAAAACCAATCTTCGTCAGTAAAAGCCTGACAGACAAAGAGCGAGAGTCGCTACTGGAACTTGTCAAAGAATATATTAATGTGTTCGCCTGGAGCTATGAAGACATGCCGGGGTTAAATTCCGATATTGCTCTTCACAAACTCAACATATTGTTCTTCACAAACTCAACATTTGGCCAGATGCAAAGCCAGTCAAGCAACAACAGCGACACTTTCGCCCGGGCATCATAGATGCGATCGAAGCCGAAGTCAACAAACTAATAGCCAGCGGCTTCATTCGTGAGGAACAACATTCGGACTGGGTCGCCAACATAGTACCGGTCCTCAAGAAGAATGGGAAGATTTGAATCTGCATCGACTTCCGCAATCTAAACGAGGCATGTCCCAAAGATGAATTCTCCCTCCCTATCACGGACATCATGATTGACAACACCTGGGCTTCGAACGTATGTCATTAATGGATGGCTTATCGGGGTACAACCAAATCAAGATATCTCCTGACGATAAAAAGCATACATCATTCCGAACACCGATTGGCACATACTGCTACATAGTCATGCCTTTCGGTTTAAAGAATGCTGGCGCCACATATCAAAGAGCCATGAGTATCATCTTCAGAGACCACATACGCAAGACGGTGGAGTGCTATATTGATGACATCGCCGTCAAGAGTCGCTGTAAGGGAGACCATCTCCAGGATCTGAGGATGATATTCGACCTAATGCGAGCACACAACCTGAAGATGAATCCCACAAAATCTTTCTTGGGCATATCCAGCGGAAAGTTCTTGGGATTCATCATCACCGCCCAGGGTATCCATGTAGACCCTGAGAAAACGAAGGCAATCATGGAGATGGGTCCCCCGAGAAATCTCCGGGAACTTCAAGGCCTCCAAGGAAGGCTAGATTGCATCAGGAGGTTCATTTCTAACCTCTCCGGACGATGTCGGCCATTCATCCATCTCATGAAGAAAGGCATCTTGTTTATATGGGATGAAGAATGCTAATGTGCCTTCGACAACATCAAAGAATATTTGTCGAACCCTCCAGTCTTGGTGGCCCCGGTTGCTGGAAAACCGTTCCTGCTCTATGTACGGGCAATAGAGCATTCCTTCGACGCTCTGCTAGCACAAAACAATGGTGCAGGCCATGAACAAGCCATATATTATCTCAGCCGAATGATGATTGGGCCAGAGCACCGATATACCGTCGTGGAGAAGGAATGCCTTGCCCTGGTGTTCGCCATTCAAAAGACGCGAAACTATGTCACAGGATAAACCATACATGTGATCTCACGAGTCAACCCTCTCAGGGTCCTCATGACTAAACCAGGGGCACCCAGCTAACGCCTCGCTACATGGGCAATATTGTTGTCCCCCTCTCATATGATCTTCGTCCCGCAAAAGGCTGTTAAAGGTCAGGCTCTGGCAGACTTTTTAGCGGCCCACCCAAGCTCGGAGTCGTCCAGAATATATGAAGAAATCTCAGATGAGGTCGCCGACTCGCATGCAACCTCTCACGATGATATATGGCGAATGTTCTTCGACGGTGCATCAAGGACCGGACCTAAAGGCAACATCGTCGTCGGAGTCGGGGTGGTGCTGGTCTCTCCTTCCGGATTGGTGATTAACCGCGCTTACTCTCTCACAGAGCCCTGCTCTAACAATGTGGCCGAGTACAATGCTTTGGTCATTAGCCTCCAACTTGTAAGAGAGCTGGGGGTAGAATATCTTGAAGCATACGGCGATTCTTAGTTAATCATCAATCAGATTCGGGGTTCTTACGAGGTTCGCCATGAAGACATGATCCCCTATCACCAAATAGCAATCAACATCATCGCGTCATTCGAGGGGTTCTTCATCGAACACGTTCCCAGACTCCGAAATATCGAAGCCGATGTCCTAGCTGGCCTTGCCGCTTCCCTAGCGGTTCCAAACTATGCTCGCCAGTCCGTGGATGTGATAGGCCACAAACTGGTCTGTCCCAAGAACAATGTTCAATTCGTGGCGAGTTATTCTGCTCAGACGATCGACGAAGTCTCATACTGGAGACAACCATTCATTGACTTCGTAGTCTACGACATCCTGCCCGAGAACCCAAAAGAGGTTATCTCTATCCGAAGGCGTTCTCTCAGATTCTTCTACGATATAGAGACAAAAATGCTGTATCGCCGATCCTACGATGGAGTATTGCTTCGATGTCTGTCAAACGCAGAAGCCAAAGAAGCCGTACGCGAAGCTCACAACGGTGTCTGCGGGGCCCATCAGCCTGGCCCTAAATTGCAAGACCGTCTCGCCGAATGGGCTACTACTGGCCCACGATGGTAGCAGATACGATAGACTATACAAGAAAGTGCAAAGCTTGCCAAGTCCATGCGGACTTCATCCACCAACTATCCGAATTTCTACATCCGACAGTGGCATCCTGACCGTTCGAGGCATGGGAAATGGATATCATCGGTCCGATTACTCCACCTTCCTTCCGAGGACATCGCTTCATACTCGCAATTACAGATTACTTCTCCAAATGGGCTGAAGCTGTCCCGCTTACCGAAGTAAAGACTTCAAACGTGATCAGCTTCCTCAAGCATCACGTCATCTATCGCTTTGGACTGCCCCGAAGGATCATCCACGATAATGGTCCATAGTTTGCAAGCCACGCCTTCTATCGGTTCTGCGACAAGCACCACATCCAGAATATTGCTTCAACGCCATACAATCCAGCAGCGAATGGGTTGGCAGAAGCATTCAACAAAACAATCATCAAACTTCTCAATAAGTTTGTATTGTCCAACAAACACGACTGGAACGAGAAGCTTGGTGAATGCTTATGGGCATACCGTACTACAGTCCGAACATCCACTGGAAATACGTCATTTTCCATGGTGTACAGGAGTGAGACAGTCCTCCAGTTGGAAACTCAAATACCCTCACTTCGCGTCGCTCTTACTTACTAATTGACGACGGATGATAACTATCGTCGCCGACTACAAGAGTTGGAGGCCTTAGATAAAAAGTGCCTCCTGGCTCAGCAACGGATCGAGCTATACCAAGCACGCATCTCCGGTGCCTTCAACAAGAAGGTTAAAATCAGAACATTCCAAGTGGGCGATCTCGTTCTGGCAGTCCGGAGGCCGATGGTCATGACTCACAAGACCGCCGGCAAGTTCTAGCCAAAATGGAAATGTCCATTTATCATTGAGGCTGTATTCTCCAACGGTGCTTACCGCCTCGCAAAACAAAATGGAGACTTGCTCATGTTGCCCGTTAACGACAAGTTCCTGAAGAAATATTATGTCTAAACGATATTTTCCAGATCATCGAGTCATGTACCTGTCGGTACCGCTGAACTCGTATCACATTTTCTAGATCATCGAGTCATGTACCTGCTGGTACTGCTGAACTCGTATCACATTTTCTAGATCATCGAGTCATGTACCTGTTGGTACCGCTGAACTCATATCACATTTTACAGATTACTGAATTATGTACCCTCCGGTACCGCTGAACTCATATTCCAAATTCCAGATTATTAAGTCATGTACCCGCCGGTACCGCTGAACCCACATTCACAATCCCAGATTATTGAGTCATATACCCATCGATACCGCTGAACTCATATCCACAAAATTCTAGATTATTGAGTCATGTACCCTTCCGTACCGCTGAACTCACAATCTCCCAGATTATCGAGTTATGTACCCGCAGGTGCCTCTGAACTCACATTCCGATCACTCTTTCAGATAGTAAATCATGTATGACCATACCTCTGAACTTTCTTCTTGAAAGAGATCCTCCCTTATGATTCACTACCCGCACTCCCAGTGCACAAAAAGGATAACAGATCCACAAATTTCTAAAATGACCATGTCGATGTTACCTCTGAGTCGTTTCACTTCCGCCAAAAACAAATCACCCCCTTACATAGAACTTCCATGTCCTCATTACCTCTGAGTCGTTCTATGTACCCCCTTTCATTGAGCCCAATCCTGCCATGTCCTCATTACCTCTGAGTGGGAAGGCTCCGTCGAAGAAACCTTCATGCGTGCCATGTCCTCAATACCTCTGAGTAAGTATGTTGATTCCCTTTCGACTTATTATCCGTACCCCACAACCGGAGTACGCCAAGGATAATAGGTCCACAAATATCCTCCGTTGAGTCTACTCCTGCCATGTCCTCATTACCTCTGAGTAGGAAGGCTCCGCGGCAAAACCCTCATGCTTGCCATGTCCTCATTACCTCTGAGTAAGTATGTCGGTTCCCTTTCATCCTATTATCCGTATCCTGAGTCAAGGTACGCCAAGGATAATAGGCCCACAAATATCCTTTGCTAAGTTTCTTAGTACAGGCCCATCATTTTTTATCATGCCCCAGGAGTCCAGCTGCTCCATGGCATTCTCTCTCCCGGTACCCGGAACGTCCATGATCACCTTACCGTGGAATTATTCTAGGTATCCCCAATCAAAATTGTTATCCGTACCTAAAACCAAGGTATGCCAAAGGTAACAGGTCTACAAACAAGTCCCCCATGCGGGGCAAACACCGCCATAACACCACAAGCACAACAAGCAATACAAATAAAGGGTAAAATAAATCATACTCTTTTATTTGGAAGCCAAAAAGCATTGCATGTCTTGGGACCACGTCCCTCTCAAAAAAAAGGAGAACAGAAACAAAAGGAGAAAAAGGCCGACTATAATTCGGTATTACACAATTCCAGGAGGCAATTTCTCACCAAGATGGTCCCCCGCTCAAGCCGCTGTCTAGCTCTACGCTCGGCTTCCTGGGACAACTGCTCTGCATCATCCAAGTGCATATATGCCCGCCAGTCATCCTCTATCTTCTTCAGGGCAATTTCCAGATCAGCCGAAGCTCGATTCACTCTGTCAGCCTCTTGGATAATTAGCCCCCTTTCAGTACGGGCAGCCTCAAGATCAGACTCTAGGTATCCTCATGCTTGTCATGTCCTCATTACCTCTGAGTAAGTATGTCGGTTCCCTTTCATCCTATTATCCGTATCCTGAGTCAAGGTACGCCAAGGATAATAGGCCCACAAATATCCTTTGTTAAGTTTCTTAGTACAGGCCCATCATTTCTCATCATGCCCCGGGAGCCCAGCTGCTCCATGGCATTCTTTCTCCCGATACCCGGAACGTCCATGACCACCATACCGTAGAATTGTTCTAGGTATCCCCATCAAACTTGTTATCCGTATCTAAAACCCAGGTATGCCAAGGATAATAGGTCCACAAAAAGTCTCTTATTAGGGCAACTACTACAAAACAAAAGAATAGAACGAATGTATTTCGGTCATTCAAAAGTGGTTACATTCACATGACTACATCTCATGAGCAAGTCAAAAAATTCCTCTATCATTTCATTCAGACCAAAAAAAAGATTACATTGATGTCCAAAAGAAGCAAAGCACAAACTGCAGCTAAAGACAGACAGAAATATCAAGACAGAGACGAACATTTGTGAGAGCCTACGAATCATTAGTTACGGGGATGCATATACCAATCCCTCAACCATTTTGCATATGAAGGATGTACTTGAGCAAGATCCTCGTCCGAAATAGGAAGATCAGAACTCCCAGTACTACCGCCGTCTGGGGCTCCTCCCTTACAACAATGGGCGCTAGCTCTCCTTTCTGTTCCTCCGCTTCTCGTGTTACCTCCTCCTTAACAAGCGATGATTCTTGTTTGAATGGGGGCAGCAATTCTTCCTTCACAATGATCTCAGCCTTCGGCAGGGTTGCTGCAAGAATCAAAGATAAAAAGAAACAAAGTCAAAAGATGGTCAGAGCCTTATGCGGCACAGTCCAAATGGGGAGCTCATGCGGCTCGATGCAGCATAGCCTCAGGCGGCCCAATTTAGACGAGTTTATGCTGGCTCGATTCAGAGGGACTCATGCAGACCTGATCGACAGGCCATTATGCAATTCGGTTTACGAAGTTCTCTTACGGCCCACTAAGACAACTCCCATACGGCTCGGACATGGGGTATACCCCCATGCGGCTCGGTTATGGGACATGTATGAGGCCCATACAATTTGAACAGTTTGCATTAAAGCTTGCGTATAAAGCATGCAACAGAGCCGTTGTTAGGGTTTCGAAGAATATGACTTTCCCAAATCTTTACCCGTAACAGCAGGACGAACGACGGAGTGAGCTTCGGGTGCCACAGCCGACGTTGAAGCCGCACCCTTACCCTTCGCAGCAGCCTTCGCCGTAACCTTGGAGGACTTGGGAGCCATTGCTGATGATCAGAAAAGGAAGATGAAGACAAGAAAGCTAGGGCAAGAGCAGAAAGTAAAGGAGTCTTCTTTCCAAAAACTTGCTGCTATTTATAGACGAAGCCGATAGACGGACGCATCGATCTATGTGCAATGAACCGACTCTTCGGTTATCAGGGCGATCCGACTATTCAAGGCTAAACTCTTGGGATCCTGCCCCAAAAAGGGGCCTTAAATCTGACAGCAAATCAAAGGCAATCAATGCAAAAGATTTGCACACATGGCATGAAGACATGGCAAGGAACCCCTGCGGCTCAGATGGCCATGCGGCTGGAACAACCATGCAGCTCAGATGGCCATGCGGCTGAAGGGGCTATGCAGCTGAGACACCCATGCGGCCATAACATCCTATGCGGCCAGAAGAGTTTATATATAGCCATGCTTCTTATTCAAAGTATTTTAATTTTACAAATGAAAAACTTTGAAGGGGGTCTTGTAGAAGCGTAGAAAAGAATAAAGAAAGATCCATGCGACCAAGGATCCCTATGCGGCTCAGAGAGCTCATGCGGTTCAGCGACCCATGCAGCTCAAGCGTCTATGCAGCTCTAATAGTTCCATGTGGCCCAGAGAGGAGCCACGTGGCCCTCAACAGCTTTTCCCTTTGTCTTCTACTGCATTTAATGCCTTGACAGCTGACAGCTCTGACCAATGACAGAAAGATGCAATAATGACTCTGTCATAATGGCAGACTCCTAGGGAAATGAAGGAAATCTCTGACACAATCCATCAAACCCTAAAGACCTTTATGCGGCCTTGACACGTGGACACTCGCATGCGACTCACGAGGACTATCTTCATGCGGCTCACTGAGAAGCCACCCATCATGCGGTCGTCTATGCTCATGCGGCTCAGATCATCTCCATGCGGTTCAAATGTTCAGAGGCCACTCCTAAGCAGCCTTGACACGTGGTCAGCCTTATGCGTCTCGGGGGGGCAATCCTCATGCGGCTCATATTTTCTAAGTGACTCGCGGTTTTGCCAGCGTCCCTACAGCTATCAGCCTAATAATAGTAGGACACGTGGCAAGATTCATTAACAAATCCTAACAACCAGGTTTAGTGCCATCCTCATAATTACTGGGATCAAATCAGATCATTTATAATCAATCAAATTGAACACGTGGCAGGAGATCCGAGCTTGGCATAACAAATCATGAGGATTTATGGCAATCATCATTAATTCCCCACAAAGATTTGATGCAATCATATTAATTGCTCAAATCTATTATGAACGGCCCAGATTCATTGATCCTTAACCGCCAACTTTTGAGAATGGGCAATCATTGCAAAACCCTAATGATGCCCCACTCTTATAAATAGCAAGGTGCCATTTCCTTGCAATAGAAGAGAGAGACATAGACGAGCAGAGAGCGGAGAGCAGAAAGAGAGAGAGCACAACCCCCCTCGAATCCAGAGAGCCAGAGAGAAATTGAAAGGAGAGCATTTCTTCATCAACGCCAAGCAGTTCTTCTACAGAGCCAAGGCTGCACCCGATCGTCCAAGGAGTAAGGCAGAGCTGCCGTCGCTTTTCCGAGCCTCTATCGTCACCCACCAGAATCTAAAATAAACAATTGTACTTAGATTTCTGTACCTAGGTTTTCGTCCCTAGGCTTTCTTTGTACAAACGAGTTTGTATTGTGAGTCTAAGTTCAGTCCTCCGATAATTGTTCTGTTCTTTAACAATCAATGGCAAACATTGGGTATCAGAAAAATTACGAAACCTTAATTCCAATTTCGAAAATTCAATAAACACAACCAAAATAGTTTAGGGTAGAGTCATGTACGTGTCCAGAGTCCACACGAGTCCCCACGTGTCTTTACGACTAGACACGGCGTGTCCAAGTCACGAAACACGCACAAATACTTCGCGTGCACAAACTGCATCGTGCTGCAATGTAGTCGACTCGTGGACACGACTCGTGTCACTTCGTGCCTCGTGGATGTGTCCCTAGGTTCGCCAAGGATAGGGGAACATGTATAGGTGTCTGTATCGTGTCCACTTAAGCCGTGTCTAAAGAAATCAACGCGTATCAGTGGGGTTTACACGTGCGTGCGTATCTGTGCAAAATCTGTGCGGGTAGGATTTCTTCCAAACCCTTTAATGAAATCAATTCAAAATTTTTGTGTATTGTGTCAGTCAGTAGGCCACCGTGTCCACCAAAAATCAGGTCCTGAGTTGCCGTGTTGTGTCCGCAATGGCACCCGAGCAGCAGGGCAGCGCATTGGGGCCTCATACGTGCGTGTGTGTCTAAATATGGACACGAAAGTGTCCAAAAATGTGCTCAGTAGGACACGAATATTAAGTACACATATAGATCTAGGAATTCAATCAAAAATATTTGGAAAAATAGAAAGAAAATCCCTCTTAGGCATTTCATCAAACACCTAGGTATACACTACGACATGTGTCCGATACAGACACCAAACGGATACGAAATCCATCCAATTTTGAGATACAGCTAGGGGACACCTAAACCTAGCCTAATATGCAAAGAAATTAGAATAATAATACAATTTAAAAATTTTTACCTATAGGTGCAAATTGCATGGAAAAGCTCCAAATGGGTGGTGTTCCTCTTGATGGTCAAAAGCTCCAAATTGATCTCAAACTAAAATTAACCTCAAGAAATGATAACTATACAGAAATTAGAACCTAATGCAAAAGACTAGGATTAAAAAAGAATTAAAATGGATTTATGGCGATTTTTGGAAGGAAAAAAATACCTTTCTTTCTCCAAGTGTTGGAATGAAATAAAAGAGGCAAGCCCTAATGAATAAGTGTTTATATAGGGTGGAGATCCCTATGTGGCGGGTCATAAGCTCAATAATTAGGGTTAGGGTTTACTAAATGGCCCATGGGCTTAAGTCATGATCAATCAAATCATTAAGCCATAAGTCATTTCATGAAACCACAAGCCATGACTTAAATTCACTTAAACTAATCCTCCTAATCCAAAATTAGTTTCTAATGACTAAAAGTAGATTAATCTAAGTTAGACTAGGGTCACCATGGCTAGAGTTAGCTTCTAGGCTAGTCCACTAGGTCTCAACAAGTCAAGGTCAACTAGAATTCACCAATTCAATAAATCATCAAATAATTGAAATAAGTCAAAATGACGAAATTACCCCTAGGCTAAAAATAATAATTAAATCATCCTAATGACATGGTTAGGCTTTAGGTTATGCAGTCTCTAGGGTTTCACTGGCAGCACATCAAAATCACAAGTCATGACTTAAACCAAATTTTAAATTGATTTAAAAATCACCAAAAATCATAATATGATTTAAATACAAATAATAATATTTATAAATACAAAATTTCAAAAATACCCTCATTCCAAAAATTTGGTGTTACAGGAGGCACTCTTAATCTTTTCATGAGATCTTCTCTTCAGAAGGTGACCATTTTGATGAATCCGTTCAGAGATTTCTGCATAAACTCAATAAGCCTATCATATTCTTCTAGATGGTTTAATCCATATGTAGATCCTTCGGGGATAACATGATAATATCAAATCCTTCAAGGATTTACCTGATAATTTTAAATCCATGACCTTCAATAATATATCTTATCGTCTAGGTTATCTGGATCGAAGAATATATTTATTCATATTCTATTCATGATGATTTCATGAATCCTTGAGCTCTTATATATTTGGATCTCTATTTGTTACAGATATCCATTTAAAACCTACCGGGTTTATTCTCTTTGGGTTTTGTAATGTAGGACCGAACACTCCATATCTTGCGAGAGATATCACATCCATTCATTAGATTATTCGTGGTTTTAGTGTTATCTTTTAATTTGATCACCCTTTTTATTCTCATTCGATAATTTTATGTGTGGAAATTTTTCTTGATTCCAAATTTCTCTTAACTATGTATAAAAGATAAGATTTTATGGGTACCAGTACCTCTTTCTCAGTCTCTTCAGGAATCAGAGGTATATCCTCTACCGGAGTGATATACTTTAAGAAATTAGATCTTTGGTTCATGACATCTTCCGGATCGTCATGAACTTTCTCTTCAGGAGATGCTACTTCAGGAGCGGCTTCTTTAAGAACATTAGGGTATGTTATATTATTCGGCCTCTTCTTCTGGAAAGATGAAACTTATCTTTAGTATTATTCAGCCTCTTCTTCTGGAGAGTTAAATATTTAGAGCCTTTTGGTCTTACGCGTTCTTACAAAATTTTTTATTCATTTGCTGTCTTTATTTGGTTCTTTTGGTACTTCTATTAGAAAATAAAGTTATAGATGGTTAGCTATTTATGCAGCATAATTAAAAACGTAAGCAAGCAAAGGATAATTTCTCATAATTTAGTCAAGATTAGATAAATTAGAAATATGCCATGACACGTTCTTCTGGAATGATGCTTTAGAACGTTCTTCGAGAACGATAATGCAATACGTTCTTCTAGAACGATGCTTTATGACGTTCTTCAAGAATGATAATTCACGACGTTCTTCTAGAATGATAATTTATCTTCTTCATATCTTTCCCTAATGGCGGTAATTATGTCTTATTAACGTGACAGATCACAGAAATATTCTATCACAAAAATATTTCATGTCTAGAAGATATATAATCTGAGGAGATAAACATAATAATTCACAAAGCATAGATGCTAATATTATAATTTCAAATAATACCAACATAAACTATCTAAAAAAATATAATTTGAAACTGAAACTATGTTACTAGTTACTAAAATACAATCTTCAGGATTGATGGTTTTGAAACAAACTTATCCTTGAGATCTGTCACGACCCGCACCCTAGAGTAAGGGCACGAGAAGTGGGTACGTCCAGCCTACACCGCAGTATCGGCCGTAGAACGCTGTCCTAGGTCACAACATCTAACAATATAATGCTAAGCAGTTAATACTCCCCGAATGGGGGTGACATAGCAGAATGTAAACTCAATCACATCTAAAGTAGAGCATAATGGAAGATAGATAAAACATGAAATCCAAAAGAGATACAGCAGATAGAAGTCTAAGATACACAAACCCAGAAATACATCTCAAAGCTCAAATACAGTAATCCATAAATACAACTCAAGACAACTAAAAATAAGCTATAAGCAAAACCCTAGCTATCTATACAACCTCTACTATGTCTCCTCTAGGCTAGTAGGTAACCTCCAGGCTATCTGTAAAATTTATCAACAGGTCCAGTCAGGACAGGAGCGAGCACAATACATTTCAACAGTTCATAGCAGGTTAGAAGATATAATCATGCAGTAAAGTAAGATACAGGTACTGAAAAAAATGCAGTATGTAAACAGAGAGAGAACTGTAATAGAAATATCTACTATAATAGAGAACTAATAGTGGCTAGTGAGTCAGAGTACAATATAGACATATAAATGGCATAGGAGATTCTGATGCTACACTATGGAAAGATTCTGATGCTACACTACTTGGATAATATTCACATGTCTACTTCTACTCCTCCGTACCCCCAATCAATACACAAGGATCCAACCATGTTATGTTATGATTCCATGCAAAGGCCCCTGAAGGGTGATACATGGATGTCCTATAAATGGGGATCCTAGGAGATTCTAGGAGACCCAATAAATGGGATAATGATTCAAGGAAGACTCTGTGAGCATGAAAGTATATGTCACAAGTGATCGATGAACCAATGAAGCATAGTGATACGCCATGTAAGTGAAACGCACAGAACATGAAGTACCCGATGCTCCCTGAAGGGATAACATCACAAGAAGGGATCCATATAGTACTAATCCGTGTGACCAATGTGACAGTATCAAGTAAAGTAATTTAATGCAGGAAAATAATTCTAAGCAGGATATGAAATGATCAAAGAATGTACTCGCCTCGATTGGTTGGAGTCGACGTGCGCGACATGAACGTGTCGACATGAGGTAGGTACCATGCTAAGATCCATAGAGGGACTCAGACGACGACACGGGCAGTCCTAATGAGTCCAGAATAGTCCAAATAGCCTAGTTTGGTATATAAAAGTCTAAAATCAGGGTTTGGTACGATAATCAAATCAAGATATACAAAATGACTTAAATAGTCGCAATTATGAATAAAATATATATAACTAATTATATATATAAAAAATTATGGAAATTATTTGTAAGGTCAATATATATATCACAAGTATGCCATATTCAGATAATAGTTGAAAATTGAAAACTAGTAGTCCAATAAATATATTTTTGTACCAAGAAACATTCACATTAAGTAGGTAAAAAAAATACTATAATAATGATTCAGGTCAAAACTTTACTAATACTATTTTAGAAATATAATTATATATTTTTATATAATTTCCAAGTAAGTAATTACATTAATATAATAATACCAATAAAATAATAATGGGACCAATTATATAAGTATCTCAATATTTATATTGATAGCAACTAATTAATTAAACTCTAAATAAAATAACTAATAACTATAACTTCCTAACTATAATTAATAGATTAATCAATAATATTAATAATAAAAATAAAAATAATAATAAATATCTATTATTACTACATACTGTTATACACTGTATATAACTATTTATAAAATGTTATATTAACAATTATATAAACTAATATAATTAACAATTATATAAACTAATACATATTAGCAATTATATAAACTAATATATAATTAACAATTATATAAACTAATATATAATTAACATGATATAAACTAATATATAATTAATATTATATAAACTGATATAAATTGACATTATATAAACTAATATATAATTAACATTATATAAACTAATATATAATTAACGTTATATAAACTGATATAAATTAACATTATATAAACTAATATATAATTAATATTATATAAACTAATATATAATTAACATTATATAAACTGATATAAATGCAGAAAAGGGGGGCCTCTGCTTTGATCCCTAAATAGTACGAATGGGGCTCACAGTGGGGTTGGGCCGGCGGGAGCTGCCGACGGAGGAGCTCCGGCGGGGTTCCGCACGGCCAGGCGGAGCGGCGCTGGGTCTGAGCGGCGGATGGAGGACTCGAGCGGTGGCGTGAGCTCGGCCAGGGCGGCTCAGATCTGAACGGGGTCGATCGGCGACGGAATTCGGTCAGGGCGGCGCGGTGGATGGACTCGCGCGACGGCGACGCCAGACAGGTCCTCTCTCTCTCTCTCTATGTGATGATGGTGGGGATGTTGTAGTGACGGTGGTGGCTTGTGGTTGTGATGGCGGTGGCGGTGGTGGCGTGTGGTTGTGATGGCGTTGGCGGTGGTGGCTTTTCTGATGGTGGTGGTGGTGGTTTTCCTGATGGTGGCGGTGGTGGTGATCCGGAATGGGGCGGCCGGAGTTGGCGGTGAAGGTGGTGGCGGAGGTTCCTCTGTGGTGGTGGTGAATGGTGGATGTTGCAGTGGGTGAAGGTGAGGGCGGTGGTAGTTCGGGTGGTGGAAGAAGTAGGGGATGGTGGTGTTGCTCGGCTGTTATGGGGTGGTCGGAGAGCCGGGGATGGCCGGAACCATTTGGTTCGGCCAGGACAGAGTTGAGGCGTGGCGGCTACATGGAATCCTAGGTTTAGGAAATTCCTATGATGTAATCATTTTGGGGAAGTGTGCTATTTGTATCGTAGGAAGGGGAAACCCTAAAAGCTAAATGTAAATGTAATAAAAATGGAATGAAAAGGATGGCGGACACGATGAACTTAGAATGCATTGGGGTTGAATACACACTTTTGTGTAGAATGGAATCATGGTCCGAAATGACGAAATCATGTAGAAATAATTCAATAAGCTCCAGCTCACTACAAATACGTTTTCAAATATATATATATATATATGTAAATATATTTATTATTTATTAGGCCTTAGGCCCAAAGGGTTGAAATCTAATAATTCTAATGGCTACAAGTTTTCAAAGTATTTATATATATATGTGAATCTAGTCTATATTAGTTAAGAAATTCGAAATAACTTATTTTATTTTATATAAGTCCAAATCTATAAGATTTTCGATAAATCGTTTCGAAAAGCCAATAATCCAATAACAAAATTCCATAACATATCGCGATCGAAAATATATATTATATAAATAATTATAAAATTAAAATCGATGCCTTGATGATTCAAGAAGATCTTAGAAATAACATTTTCAAAAATTTAGAAAATTTCTAGAATTCGGTTCAAGGAGGTTACAAATCTATCGTCCTTAAAGAAATTTCGTCCTCGAAATTTAAGATTGACAAGCCAACCGAAGGTTCAAATATGTTGGAAAGTATAGTCAAAACCTTAGGCACGATCATGGAGAATGATATGTTTTAGCGCGATAAAAATAAGGTCGAAGTATGGTCGAATCAACTAGGCACGATTTAGAACGAAGATTTAGTATCTTAGGTGCGACTCGAGTCACGACTAATATAATCAATTATTGTTTTGGTTATGATCAAGATAGGATCAAATTCGAGTATAGCACGACCAACAGAATCTAGGCTCGATAAGATCAGAGTTAAAGTCGCGCAAGCGCGATCAAATCAAGACCGGGTATGACCAAGGATAAAATTTTGGCACAATCAAGATAAAAAAATTAAAGTCCTATAGGCACGATCCAAATCTAATGGACAAGATTAATTAAGTCATGAATCAGGGCTCGGTCGTGATTAGAAAATTGACGATGATTTAAATCACCTTGGCACGATTAAGGATAAGTTACCCAAAATAAAATCTAGGTATGATTCAGGAATGAACTCATAGCACGACCAGTTAGAGAATTGAAATCTAGGCATTAACAGAAAATTGTTCAGACATGATCAAAATCAAATTCGGACACGACTAAGTTCATATATAGTCGTGATTGAAGATCAAGATTTTAGGCACAATGGAAAAAATTATTTTTGATATGATCACTCAATTCATGACAAGTTCATAGTCAATCGGTAGTCATGATCAAGGACAAAATTTTCAAGCACGATTTAGAGGCAAAATCGGTACGATAGTCTTGGTCGTCAAAATCCCGACCATGAATTTCATAGTCGTCTAGTCATGCCAGGTCATTTAGGCACGAACAATCATGAGAATTTCAGAAGATATTAGGAAATCAAATCATGGTCGAAAAATATTTTAGGCACGAGTGTAAAACCCAAACATGATAAAATCAAAATTCGACACGATCAAGATAAGGTCAGTCTAACCTTGGTCAAATAGTATTTAGATATGATGAATATTATGGTAGTAGCGTAGGCATAGCCTACCATCAATTTCCGGTACGATCAAGAATAGTATGAAGCTTAATCGCGATTGGAACATAATTTAGTCATTTCAAGAATAAATCAGAGTTTTATGCACGAGTGATATGGGTATCGAAGTTTGATTACGATCAAAATTAAAATATTGACACGATGAAGAATAAGGATAATCAATATTTGAATTTAGGTTCAAAAAAATTTGAAATCGAGATTTTGAGCACGAGCAACATATGATAGAGATCCAAGTCACGATGGAATTCAAATAAATTGAGTATGGTCAAGGGTCAAGACTATTGGTACGATGAAAGTTAGTACTCATGGAAAATCAAAATCAAAGTTTAAGGAACGAATGTCAATAGCATTGAAATCCAATCACAATAATATTAAGAAATTTTTGTCGCGATACGATCTAAGTTGATCAATTCTGGGAAATCAAGATTTGGGCAATATGGAGGACAGGTTCAACGAAGTCTGAGCACGAGCATACAAGAATGGAGATTCAGGTCACAATTAAATTTAATTCAATTGAGTACAACCCAAGATATAAATATGATAAGAAAAGATGATCAAGTCGATTTGGTCATGATTAAGGGAGCTAGGATTCAATGATATTGTAACAATTTAGGGAACAAGCAAAGATTTCATAAGAAGTCAAGTTAATCATCTTTCTCTAATACCATCAAGTTTAGCATTTGCCAAATCATATTTTTATCTCAGAAGTCCCAATATGAAAATCAACCTTTATATGACTATCATCAAAATTTTATAATCCTTTAGTCATCTAAACCTTTACCATGATTACCATAGACAAAATTTCAATTTCTAAAACATTCCCTACGAAGCATACCCCTCTTATTTAGGAATCAACACTTATTCATTTAATCAAAATTTCCAAATTCTTTCACCTCGTTCTAAATTAGATCCGAAACCTCTAAATCCAGTTTATGAAATCCTTGAACTTGTTTAAATTGAGTCTCGTATTTACTAAACTCCAATACTACTATGTCGTACAAAATTTATTCTTATTTATAAATCAACCTTCATATTTCTTCAACGTTCACCTTCAAATATTATCTTTTTTGAATTCTATAATTTTTCCCAATCATCAAAAATAAATTTATATAACTTAAAATCCTTGTGTTCTCTCTGTCTCTAGTCACCCTCTTACAATATCTAGTTCAATTTTGCAAAATCATCGAATACAATTAAATTCTCTTTTTATTTACTAAATCTCTACATAGCCTTAGAGTAGAAGTTCCCACGAATCAATAACCAAGATTTCTAAGTTCTCAAACTAGGCGGACCTCTAATATCCTCATTAGTTTTTGAATACATTCATGAATTACTCATAACCAAAATTTTTTGTGGTTGTTTCTAAATTGATTACACTTATCTCTCGATTTCATTCTAAACCTTTACCACATCTCCATCTCAATTTTTTTTATATTTGACATCCAACATTTTGATTCCTCCGAAATCGTCTATGATAACAAATTACGTCATTTTCTAACTAGATGATTTACGTAATTTCCTCAACATATCTCGGGTAAAATGATATGAAGATTCAAGGGTTTTAAGGTATAGCCGACAGAATTAGATACGAGACAGAAAATTGATGTAATCAGGATAGTTATATAAGACAAAGAATGATGGTAATAAAATATTGGCAGGAAGAGAAATGATAATAGAATCTGTTCTGCTTATCTGTTTAAAAGTGGAAACCATTTTGAAACCAGAACTATAATTAATATCAAATCCAAAATAAGGCCTAGCAAAATCATTGATTCATTGTATTATGATGAAATTCATAGCAAAAGTTACACAAGGTTTATAATAACAGCTAAGCTACTTCTACTCCTACTCCTAAGTTAAATAATGAGAATCAAAACAAAACAACCAATAATTCTTTTTCTGAAAGACCGAACAAAAATAGAAAAAACATGTTCAAAAGTTTTCAAGGTACAATCTGATAATCATATGCGTCTATTCAAAACCATGGTACTCTAAATTCTCGTCATACTAGTAAGCAAGGCTACGATAATCACAAAGTCCTCGACTAAGGCACATACCTCTAGAATCATGGTATTTAAAATTTTTGCGATGCCGCTAGCTTGGCTGCAAAAAACTTAAATTCCCACACCCAAGAAATATATCCAAAATTAGACTATATGTCCTCACTATGCTGGCTAATGTGACTGTAGAAGACTAGATTCCATAACTTAGATGACCTAGCCCATATAATTTCACCTTGATAAAAATTAAATTAATCAACAATGAATACCCAAAAATCAAATTTATCAACGAACATCAAGATTCAAAAATGAACAAAAATCCATCAAGTCATATAAATACAACTCGAATTCAACAATAATCCATCAAAATCAAATTCAACAACAGAAAAGTAAAGATAAATCAAATCAAGGAAAGAAGAGTTTTCAAATCGAAGTTAAAATAAGATTCTCAAGGGTCGTCCCAGGAATCTCTCGAGGGATCCTAACTGTGATTGAGTACCTTCAAAAATATATCCTAATCCTACTGCAGGCTGTAGTGGTACTCTAATTTGAATCCACTACACAAACTCGACCTGCATGGGCCACCACTAAAAATGTGTCACGACCCGCACCCTAGAGTAAGGGTGCCCGAGAAGTGGGTACGTCCAGCCTACGCCGCAGTGTCGACGGTAGAACGCTGTCCTAGGTCACAACATCTAACAATATAATACTAAGCAGTTTATACTTTCCGAATGGGGGTGACATAGCAGAATGTAAACTCAATCACATCTAAGGTAGAGCATAATGGAAGATAGATAAAATATGAAATCCAAAAGAGATACAGCAGATAGAAGTCTAAGTGTCTAAGATACACAAATCCAGAAATACATCTCAAAGCTCAAGTACAGTAATCCATAAATATAACTCAAGACAACTGAAAATAAGCTATAAGTAAAAACCTAGCTATCTATACAACCTCTACTGTGTCTCCTCTAGGCTAGTAGGCAACCTCCAGGCTATCTGTAAAATTTATCAACAGGTCCAGTCAGGACAGGAGCGAGCACAATACATCTCAACAGTTCATAGCAGATTAGAAGATATAATCATGCAGTAAAGTAAGATACAAGTACTGAAAAAAATGCAGTATGTAAATAGAGAGAGAACTGTAATAGAAATATCCACTATAATAGAGAACTAACAGTGGCTAGTGAGTCAGAGTACAATATAGACATGTAAATGGCATAGGAGATTCTGATGCTACACTACTTGGATAATATTCACATGTCTGCTTCTACTCTCCCGTACCCCCAATCAATACACAAGGATCCAACCAGGTTATGTTATGATTCCATGCAAAGGCCCCCGAAGGGTGATACATGGATGTCCTATAAATGGAGATTCTAGGAGATTTTAGGAGACCCAATAAATGGAATAAGGATTCAAAAAAGACTCTGTGAGTATGAAAGTACATGTCACAAGTGATCGATGAACCAATGAAGCATAGTGATACGCCATGTAAGTGAAACGCACAGAACATGAAGTACCCGATGCTCCCTGAAGGGATAACATCTCAAGAAGGGATCCATATAGTACTAATCCGTGTGACCAACGTGACAGTATCAAGTAAAGTAATTTAATGCAGGAAAATAATTTTAAGTAGGATATGAAATGATCAGAGAATGTACTCGTCTCGATTGGTTGGAGTCGACGTGCGCGACACGAACGTGTCGACACGAGGTAGGTACCATGCTAAGCTCCATAGAGGGTCCCAGACGACAACACGGGCAGTCCCAATGAGTCCAGAATAGTCCAAATAGCCTAGTTTAGTATATAAAAGTCTAAAATCAGGGTTTGGTACGATAATCAAATCAAGAAATACAAAATGACTTAAATAGTCGCGATTATGAATAAAATATATATAACTAAATATATATATAAGAAATTATGGAAATTATTTGTAAGGTCAATATATATATCACAAGTATGCCATATTCAGATAATAGTTGAAAATTGAAAACTAGTAGTCCAATAAATATATTTTTGTACCAAGAAACATTCACATTAAGTAGGTAAAAAAAATACTATAATAATGATTCAGGTCAAAACTTTACTAATACTATTTTAGAAATATAATTATATATTTTTATATAATTTCCAAGTAAGTAATTACATTAATATAATAATACCAATAAAATAATAATGAGACCAAATTATATAAGTATCTCAATATTTATATTGATAGCAACTAATTAATTAAACTCTAAACAAAATAACTAATAACTATAACTTCCTAACTATAATTTAACAGATTAATAAATAATATTAATAATAAAAAAATAATAATAATAAATATCTATCATTACTACATACTGTTATACACTATATATAACTATTTTATAAAATATTATATTAACAATTACATAAACTAATATCATTAACAATTGTATAAACTAATATATATTAGCAATTAAATAAACTAATATACAATTATCAATTATATAAACTAATATATAATTAACATTATATAAACTAATATATAATTAACATTATATAAACTGAGATAAATTAATATTATATAAACTAATATATAATTAACATTATATAAACAAATATATAATTAACATTATATAAACTAATATATAATTAACATTATATAAACTGATATAAATGCAGAAAAGGGGGGGCCTCTGCTCTGATCCCTAAATAGTACGAATGGGGCTCACAGTGGGGTTGGGCCGGCGGGGTTGCGCCGGCAGGAGCAGCCGGCGGAGGAGCTCCGGCGGGGTTCCGTACGGCCAGGCGGAGCGGCACTGGGTCTGAGCGGCAGATGGAGGACTCGCACGGCGGCACGAGCTCGGCCAGGGCGGCTCAGATCTGAACGGGGTCGGTCGGCGATGGAATCCGGTCAGGGCGGCGCGGTGGATGGACTCGCGCGGCGGCGACTCCAGACAGGTCCTCTCTCCCTCTCTCTCTATGTGATGATGGTGGGGATGTTGTGGTGGCTGTGGTGGCGTGTGGTTGTGATGGCGCTGGCAATGGTGGCGTGTGGTTGTGATGGCGGTGGCGGTGGTGGCGTGTGGTTGTGATGGCGGTGACGGTGGTGGTTTTTCTGATGGTGGTGGTGGTGGTTTTCCTGATGGTGGCGGTGGTGGTTTTCTTGATGGTAGCGGTGGTGGTGATCCGGAATGGGGCGGCCGTAGTTGGCAGTGAAGCTGGTGGCGGAGGTTCCTCTGTGGTGGTGGTGAATGGTGGATGTTGCGGTGGGTAAAGGTGAGGGCAGTGGTGGTTCGGGTGGTGGAAGAGGTGGGGGATGGTGGTGTTGCTCGGCTGTTATGGGGTGGTCGGAGAGCCGGGGATGGCCGAAACCATTTGGTTCGGCCAGGACAGAGTTGAGGGGTGGCGGCTACATGGAATCCTAGGTTTAGAAAATTCCTATGATGTAATTATTTTGGAAAAGTGTGCTATTTATAGCGTAGGAATGAGAAACCCTAAAAGCTAAATATAAATGTAATAAAAATGGAATGAAAAGGATGGACACGGACACGATCCACCTAGAATGCATTGGGGTTGAATGCACACTTTTGTGTAGAATGGAATCATGGTCCGAAATGACGAAATCATGTAGAAATAATTCAATAAGCTCCAGCTCACTACAAATACGTTTTCAAATATATATATGTAAATATATTTATTATTTATTAGGCCTTAGGCCCAAAGGGTTAAAATCTAATAATCCTAATGGCTACAAGTTTTCAAAGTATTTATATATATATGTGAATCTAGTCTATATTAGTTAAGAAATTCGAAATAACTTATTTTATTTTATATAAGTCTAAGTCTATAAGATTTTCGATAAATTGTTTCGAAAAGCCAATAATCTAATAACAAAATTCCGTAACATATCGCGATCGAAAATATATATTATATACATAATTATAAAATTAAAATCGATGCCTTGATGATTCAAGAAGATCTTTAGAAATAACATTTTCAAAAATTCAGAAAATTTCTAGAATTCGGTTCAAGGAGGTTACAAGATCAAGGGTGCATGTTGCAATTTAGTAAGAGATGATTCACGATTTAGTTTGATAATTATTATCGTCACTGATTTGGGATGTCTTGTCGATGGTGTCACAATTTACAAATTATGTGATTATTCATCTTCTAGTTCACAATGGACTTAGGATTAAGCTTCTGGCTTAATATAGTATATGAATTGACAAAGTGAATAGCTGGATAATCTATCTAGGATGAACTTCTGGTTGTCTAGGATGAACTTCTGGTTCTCTAGGATGAACTTCTGGTTATCTAAACTAGTGGTTACACACAAAAAAATATTTCACTTGCTCAGCGTTTTAAAACGAGACCCATTTTTACTTCCAAGAAAAATCTTCTGGAATTATGAGAGTATAAAACAATTTTTATAAGTGAGTAGGTCTATTGGGTAAAATCAAGTGGTCTCTACCGGAGCCTTCAAGAATATGACCCTGTCCAGCTATTATGGATAGTATTTCCATACTAATATTCTTGTTGGAGGAAAAATTACATTCTTAAGGATGATGTTGGTAGGAGCACTATCATTCATGCATAAGATGTCTCTTTGACATGGATTATAGTTTCTAGATATGGCAATATCTTATCAATAGTTACAAATGTAGATATTATTAATCAATAATAATAATTCTAAACATAGAACTTCAGGTCTATGATAGTAGGACAATAATGCATCTGTAGTATCCCTACAGATGTACCAACCTTGTGGCACCAACATTGAAACTTTATATTTTAGTATCACCATCATTCATGAAATACGAACATTCAGGTTGGTACTTTCACTTTTGACCTTTCGAGGCTAACAATCCGCTGCGACCTACAAAAGTAGTGTGCGGACGACTGGTTTCTTTCGGACATGTAACGTAACGTATGTCATGCATGAACCCATTTGGTAGTGGTAAAAAAATCAAACAAGTAATTTGTATCTTTGTACAAAAAAATCACACAAAAAGTGAAATGACATGAAGCCATTTATATAAGTGGTTTTGTCTCATTGTTGGCAAGAAATATCGAAGCACATCAAATAATACAAAATATGCTAGTAAACGCAACTCTTCTTGAAAGAAATATGATTTAATGCTCTGTCTCAATTTACTGACCAATTTAGATATTTATGTCACATTATTTCAATACTTAGAGTTTTTAACAAAACATAGTTTACAAATTTTTCACATGATCGTTTAAAGTAAGACTGTAAAGCAACATAATTCTTAATAAAACAAGATTGTCAGTCACATGTCAACCCAAAACAAAATTACATATATATTCTGGCGTTTCCATAATAAATCTGAGTTCAATTCAAATTCTAATACCACTTACAATTCAATTCGAAATTAATTTATTAAACAAAATAGTGTATAACTTTCTCTATAGAGAAACGTCAAATAACACCAAATTTTTATAACTTAACGTTTAAGAAAGTACACAGTGTGTCCTCTGATTTTGGATGCCAATAAATCCATGGCTATAAATTAATATTTAGATGGTCGTTCTTTTCCAAAAGATCAAATCAAGTACAATCTATTGTTGGGACGAACTGTCATTCTTCAGGATAAGAAATAATTTGAAGCAGAGTATCATGGAGGAACAACAAAATACCACAACTTAGAGAAGTATTTTTTTTCATGAGAAGTTACTATCTCATCTGCCGATAAATATCACTACCAAAATATGTCCATTTAGCGACGACCACATCCGTCGCTCATCCATCGGGAATCAGTATTAGCGACCGATTGCTGATGGATCTTGGTCAAAATAATCCGTCGGCAATCAGCTCGTCGCTAATAATGATCCGTCGCTAAGTCGTCGAAAAGCGACGGCTTTTCGTCTTCACAATACGATTCATTAGCGACTACTTTCCGACGGGCTTTCGTCCATTTTAAGTATTAAATACTTAACAATGTTGATGCTAGCGACGGATAGTCCGTCGGTAAACAGTCGTAACAGTGTATCAGAGGGTATCGTTCCGTCACTAGTTCGTCGATCGTCGTCGCTAACAAATGACGGATTAGCGACGGAATACTAACGGATTATCCGTCGACCATGTTCTGGAAATGCTTGACATTTTCAGAACCTTGGCGACGAATAAATCGTCGCTACTCCGTTGCTACGCCGTCGACAGAGCGACTGATTAGTGGCTGATTATCCGTCGCCATGGTTCTGGAAAGTAGTCGCTCGACGGATTTTCTGTCGCTACGCCGTCGAAAGAGCGACTGATTAGTGGCTGATTATCCGTCGCCTGGGCGACGGATTGTTCGTCGCCTGGGTGACGGATTGTCCGTCGCTATTTCGTCGAATTATGTACCACCAGTACCTTGCCGACAGATGTTCCGTCGACCACCCGTCGCTACCTGGAAACAGTTTTAAATCTCCAGTTAGCGACGACCATTCCGTCGAAAAGTAGTCGAAAACTGGAAATATTCGTCGCCAATCGGTCACTAGTCCCTCGCTAACTGAGATTTTTTTAAAAAAAATTGCAGCACTTTTCTTGTTCACAAAAGTATGCATAACCAAACCAATATATAATGCACACCAATTATCCAACAATCACATAGACCAAATATATAATGCACACCAATTATCCAAGAATCACATAGACCAAATATGTACATACGAATTTAATCTACACCAATTATCCAAGAATCACATAGACCAAACCAAATTAATATAAAATAGACACCAATTATCCGGAAGAGTAACCTAATATCCGCCGTTATAATCCGATCATAGCACAAATAATCCAAAATTCTGACAAATTTTCTAAATTTTCTTAATTACAATATTTTAAGAAGAAGGAGGAGTTCGATTGCCCGGTGGTGGTAATCCCTGCTGCGACCGACGAATATACTACTCCACTAGGTACAGCGGCAAGTCGTCGTAGACACTTCTCGGAAGTCGGCGTAGCTGCTCTGGCAACATGAGATCCAGGAGTGCCATCACAGTCAGAGGCGGTACCAGAGGGGCAGTGTCACGCCAAGAACCAGAATACTAGAGAGCGGGGACAGACATAACCAGCTACATATATTGAAGTGCAACCCACCTCGCTATACGGTCACGGCTGTCTAGATACATGAGGGTTTAACTACAATCCATCAGTCTCCTACAGTCATGAACAAGCCTATTGTCTCAATCTCAAGCAAGCAATAATAGTTACAAGATGTCAGAGTACCAAATATATAATAGCAAGGCGTCCCATACATTACATATTGGATGATCATGAAGCTACTCGTTACAAAATATGAGGACTATCAAGAGTTTAGTCATACATGATCAACCCTAGGATTTGTCAATCATGTTACAGCCTATAGGCAGACAGTAAATAAAGGTGCAATACGAGCTAACAAGTGCTCGTCGGCTAAACGCCTAAAAAGAATAATTTTACAATAAAGTAGAAGGACAAAAAAACCCACTCGTTGCCAGGGTTACGCCTAGTGGTCACCATCTGGCTGGAAGATTGGTAGATCCTCTGGTGCTGCTCCGATATCTAACCATACAAAACCAGCTGGGTCAGACCCCAGAAAGAGCAAGTGCCACAAAAGAGGCTTCACTTGGGAACTAAAACCAGTATATCACAATAGAATATTAAAGATAAATAATAAATAAAAAAACTAATAATAATAGAGATAACAACAGTAAACCGAGTACGAAGAAACCATTCAAGTAGTCAGGTCACAACCCTTAAACCAAACAAGGACCGGGGTTGCAGCCCTTCACCTGAATAGAAACCCGTCTCAAATACTATTGGTACAGTGAAGACAATAAACGAAAAGAGGACACAGAACTGCTCTGGGAGCCATGTTACAACCCTTAAACCAAACAAGGACCGGGGTTGTAACCCTTCGCCTGAATAGAACTGGACTCCTGATCTTTATTGCTAAGGCCAGTATAAATAATCATGGTATTAAGGTAAGGTAAAACATGACAAACATGGCATGGGGTTGTAATAAGACAATAACGAAGAGAGGAAACAGAACTGCTCTGGGAGCCAGGTTATAACCCTTAAACCAAATTCGGACCGGGGTTGTAACCCTTCGCCTGAACAGAACTGGACCTCCGATCGTTATTGCTAAGGCAAGCATCAATAATCATGTCATGTCACAATCTTGTACAGAATATGGATAAGACTAAGCTGGAATAAACTCCATCCAATCAATCACGGCCAATCAAGAGTATGGCTTGATACTTTTAACTAACTCGGGTTATCACAGGCCTAGTTACTACCAAGATGCAATGAGATTATCCCAACAGCCACAAGCCCTGCAGACCATCCGGTTATCCAGGTCGAATGTCCGTTTATGAAGAATGCAACACGTGACTGTATGCTAGAAATGTGCCCTACTCGTCGGCAGGCTACAAGTCTACTTGAGCGCCCAGATAACGGCATTGCCTGTAGCTGGAAAATCTCTTCATGACTACTGGATTATTCTAGTTATTAGCCTTAGTAGAATTCAGTAGGTACCCCTGACCGTGGTACTCAGGGATCTCCATCCTAGATATTATGCAAGATAGTACCAGTTTATTTGTACAATCATAATCGCCCACGGTGTCCAGGTCATTCATACTTGTCATGTCGAGCTAGCTGTCGTTACAGCATGTCATGATATATCATGTCAGCTTGCTTGTCTAGAGTGTGCCACGGCGGGCCACTATCGTGTTCAGGAAATATGCCAGAATTTACATGACATAAACATAATGGTGATTTTTTAATTTAATAATAATAATAAAAGGGACGACTATTGAAGGGATCATGCGACTATTAGACTCATGCGACAGAAAACACGTGCGCCTATGCGGCTGGGACTACACGCTCATGCGGCTGGAAGGAGGCGGCGCATGCGGCAGCGGGATGGCAAGGCCTTATGCGGCTGGAAGTGCAGGAGCCTCATGTGGCTGAGATCCAAGGCCATATACGGCTACGGGTGTAATCAAGCTTATGCGGCAAATATGTAAGAGCTTATACGGCTGCGAACATGCCAGTGCTCATGCGGCTAAGGGCCCAAGCCATCTCATATGGCCTAATCAAAGGCAAGCCATGCGACAGCAGAATATTTAAGTTCATGCGGCTAGATTCAAAGGGAGTCATATACGGCTGGATGCGCTTCATGCGGCTGAGGGCAGTAGTTCATGCGGCTGCATTGTCATACGGCCAGAAAACTTGCCGCATGAAGGTCCATACGTTCAAGTACTTCATGCGGCAGAGAGATCGTGTTTCTTCTCCACCGATCCGAGAAGAATAGCCATGAAGTCCATGGCTTCGAAACTTCATAACTCCATCATCCAGAGTCCAAATACGAGCTTCCATGGGTCAAAATGGGGCAGAATGAAATGCTCTACAACATGAAACCATCAAAACTTGAAAATAATAATGTTAAGTAGATCAAAACCCAAGAAATCCAAAAATATAATAACTTAGATCTACATAAAATGAGCCATGAAAATTAAAAATACTAAGTATTAAAGTGTGTTAGAATCTCAAGAGGAAGAGAATGGAACAATAAAATAAAGTTCCTCCATGAAGCAAGCTACACTTGTCTAAGCTCTCTCTCTTCCTGGTGGTTGAAGAAGTAATGGTGGAGAAGAAAAAAAGTAATGAAGAGAGAGAATGAGGGAATGGCTAATAAATAAGGGTGGTGGTGGTAGGTGGGAGTGGTTTGGTTCACATTAAAATCAAGCAAAATCGAACCATGCAAAACTAATCCGAACCAAGTCAAGTTGGGCCGAACCCAACAAGGAGGCATACAATACGGGTCTAAATACGTACGCGTATACCAAAATACGTAATACGAACAATGGTCTTTACAACTCTACCCACCTTAAAATAATTCCGTCCTCGAAATTTAATCAAGAGGATAGAGATACAAGGACAAGCTATACTACTCACAGGCAAGCTGCACTAGTCAAGCAATCAAGAAATTATTCATGTAAGCAAGGAATCGAAGACATGAGGCATAAGAAAAGATATTATACCTCACGAGTCAAACAGGTCGGGATATCATGATCGGATATCATCCTTACGCTCCCACGTTGACTCTCCCAAAGAGTGAAGACCCCAAGCAACACGGACTAACTTGATAGCCTATTTCTTGAGTATCTTCTCTCTTTGGTCCAATATGGATACGGATCTCTCCTCATACGAAAGGTTGGTACCTACAACCAATTCTGAATGATCCAGGATATGACTCGGGTCCGGGATATATCGTCGTAGTTGGGATACATGGAACACGTCATGCACCTCACTCAGAGACGACGGAAGAGCGAGACGATATGACACATCTCCTACTCGCTCCAGAATATCGAACGGCCCTATATACCTAGGACTAAGCTTTCCCCGTACGCCGAAACGAATGACGCCACAGTTAGGGGAGATCCTCAGAAATAAATGGTCGCCGACAGAAAATTCAAGGGGACGCCGATGAGAATCGGTCCAATGGCGCTGACGATCTTGTGCAACGCGAAGATGATCTCTAACTCTCCTGACCACCTCAACTATTTGAGTGATCATCTCTTGACCAAGCATCTGCCTCTCTCCCATATTGTCTCAGGCTAGTGGTGATCTGCACTTCCTTCCAAACAGTGCCTCGAACGGTGCTATTTGGATACTAGCTTGGAAACTGTTGTTGTACGAGAACTCCACCAGGTGCAGGTGATCTTCCCACGAACCATCGAAGTCGAGTGTACAAGATCTCAACATATCCTTAAGAGTCTGGATCGTACATTCCGACTGACCATCTGTCTGCGGGTGATATGCTGAGCTGAACTGGAGGCGAGTTCCCAAACTCTCTTGCAAGCTACGCCAAAAGTGCGACGTAAATCTTGAATCTCGGTCCGAGGTGATACTGACTGGTACACCGTAGAATCTGACAATCTACCGGAGATACATCTCTGCTAGCTGAGCTGTCGACTGACCAACTCTGAATGGAAGAAAGTGAGCCACCTTTGTGAGGCTGCCAAGTATAACCCAAATAACATCTCTACCGGCTCGGGATCTAGGTAATCCAGTCACGAAATCCATGGTTATATGCTCCCACTTCCATTCTGGAATTAGCAAGGGCTGAAGAAGTTCAGCTGGCCTCTGATGTTCAGCCTTGACTTATTGGCAAACCAAACACCGAGAGACAAACCGAGCTATCTTCCTCTTCATGCCATTCCACCAAAAGTGCTGACGGATATTACGGTACATCTTCGTGCCACCGGGATGAATTGAATACTGGGAGCTGTGAGCTTTTGCCATCACCTCCTGTCTAATATCTTTACTGGGTACACAAAGATGCTTACCATGTCGAAGTGTACCATCTTCATGAATGCATAATTCTGGTGGTTGCCCGGCTTCACATTCTGCTGTAAGCCACTGAAGTATAGAATAAGAGGACTGAGCTATCTTGATTCTTTCAACTATACTGGACTGTACTTGTATGCTGGCTATCAATGCCACATTGGTAGGATGGACAACTTCTATACCCATATTCTGAAGATCTGCTAACAACTCTGGTTGCGCTGTCAGAAAATAAACTTCTGCTCTCCTGCTCAATGCATCTGCAACAACGTTGGCCTTCCCAGGATGATACTGCAAGTTGACATCATAATCCACAAGCAGCTCCAGCCACCTTTTCTGACGCATATTAAGGTCCTTCTAGGTGAACACATACTTCAGGCTCTTGTGGTCGGTGAAAATCTCTACCCTATCTCCATAAAGGTAGTGTCTCCACAACTTAAGTATAAACACTACTGCTGCCAGCTCTAAGTCATGGGTTGGATAATTTCTCTCATGATCACGAAGTTGACGTGACGCATAAGCTATTACCTTCCCATGTTGCATCAAAACACATCCTTAAACCTCTGCCTGAAGCATCACAGTACACTAAAAATCCTCCGGTCCCATCTGGAAGTGTGAGAACGGGTGCCGTCATCAAGCCTCGCTTCAACTTCTCAAAAGAATTCTGACATTCTGTTGTCCAAGAAAATTGCACATCCTTGAAGGTTAACTGCGTTAATGGCGCTGATATCCGAGCAAAGTCCGAAGCAAACCTCCGGTAATAGTCGGCCAATCCAAGAAAACTACGAACTTCTGCAACTGTGCTGGGCACTGGCCAAGTTTTGATAGCCACGATCTTCTGGGGATCCACTTCTACTCCCTTTCTGGTGATGATAAGACCCAAGTATGAAATACGATCGAGCCAGAACTCGTATTTACTGAACTTGGCATACAACTGGTGCTCTCAGACAATCTGGAGGACAACTCTGAGATGCTGCTCGTGCTCCGCTTCACTCTTGCTGTAGACCAGGATATCGTCTATGAACACGATCATGAACTGATCCAAATAAGACATGAAGATACGATTCATGAGGTCCATGAATACAGCCGGCGTATTGGTCACTCCAAAGGGCATAACAAGGAACTCCTAATGCCCATATCTAGATCTGAAAGCTGTCTTCGGGACGTCCTGCTCTCTGACTCTGATCTGATGGTATCCTGACCGCAAATCAAATCTTCGAAAATACTGCCGCTCCTCTGATTTGATCAAATAAGTCATCTATCCTGGGGAGAGGATATCTGTTCTTGATTGTTACTGAGTTCAAGGTACGATAGTCAACACACAATCTGGATGTACCATCCTTCTTTTTCATAAGAAGCATCGGGGCTCCTCAAGGCGATCCACTTGCACGAATGAATCCCTTGGTCCAAGTTCTTCAATCATCTTGTACAATATCTTCAATTCTGACGGCGCCATCCTGTAGACTCTCTCTAACACTGGTGCTATCCCGGGGATCAAGTCGATAGTGAACTCGATCTCCCGTTCTGGCGGCATCCCTGGAAGCTCTTCCGGGAAAATATCTGGAAATTTCTCGACTATCCGGGGTAACTGTACTGCTGCTACGGCCATCCGCAATACTGGAGGAGAAGGTTCTACTTCACCTCGAGAGAAAGAAATTTTGGCTCGTCTGGAATGCTAAAAACAACTCTGCCAATATGGCAGTCTATCCTAGCATACTGGTCCCTCAACCAATCCATCCCTAAGACCACATCATAATCGTCTATCGGGAATTCTATCAGCCTAGCGGAAAACTCTCTACCGCTAACCACGATCAGACACAAGGAAAATACCCTATCTACTCCCACATGACCATTACCAGTAAGTATATTGAGCCTTACTGATAACGACTCGGGCTCCAGTCCTATCCGTGTCACGAATCTTTCAGACATAAATGAATGCGATACACCAGAGTCAAATAACACTGAAGCGGGAAAGGTGTTGACGAGAATAGTACCTGCCACTACCTCACCTGGTGCCACTCCTTCTTCTTCCATGGTCAAAGCCAACACTTGACCATGTCCTCTGGGTGCCGGCCCTCTTTGCTGCAAACCTCGCTGCCTATTCTGAACTTGCGCCTGTGCATACTGCTGAAAAGCCTGGGTCTGCGTCGGCAACATCCTCGGGGATGGAAACTGCTGTTGGACTGTTACTGGAGCTGGTCCCCTAACTGATGAACTGGTCCTGGTTGGTGATGAGTCAGTCCTGAACAGGCAAGACCCTACCTTGGGGTCTGGCGCTCCACAAAGCAAACACAATCCTCGAGCCTTGTGACATTCTGAAACAACATGCCCAGGCTTTCCACAATAAGAGCAGTCCATGGGGGAAGACTGCTTCCGCTTCTGCTGTTGAGGATACGTCGGGGTTGAATGTTGAACCGACGTAACTGAAGCTGTCCTTCTCAGAGCTCCAATGGTCAAAGCCCTGGCTGCCGGGGCTGGGGCCGGCGACTGATTCATCTAGCCGTGAGATCGCTTCCGACCCCCGGTCCTATCCACGATCCTCTGGGAGGTATACTCATGCCTCCGAGTTGCCCTCAATACTGTATCAAAATTCTGATGCTCAAACTGCTCCACTGTCAGCAAAATATTGAGGTAGAGTCCATGTTGAAACTGCTGGGCTCTGTCGAACTCGGTCGCCACCAAGGTGGAAGCAAAACCGACTAAGCCTGGAAAACTCGGCCGCATACCCATCGACAGTCCTGCCCATCTGCTTCAAATTGGTGAACTTGGTCTGTAGATCGTACCGAGCCATCGCATCGAAGTACTTGGTCCGGAACCTCTCACGGAATACTGTCCAAGCAATAGGTGCCACCAATCCAATGACCTGCACCGTCCACCATCTACGGGCTAGATCCAATAACTGCAGGCGCATTACGGCCACCTTCTCATCTTCAGGGATCTTCGCTGCCTCCAATATCACCTCTGTGTCTTGAAGCCACGCATCAACAGTGATAGCATCTTCGCTGCCATCGAAGAATGGAGGGTTCAGGCGCTTGAAACTGTTTGCTGCACTGTTCCCATGATGTCCACCACTGCCCAGAGTATCTGCCACTGCCTGATGCAAGGCATCTCCTCGATAATCCTGCGACGCAAGCAACTCCCTGATAAGTCCCACCAAGGCTCCATCATCCTGTCCTACGGGCTGGGCTGGCTGCACCGGGGGTTCTGGATCTCCGGAAGGCATGACCCGGAGGCTTCCCCTGAGTGCTGGACCTGATCTTCTGGTTGCTGCTGGTCCATGGGAGATGCTTCGCCTTGCTGATCGGTAGGACCAGGAACAATGCCGCTGAAGAAGATGACATAGGGAACAATAAGGATGGACCAAGACAGATCAACGATACAAGCATGTGATCAGGTCGAGAATCTCAGGGATTAGATACGGGCAGAGATCAAGGGCGAGTGCTAATTGAGACATTTATTCGGTAAACCCTCACATATCTTGATTTACAAGACCTGCATGGACTACCACTAAAACTATGTCACGCCCCAGAACCAGAATACTGGAGAGCGGGGGCAACATAGCCAGCTACGTATATTGAAGTGCAACCCACCTTGCTATACGGTCACGGCTGTCTAGATACATGAGGGTTTAACTACAATCCATCAGTCTCCTACGGTCATGAACAAGCCTATTGTCTCAATCTCAAGCAAGCAATAATAGTTACAAGATGTCAGATCACCAAATATATAATAGCAAGGCGTCCCATACATTACATATTGGATGATCATGAAGCTAGTAGTTACAAAATGTGAGGACTAGCAAGTGTTTAGTCATACATGATCAACCCTAGGATTTATCAATCATGTTAAAGCCCATAGGCAGACAGTAAATAAAGGTGCAATACGAGCTAACAAGTGCTCGTCGGCTAAACGCCTCAAAGAATAATTTTAATAAAGTGGAAGGATAAAAAAACCTACTCGTTGCTAGGGTTACGCCTAGTGGTCACCATCTGGCTGGAAGACTGGTAGATCCTCTGGTGCTGCTCCGATATCTGGCCATACAAAACCAGCTGGGTCAGACCCCAGAAAGAGCAAATGCCACAAAAAAGGCTTCACTTAGGAACTACAACCATATCACAATAAAATATTAAAGATAAATAATAAATAAAAAATAATTATAATAGAGATAACAACAGTAAACTGAGTACGAAGAAACCATTCAAATAGCCAGGTTACAACCCTTAAACCAAACAAGGATCGGGGTTGCAGCCCTTCACCTGAATAGAAACCCGTTTCAAATACTATTGGTAAAATAAAGACAATAAATGAAGTGAGGACACAGAACTGCTCTGGGAGCCAGGTTACAACCCTTAAACCAAACAAGGACCGGGGTTGTAACCCTTCGTCTGAACAAACTGGACCCCTAATCTTTATTGCTAAGGCCAATATAAATAATTATGGTATTAAGGTAAGGTAAAACATGACGAACATGGCATAGGGTTGAAATAAGACAATAACGAAGAAAGGATACAGAATTGCTCCGAGAGCCAGGTTACAACCCTTAAACCAAACAAGGACCGGGTTGTAACCCTTCGCCTGAACAGAACTGGACCCCCGATCATTATTGCTAAGGCAAGCATCAATAATCATGTCATGTCACAATCTTGCACAGAATTAGGATAAGACTAAGCTGGAATAAACTCCATCCAATCAATCACGGCCAATCAAGAGTACGGCTTGATACTTTTAACTAACTAGGGTTATCACAGACCTAGTTACTAGTATGCAAAGAGATTATCCCAACAGCCACAAGCCCTACAGACCATCCGGTTTTCCAGGTCGAATGCCCGTTTATGAAGAATGTAACACGTGACTGTGTGCTAGAAATGTGCCCTATTCGTCGGTAGGCTACAAGTCCACTTGAGCACCCAGATAACGGATTGCCTGTAGCTGGGAAATCTCTTCATGACTACTGGATTATTCTAGTTATTAGCCTTAGTTGAATTCAGTAGGTACCCCTGACCATGGTACTCAGGGATCCCCATCCTAGACATAATGTAAAACAGTACCAGTTTATTTGTACAATCACAATCGCCCACGGTGTCTAGGTCATTCATACTTGTCATGCGGGCTAGCTGTCGTAACAGCATGTCATGATATATCATGTCAGCTTGCTTGTCGAGAGTGTGCCACGGCGGACCACTATCGTGTTCAGAAAAATGCCAGAATTTACATGACATAAACATAATGGTAATTTTTCAATTTAATAATAATAATATAATAATAAAAGGGACGACTATTGAAGGGGTCATGCGGCTATTAGACTCATGCTGTAGAAAATACGCACATATATGCGGCTGGGACTGCACGCTCATGCGGTTGGAAGGGGGCGGCGCATGCGGCAGGGGGATGGCAAGGCCTTATGCGGCTGGAAGTGCAGGAGCCTCATGCGGCTGAGATCCAAGGCTATATGCGGCTGCGGGTGTAATCAAGCTTATACGGCAAATATGTAAGAGCTTATACGGCTGCGGACATGCCAGTGCTCATACGGCTAAGGGCCCAAGCCATCTCATACGGCCGAATCAATGGTAAGTCATGCGGCAGCAGAATATTTAAGTTCATGCGGCTAGATTCAAAGGGAGTCATATGCGGCTGGATGCGCTTCATGGGGCTGAGGGCAGTAGTTCATGCGGTTGTATTGTTATGCGGCCAGAAAACTTGCCGCATAAAGGTCCATACGGTCAAGTACTTCATGCGGCAGAGAGACCGTATTTCTTCTCCACAGATCCAAGAAGAATAGCCATGAAGTCCTTGGCTTCGAAACTTCATAACTCCATCATCCAGAGTCCAAATCCAAGCTTCCATGGGTCAAAATGGGGCAAAACGAAATACTCTACAATATGAAACCATCAAACTTGGAAATAACAACGTTAAGTAGATCAAAATCCAAGAAATCCGAAAATACAATAACTTAGATCTACACAAAATGAGCCATGGAAGTTAGAAATACTAAGTATTAAAGTGTGTTAGAATCTCAAGAGGAAGAGAATGGAACAATAAAAATGATATTTCTCCATGAAACAAGCTACACATGCCTAAGCACTCTTTCTCTTCCTGGTGGTTGAAGAAGTAATGGTGGAGAAGAAGAAGAGTAATGAAGAGAGAATGAGGGAATGGCTAATAAATAAGGGTGGTGGTGGTAGGTGGGAGTGGTTTGGTTCATATTAAAATCAAGCAAAATCGAACCATGCAAAACCAAGCCGAATCAAGTTAAGTTGGGCCGAACCCAACAAGGAGGTATGCAATATGGGTCTAAATACGTACACGTATACCAAAATACGTAATACGAACAATAGTCTTTACAGGCAGCAGGGTTGAAAGAAAGATAACCCACGGAAGAAGGACCGATACCAGCAGTCGACAGACCGGCACCAGTAGAAGACGGACCGACACCAGCAGTAGACGAACCGGCAGCAGCTGACGGAGGCAGAAAGTACGTGGCAAATTGCTCCCGCAAGGACGACACCGCCTCGTACAGCTGCGTAAGCTGCGACCTAACATCATCGTCTGCCGGGACCACGAGAGGAGGCAGTGTTGGTGGAAATCTCTGCATCGCCATGTGCAACGGCCCTAGGGAGACGACTCCGTGCATGAGCCCTTTTTTAAAGCCGTCGACGGTATCTACGAACAAGTCGTTGCGAACGGCCAAAGAAGAGGGCGTACGGGCGGGCGTCGTTTTATCGACATCCTCGGTGTCAGTTAACTGTGCCCGACTAAGGGCCTCACGATACGCAGCCTATCAAATGAATGTGTTTATATTATAATATTTACCTAAGTTGTAATCTAAATCCTATGTTTCACTAAGTTAAGTGTGAATCCTAAGTTTACCTAAGTTATAATTTGAATACTTTTAATTCTAATGTAAATCTCATAAACATAAGTACTTACATCAGTCTCCTTGGCGCTCTCATCGACGAAGCTCCCATCCTTCCGTCTTTTGTGCGTATGCTGGAACACGTCGTGCATGGTGACCGATTCTGGCGCCCTTCCCTCCTTCATCGCCCGTTGGGCCTGTATACAAAATTTCCGTAGAACTTAATTAACTCCGTATATTAATAATACCTAATTCAATAGTGAAATAAATTTACGGTATCTCACCAGATCTGCAAGCGTCGCTGCATGGGGCCTTGATCCTCCCGTATGAAGCCTCGCGGCCTGTCGGTTCGCCGTCGCCTTCTTCGATTTCTTCTTGTACGCAGGAGTATCCATCACACCTAAGAGGTCCTCATAATACTCCTGCCGGATCCAATTCGGCCTCGTATGCCCCATTTTCAGGTTATGAATCATATCCTGTATCTTCTTCGAGAATGCGTTTCTGTAGGTCCTGCAGATCGCGTCCTCGCGATGGGGGGGCCACCAGTACGTCATCTAACATAGAAATTCAATTATTATGTAATTTAAAAAATGGTTGATTGAAGAGTAACTAATAATTAACCAGAAGATATAAATATATACCCTCATCTCGTCGAGCCAGGCGTACTTCAAGTTTGGGGGCACCGATAAAAAGTTGAGGTAGGGACCATGGAAGTTAGTCCTGATAATTTCTTCAAGAGCCCTGGCAACATTAAACAGAAAAACCTACAAAGAAGAAACAACTGGATTATTAACTTAAATAAATGAAAGAAATTTAATAATTTATCTTAAATTTACTTACGAGGTCCCCGCGGGCTATAGCTCTCGTCGGAACTCGCCTCTCGGCCTCTCTGGTGTCGTCGGAGGATCCGCGGGTCCGCACATGTACTCTCCAGTAACCGGATGGAACCGGGTATGGGGGTACTTCGGGGCCTACTGTGTAGTAACTGGGGGATCCACTGGTAGATCCGCTGCTGGTGGGTCCAATAGCGGAATGGATCCGCTAGCAGATCCGGACTCATGCCTCGATGAAGGGGTCGATCGACGGCGGGATGTGTCTGTGCCCGGGGTACGCTCTGGGTCAGGGCCGCTGGATGGGGTCACATCCCGGGAAGATTGAATGCGACCACGACCACCAGCACCACTATGACCTGTAGAAGCATGTAAAAGAATAAAGAAAGGTCTATGCGGCTAAGGATCTCCATGCGGCTCAGAGAGCCCATGCGGCTCAGGGGTCCAAGCGGCTCAAGCGTCTATGCGGCTCGAATAGTTCCATGAGACCCAGAGCCACGTAGCCTTCAACAGCTCCTCCCTTCATTCTTGGCTGCATTTAAGGCCCTGACGGCTGACATCTCTGACAAATGACAGCTCTGACATAAAGGCGCAATAATGACTGACATAAAGGCGTGTTCCTAGAAAGAGGAGAAAATATTTTCACAGCTGGCAGAATCCACCGAGTCCCAAGGCATACGGCTGCTGTATTTATGCGGCCGTCCACTTTATACGGCCGCCCACTTCATGCGGCCACCCATCTTCATGCGGTTGCATCTTTTATGCGGCCGCCCTCAGCATGCGGCTGCCTATCCTCATGCGGCCACCCATCTTCATGTGGCTGTTCATCCCCATGCGGCTGCCCATCTTCATGCGTCCGTTCATCCTCATGCGGCCTACTCATATGCGGCTCTGCCAAGATGATCCAGTGGAGACACGTGGCACTTTTCACGATGATTGAGACACGTGGTAGTCTTATCTTCCTGGAATTTTGGGTGATAACAAATCCTAACAAAATCAGATTTGTTGCAATTACTATAATTGCCCAGATCAAGTCAAATCGAGCAAATTAGACACGTGGCAAGCCATCACAAGTCGCAAATATTCATGGCAATCAATATTTATCGCCCACAGAGATTTAATGCAATCACATTAATTGCTTAAATCTATTGTATTCGAGATGTACGGCCCCGATTAATTAATTCTCAGGCCGTCGACTTTTGAGGATGGGCAATCATTGCAAACCCTAATGATGCCCTCCCCCCACTCTTATAAATAGCAAGGTGCCATTCCCTTGTAGAGGATCAAAAAAACATCCAGAGAGGAGGAGCGAATCCAAAATCCAGAGATCAATCCAGGAAGAAGAAAGGACAGAGAAGCATATATAGAGAGAGCAAAGAGAGCATTTCTTTATTAACGCCAAGCAGATCTTCTCCAGAGCCAAGGTTGTACCCGATCGTCCAAGGAGTAAGACAGAGCTGCCGTCGCTTTTTTGAGCCTCTATCGTCACCCCCCAGAATCTAAAATAAACAATTATACTTAGATTGCTGTACCTAGGTTTTCGTCCCTAGGCTTTCTTTGTACAAGCGAGTTTGTATTGTGAGTCTAAGTTCAGTCCTCCTACATAAATTATTCTGTACTTTTACAATTAATGTCAAACACGATGGCGAATCTGCGGGGGACAAACTTCTCTACGGCTGAGAAGTTGGTGACGCAATCGGATGTAGCCAAACTTGGCTCCACGCAACAGAAGATGGTCGTCCGCTTCGACCAACAGGCGTTTGAAGAAATGCTCTCCAATAGGAGCGCTGGCTCGGTCCAGAAGCAAACCCGCACAAGGAAGGCTTGTAGGGAGTGGAGGCCAAAATCATTTGCTCCTCTCCAGGCCCAGGACGGAGTACTCTCTGCTGCCCAAGACGGCGAAGGCGACTCTCATGCGGCCCCACTTCAAGCCATAGAGGACTCTGTGTCCCCAAGTCCGGTAGAGGAAAGCACTACGATGCTGGACTTACAGGGACAAAGAGTGATTCTATGTGCTCCAGGAAGAAGCCGAACATCATGCGGCCAAGACCGCCAGCCGCATGCATGATGCTCATGCGGCTGAAACTGCCAGCCGCATGAAGAATATCCATGCGGCCAGAACTTCCAACCGCATGGAGAAAACTCATGCGACCGAATCTTCCAGCCGCACGAAGAAAACCTATGCGGCCACAACTGCCAGCCGCATGAAGACTGTTGACTCCAGCCGCATACTGCCTGCTCCACGCAGCTCAGGCTCGTCTTCGATCGCCTCTCCTATGGTCTTGATCTCTCATGTGCCCAAGAGAATATGTCTGACTCTCTGCAGCATCACTTGATCTTCCTACTATGCGCCTTCAGGCGCTCGAGTGAAGAAGTCAAGGGCAGCGCGAGCTCGGCGAGCTCATTCGGCTGTCCCAACCTCTGAACATCCGAGCGCTCCACATACCATTATGCGGGCCTCTGATGGGAAGTTGTACAGAACCACTCGAGTCCCGCCCCCGACGGAAAATCGACAAAGTGGTTCCAAAAAAGTTTCCCAAAACCCAGGGAGCAAACATGATTGTTCGAGACTCATCTGACCTGCGTGAGGTTATCCTCCACAAGCGCAAGGAAAGACAAGAGGCCTCGGTATGCAAAGAGTCCTTACATGGACGTCACTGCACCTAAGTCATTATCAACTGCTGTTGCAACAATACGACAGCAAGAGAAGACCGGCAGTCTATTTTCCAAAGGCTGCAACGACCAAGCTCAGAGAACGAAGCGCCTCCCGTCGTCTCTTACAACTCTACTCAGAAAATCCCTGCCGATGGGAGAGGGAAGAAGATAAACGTCCCCAGCCCAAAAATTTCAACCACTGTGACTAAGAAACTGTCGTCTAAACGGTTATCCACCACCGGAGTTTTCCAAGGTACCCGTTCAAAGACAAAATCTACTACAGTAGGAGATTCATCATCCACACCACTGGGGGTTACTGAAACTGGGGTAGCACTCCTCAGAACATCTACAACAATCCGATGTTCCAAGGAGACGAGCCCGGGGAAAACAACTCTTCCATCAGATACAGCAGATGCCGACGTCCCCGAGGACGTCCACGACTCTCAAGATGAAGCAAGCTCTGAAGTTGGGGGTACTATTCCTTCTGAGTCCGAACCAGAGGAGATATTCCCACATACCCAATGACTTTTCTGTACAAAGGTATGATTCGGAGGGCACGTCGTCCACCGTCCCTTTCATCTCGACTCGCGTTAGGACGGCGTTCGTGACAAGCGACGATCAAGATGGCCCCAGTGATCGCCAGTGTATCGACACTCTGGAGGCTATACTCGCACTTTGGTCAAATCTGTGGACGAGATTAAAGTGGCTCTTCCAACTCTGTAAGAAGGGACGCCTGGCCAAACAAGCGTGGGTCCCGCGGTCAATACGGACTCAAATTCAGCGGCACCAAACCCGGGAAATAATCCTCCTGAAATGTCAGCTCCCACCGCTGCGGATGAGGCCAGGGAAGCAAGAAGAGAGGTCCAGAATCTCCGAGCCATGTTTCACGCTCGAGAAAACTCTCAAGGCCTCAGAATACGGTAACCATACCCTGCTGCATGGAGGGATGTCCCCTTCCCACCAAGATATAATCCATTCAACATCAACCCTTATGATGGCAAGACCTCCGCAAGTTGGTATATCACTTACTTCGAGGTCACCACCGATCATCTGCCCCATGATGATGCCATCCTTACACGATTATTTATTGGGGCATTGGAAGGGGTCGCCTTCGACTGGTATCGCAACCTGCCAGACAACTGCATCTACCTTCGCCAGCTTCAAGCGCATGTTCTTAGAGAGATTCTATGAAGTAGGACAAGACGTAACAATGTCCACCCTCATGGACGTCGTTCAAGGGGAGAAGGAGCTGACAAGAAACTATATTGAGCGATTTCGCCAAACCGCAATGAAGTTGCCGTCTGGTAACCCGGATTCCTCCTTGATTGAAATTTGCCAAAAAAGATTGCTCCCAACAATCAGTCTCTGGATGGACGAAAGTCAATTTAAGGACTGGAAGACATTTATCATCAGTGCCACTAGCACCGAAGAACGGTTGAAGAAGGCTCGCCAACTGGGATTACACATCTCAGAGGGAGAGGACAAGGGCAAGCGCCCTAATACCAACAACAACAATGGTGGTAACTCCTCCAACAATCGGGACAACAAGGGCAAGCATGCTGTGGTGGCCGACACAGCCCAGCAACCTGAGTCAAAACCGGCAGACAAACAATGGCCGCAAATGACCTACTCCTTCGAAGACGGCCACGTCAAGCCCATCTTGGACATGCTCATACAAGGAGACAGAATTCAGCTCCCTCCACTAAGACAGGAATCTCGGTCGACAAAAATGGAGAGCCCAAAGTACTGCTATTACCACCGTTATGTCCACCATGCTACACACGACTGCTACCGACTAAAACGATACATCCAACATCTTATCGACCCAAGGCTCTGGCCATCGATTTCGAGGAGGTAACCGCGGCGGCCAACATGGTGTCCGTACAATTCGACAGCTTCCCTCCAACAGAGACTCAAGACGGTGTGGTACCCGTCCCTCTGGCGACAGTGGAGATTGCTAATCTTCCACCTCCTCAGGATCAGGCTGCTGGTCTAGTGCCCCTCACCACATCACGGGGGGAGGACATGTGGGTCCATCCGGACCTGGTACTTGAGGTGACTCAGTCCACACCACCTTTCATTCACAAAAAGAAGAGTGGAAAAGTCAGATCCTGCCGTACAATCTCGGCAGATGTCGAAGAAGTCACGGTTGTCGTTACCCGGTCTGGGGCACAATTCCAACCTGTGGCTAATAACTTGGCTGAAGATCATCAGCCCGCTACTGCTGACGCTCCATGACCTTCTCAGCCTCCGACGATCGACAAGCCTAGGCCGAAGGAGACTCGCTTTGAGAAATCCCTCCGAAAAGAGGCATCTCATGGGCTAGAGAGGCCCTACAACTTTGACATCTTGGCGCAATTGGCCAACACACCAGCCAAATTGTCATTATACGAGCTCCTGAGACTCTCAAAGGATATTCGCGCGTGTAAAACCCCTAAATTTCTACTATTTTTTATTTATTAAATTTAGTACGGATTTAAAATTTTGTATTGTACGTCACGTAGTCGTATTTTACGTCGCGCACGAAATTTTATTTTGCTCGACGAGTGCGAATATGTGCGAGCATACATATTTTAGAAAAATATTTTATTTATTATTTATAGTTTCAAAATAATATATACAATAGTTATTTTTATTAAAAGTAATTTAGCAAAAAGGTATTTTAAAGATTGATTATTTATGTTTATTTTCGAAAACTTTTTTTTTAAATTATTAAAAATATAGTTTAAAATTATTTCCTATTAATACTTAAATAATTATTATAATTTTCAAAATTATTTATTATTAATATTTTATTATCCGGAAAAAGTATTTAAAAATATTAATTTGGTTTAAATTGAATTAAATATGATGTAGTAGATTTGAAAAGATTATTTTTATTGGCTTGCATTTGAAAATATTTTAATTAGCTTTGATTTGGAAATATAATTTATCTATACTAATTTAGATTAGATTTATCTAAATTTGAATTGAATTTATATTTAGATTTGGATTTAAATAGATTTAAATTAAATTACGCATTATCTATTCTTGGGTTTTAAATTATTCCTAATCTATTTCAAATTGGGAATTCCCACATCCTATAAATAGGCAGGTACTCCTCCAACTTTTTAGAAATTGTCTCCACAAATAAATTCCACCACAAAAGTGCAGTGCCTCGTGTCCGTGTTCGTGTCCGTGTCCATACCCATCCTTTTTGTTTCCCTTCTACTATTTCTTTTATACATATACATAATTTCTCCAAGTCCGACAACCCCGGACTCGACGTCTTCTCGTGTCTCGCAGAACACGTACCCGACACAACACCTTAACCACCGCCAACACCCTAATCCTAACCCTAACTCTCTGCCCACGTCTTCCCACCATCGTTACCACCCTGCCCTCACCACGAGAACCCAACACCAGCCATCACCACCATAGCCAATAATTCGTCCCCGCCATCACCAAACCCAGCCTCTCGGCCCTCTCCTCTAGGCCACTGCCTACAGCCCTGCTCTCCTCCGTTCACCGACCCACGACAGCCTCGCCACCGTCCTGCCAGCCCAGACCCGCCACCGACCTCCCTCGACGCCCCCCCCGCAATCACCGCCACCATACACCTGTCACAACCACCAGCCTTCCCTCGCCAGCATCACCATTGAACCACCGCTGGACCACCTCATCACCCAACATCACAGACCTGACCGTCAGCCTAGTCGCCGGCCTCCGAACACCCAGCAAAAATCACCAACCACCACACATACCCACCGCCAACAAAACAACCAAATAAATCGACTATGACTCACCTCTGCCGCGCTCGACAACCGCCGGAGTTGACCCAGCCACAGTCTCCACCAGGTAGGCGACCTTCTCCACCCCGTCCGCCCGTCCTCCGCGCGCACGGGAAGCCCGAGCCGCCGCCGGTGGACTCCCGCGCCACCGCAAATCCGTCCAACCCCATCCGCCTCCACGGGTGCAGCCCGGTCGCCGGAGACGTCCGACCATCTCGGCGCTCGTCGTCTTCCAGCGTCTCCGTGCCCAAACCCCTCTCTCGTCGACCGCACCCCGAACCCCCAACTTCCCTTCCGCCGGCTCTAACTCCGCGACCGCCGCCTACGCCCACTGATCCGCCGCTCCCCGTTCTCCGTGAAACCCTCCGCCCTAGCCTCCACACGCGCGGAGCCGCCTCCACTCCCTAGCGCCGGAAACCGCCTCCGCCCCATCGCCTAGCCCTAGCCGCCTGGGCGTCCTTTCGTGCCGAGCGCGCGCCGCACACCACTATCCCGCCGAAGCCCGACCGTCCCTTCGTCGAGATCGCGCCGCCCGCCTCCTTTTCCCCCGACCCCTCTCCTTTTTCGATCACTCTCTCTCTCTCGACTTCTCACCCACTCCCTCTTATTCCCTCTCTCACTTAGATGGCAACTGCTGCTCTCTCGAATGAGAGAGCCAGCCATTCAGTCTCTTTTATTTTATGTTTTTTTATATTTTATGTATTTTTGTTTTGATTGTTTGTTTTAGTGTAATTTTATATTGTATTTATTTATATTACTGAAGCTGGTGTTAACTGTAGTTTTTATATATATGACTATTATTATATTTTAAATTATTATGTTTTATTTTTATAATGGTTACTAATAGCTATTTTATTACTAATATTAGAGTATTATTATTATCATTAAATTTGTTATTTTTAGTGGCATTAATTATTAACTATAAGGATTTTAAGTACGTATATTCAAATAGTTTCTTAGAAATTATTTGTGGCAAAAATATAATTTTTATGGGACCCTTCATGTAATTTTAAACTAGATTTCGAAGCCTAAAATATTATCATTATATTTTGAGGTATTCTGTTGACCCAAAATTTTAGCTTAACCAAATTAAGAGCTTAGCCCCGAAATGAATTTCCGTGTTTACAAAAAAATAATTGATTGGTAAAAACCTAGTCTCCAACTATCATATAAAAATATTTTCTAAGAGTTATAAATATTTTATTTTACAAATTTCTTTGATTATCTATTCTTGTCCATAACCAAATCAAATTCTTTCCATTTTCTTGCGAACCTCGAACATCCCTATATCATACCTAACCAATTTGACTTTTCCGGACTAAATGACACGATCCGTGCCACCATCAGAGGTCACCTTGTGTAGTTGTTACACCGAAGTTGCAGTTCGTACCACCGTGATATTCGCAGCACACCAGGCACTCTACCAGGCAAGACACCTTGCCTTCACTGTTTAAATTCTTGCTCAAGATCATGCATATATTTTTTTATTCTAGAAAATATAAATTGTACTTGCAAATTATTATATTTTAGTTGCATATGGCTTAGAGTTAAGGGACCACCTTTGTTTGTGTCGCATTCATTGGCCCGACACTTGTGTATCACGAGTCACGAGTCTCATATAGATCTCGGACGTACGTATCGACTGGCCATCGGTGCGCACATGCCGTACGATAGGCAATAACTGCTAAATAGTTATAGTTGTCTAGAAGACTTAGCGGTTATTAGAAATATCGTGGTGTGGATTCAGCACGAGTAGTGCATGGGGAGGGTGGAGACAGTTATTAGGCGCAGGGGCTTTCACACCTTTACTTTTCTCTAGATGCCATTTGTGACTCAGTCGAGAGACTAGTGGACGTGCATTTATTTACTTTTCTCTAGATGCCACTAGTGCCTCGGTTGAAACACAAATGTGCCGTGCATTTACTTTCCTCTAGCTGCCATTAGTGACTCATCCAAGAAGCTAGTGGCCGTGCATTTATTTTTCTCTAGACGCCCCTTAGTTCTCGTTCGAGTGCTAATGGGCCGTGCATTTATTTTTCTCTAGACGCCACTAGTGACTTGGTTGAAACGCTAACGTTCCGTGTTTCTAGCTTCGGGAGCCCTTGTGTGGAACGTTGTCTTCAAAATGCATCTCCACATAGAATGGTTAAGGACCTTTATTTGTGTAGTTTTCTGTTGAGCTTTATTTATTCAGTTATTGGCATGATATTATGTGTCTTATTACGTCCCTCTGAGGACCTGGTTGTCTTGCCAGGTGTGTGCTATTATCTTTCGCAGGTGTTCTAACTCTAGCCGCGACTATCTCTATTTTCGAGGATGATTTCGCTTGGATTGTCTTCGCTTCGCTCGCTAAAATCTTTCCTTTGTTATGTATTTCTTTTCATAGTTGGTAGTGGATTTGTCTCCGCCCAACTACATGTACCAAATGACAATTTCATAGTTGATTATATGAGGTCTTCTATTCATTATTTTGTGTGGATGAGATTAGTTATGGTTCTACTGCATTTTACAGCTTATGTATCCATACGAGGCCTATGTACTTCGTATGAATACAGCTGGCATGTCTACGTACTTGGTCCCTATGTATTTTGGGACTGGGGCGTTACATGTTTTTGTGGTAGCCCATGCAGGTCTAGATAAATTGTTTGGTTACTTTACCGTACCAAGCAAGCCTGCGTATAGGATTAGAAGTCTAGGATCTCATCCACATACTTGACCTCTTCCCTTGATTTATCTACCGTTTGACTCATCAATTGCATCTTGCTTGCTTCCTTCCATCCATCCCTATTCTTATCTTTCCTTCGTGTTTGCTAGAGATTTACCCTACTGGTTAGTTGTCCCCAAAACACCATTAGTTAATTCTTTAAGTTGGGTAGAATACCTTATGAACTAGCAACCCCTTTGACCTAGTGACCTATAGTAGCAAGCTTACTTAGATCCTAGAATCTAGAAGACCTAACCCGTCTAGCCAACCAAGGACTTGGACAAGAAGACTATAGGACGACTGTATGACTTAGAATCATTCTACCTTCTTTAAATCTTAATCTCTCGTGCCTATGTATTTACCATTTTGACTAATGATGCTAATGTAGCCTAGTCTTTTGCAAGCTTATTCTTTATCGAGTTTGTTCATGACATATGCTATTGAGCGCTCACTAGCATATTGTCTAATCAGAACCGGTGCGTAATGGTCTGATCAACCAAGTGCACTTTGGTTCGCTTTTATCTATTGTTCTACGTGGATGGAGACATAGTTAAACTTGTCCATTAGAGTCTCATCCACGACTGCCTTAAAAATTCTTTTTGAAATGATTCGGTCGCCTTTGAATCACATATTCGTATTCGATAACGCCTTCTTCGAACTCTAGATTGCTTTCGCCTCCACCTATTTTAGAAAGACGAATGCGATATACTAGGACTTTCTCTAGCCTTCCTATCGGCTATGACCATTCTTACTCGATGTTGCAATATCTTCACCCTAAACTACTCGACCCTATCAAGACCCCCTAATCGTTTAATTAAAGTGAATCGATTTTTCGTTCTATTAATCGTGACTCTCATCCATTACCCGTGACCATACCGTATTATTTTTTTCATGATCGAGATCGTGATTTCTTACGACATAATTTTGTTATTGATCGTTCCTCATCGATACCCCTTGTGTCTTTTCACCCCTCCTAATCCTTAATTTCGAGGACGAAATTCTTTTAAGTTGGGTAGGATGTAAAACCCCTAAATTTCTACTATTATTTTTTATTTATTAAATTTAGTACGGATTTAAAATTTTGTATTGTACGTTGCGTAGTCGTATTTTACGTCGCGCACGAAATTTTATTTTGCTCGACGAGTGCGAATATGTGCGAGCATACATATTTTAGAAAAATATTTTATTTATTATTTATAGTTTCAAAATAATATATACAATAGTTATTTTTATTAAAAGTAATTTAGCAAAAAGGTATTTTAAAGATTGATTATTTATGTTTATTTTCGAAAACTTTTTTTTAAAATTATTAAAAATATAGTTTAAAATTATTTCCTATTAATACTTAAATAATTATTATAATTTTCAAAATTATTTATTATTAATATTTTATTATCCGGAAAAAGTATTTGAAAATATTAATTTGGTTTAAATTGAATTAAATATGATGTAGTAGATTTGAAAGATTATTTTTATTGGCTTGCATTTGAAAATATTTTAATTAGCTTTGATTTGGAAATATAATTTATCTATACTAATTTAGATTAGATTTATCTAAATTTGAATTGAATTTATATTTAGATTTGGATTTAAATAGATTTAAATTAAATTACGCATTATCTATTCTTGGGTTTTAAATTATTCCTAATCCATATCAAATTGGGAATTCCCACATCCTATAAATAGGCAGGTACTCCTCCAACTTTTTAGAAATTGTCTCCACAAATAAATTCCACCACAAAAGAGCAGTGCCTCATGTCCGTGTTCGTGTCCGTGTCCATACCCATCCTTTTTGTTTCCCTTCTACTATTTTTTTTTATACATATACATAAATTTCTCCAAGTTCGACAACCCCGGACTCGACGTCTTCTCGTGTCTCGCAGAACACGTACCCGACACAACACCTTAACCACCGCCAACACCCTAATCCTAACCCTAACTCTCTGTCCACGTCTTCCCACCATCGTCACCACCCTGCCCTCACCACGAGAACCCAACACCAGCCATCACCACCATAGCCAATAATCCGTCCCCGCCATCACCGAACCCAGCCTCTCGGCCCTCTCCTCTAGGCCACTGCCTACAGCCCTGCTCTCCTCCGTTCACCGACCCACGACAGCCTCGCCACCGTCCTGCCAGCCCAGACCCGCCACCGACCTCCCTCGACGCCCCCCCCCGCAATCACCGCCACCATACACCTGTCACAACCACCAGCCTTCCCTTCGCCAACATCACCATTGAACCACCGCTGGACGACCTCATCACCCAACATCACAGACCCGACCGTCAGCCTAGTCGCCGACCTCCGAACACCCAGCAAAAATCACCAACCACCACACATACCCACCGCCAACAAAACAACCAAATAAATCGACTATGACTCACCTCTGCCGCGCTCGGCAACCGCCGGAGTTGACCCAGCCACAGTCTCCACCAGGTAGGCGACCTTCTCCACCCCGTCCGCCCGTCCTCCGCGCGCACGGGAAGCCCGAGCCGCCGCCGGTGGACTCCCGCGCCACCGCGAATCCGTCCAACCCCATCCGCCTCCACGGGTGCAGCCCGGTCACCGGAGACGTCCGACCATCTCGGCGCTCGCCGTCTTTCAGCGTCTCCGCGCCCAAACCCCTCTCTCGTCGACCGCACCCCGAACCCCCAACTTCCCTTCCGTCGGCTCTAACTCCGCGACCGCCGCCCATGCCCACCGATCCGCCGCTCCCCGTTCTCCGTGAAACCCTCCGCCCTAGCCTCCACACGCGCGGAGCCGCCTCCACTCCCTAGCGCCGGAAACCGCCTCCGCCCCATCGCCTAGCCCTAGCCGCCTGGGCGTCCTTCCGTGCCGAGCGCGCGCCGCACACCACTATCCCGCCGGAGCCCGACCGCCCCTTCGCCGAGATCGCGCCGCCCGCCTCCTTTTCCCCCGACCCCTCTCCTTTTTCGATCACTCTCTCTCTCTCGACTTCTCACCCACTCCCTCTTATTCCCTCTCTCACTTAGATGGCAACTGCTGCTCTCTCGAATGAGAGAGCCAGCCATTCAGTCTCTTTTATTTTTATGTTTTTTTATATTTTATGTATTTTTGTTTTGATTGTTTGTTTTAGTGTAATTTTTATATTGTATTTATTTATATTACTGAAGCTGGTGTTAATTGTAGTTTTTATATATATGACTATTATTATATTTTAAATTATTATTGTTTTATTTTTATAAAGGTTACTAATAGCTATTTTATTACTAATATTAGAGTATTATTATTATCATTAAATTTTGTTATTTTTAGTGGCATTAATTATTAACTATAAGGATTTTAAGTACGTATATTCAAATAGTTTCTTAGAAATTATTTGTGGCAAAAATATAATTTTTATGGGACCCTTCATGTAATTTTAAACTAGATTTCGAAGCCTAAAATATTATCATTATATTTTTGAGGTATTCTGTTGACCCAAAATTTTAGCTTAACCAAATTAAGAGCTTAGCCCCGAAATGAATTTCCGTGTTTACAAAAAAATAATTGATTGGTAAAAACCTAGTCTCCAACTATCATATAAAAATATTTTCTAAGAGTTATAAATATTTTATTTTACAAATTTCTTTGATTATCTATTCTTGTCCATAACCAAATCAAATTCTTTCCATCTTCTTGCGAACCTCGAACATCCCTATATCATACCTAACCAATTTGACTATTCCGGACTAAATGACACGATCCGTGCCACCATCAGAGGTCACCTTGTGTAGTTGTTACACCGAAGTTGCAGTTCGTACCACCGTGATATTCGCAGCACACCAGGCACTCTACCAGGCAAGACCCCCAGCCTTCACTGTTTAAATTCTTGCTCAAGATCATGCATATATTTTTTTATTCTAGAAAATATAAATTGTACTTGCAAATTATTATATTTTAGTTGCATATGGCTTAGAGTTAAGGGACCACCTTTGTTTGTGTCGTATTCATTGGCCCGACACTTGTGTATCACGAGTCACGAGTCTCATATAGATCTCGGACGTACGTATCGACTGGCCATCGGTGCGCACATGCCGTGCGATAGGCAATAACTGCTAAATAGTTATAGTTGTCTAGAAGACTTAGCGGTTATTAGAAATATCGTGGTGTGGATTCAGCACGAGTAGTGCATGGGGAGGGTGGAGACAGTTATTAGGCGCAGGGGCTTTCACACCTTTACTTTTCTCTAGATGCCATTTGTGACTCAGTCGAGAGACTAGTGGACGTACATTTATTTACTTTTCTCTAGATGCCACTAGTGCCTCGGTTGAAACACAAATGTGCCGTGCATTTACTTTCCTCTAGCTGCCGTTAGTGACTCACCCAAGAAGCTAGTGGCCGTGCATTTATTTTTCTCTAGACGCCCCTTAGTTCTCGTTCGAGTGCTAATGGGCCGTGCATTATTTTTCTCTAGACGCCACTAGTGACTTGGTTGAAACGCTAACGTGCCGTATTTCTAGCTTCGGGAGCCCTTGTGTGGAACGTTGTCTTCAAAATGCATCTCCACATAGAATAGTTAAGGACCTTTATTTGTGTAGTTTTCTGTTGAGCTTTATTTATTCAGTTATTGGCATGATATTATGTGTCTTGTTACGTCCCTCTGAGGACCTGGTTGTCTTTCCAGGTGTGTGCTATTATCTTTCGCAGGTGTTCTAACTCTAGCCGCGACTATCTCTATTTTCGAGGATGATTTCGCTTGGATTGTCTTCGCTTCGCTCGCTAAAATCTTTCCTTTGTTATGTATTTCTTTTCATAGTTGGTAGTGGATTTGTCTCCGCCCAACTACATGTACCAAATGACAATTTCATAGTTGATTATATGAGGTCTTCTATTCATTTATTTTGTGTGGATGAGATTAGTTATGGTTCTACTGCATTTTACAGCTTATGTATCCATACGAGGCCTATGTACTTCGTATGAATACAGCTGGCATGTCTACGTACTTGGTCCTACGTATTTTGGGACTGGGGCGTTACAGCGCGGCTTTGAGCGATGCACTCCAGAATGCCGACACCTATCTGGCTTAGGTCAACCACACAGGCGAGAGCCCGCCTACAAATTACTAAGACAGCGCTTGCATAGGAGCGATGCCCAACATTGTCTTCACTCCGTAAGATATGCTCATTAAGACCAACCCGCACGATCGTCCGTTATACTACACTGGATACATCGGTGACAAATGTGGATCGGATGCACATTGATCATGGTTCTTCCATAAGCATCATCCCGAAGGGTCTGTTACATCATCTCCGCATTCCTATGTATCGCCTAACGCCAACAAGGACCGCCATCAGCGGTTTCAATTCGGGCAGGAGCTACCCAATTGGGAAGATTCGCTTGAAGTACCAAATTGGCGATTTTCAGTCAGAAGTGACCTGTTACGTCATAGATGCGGATACTTCATACAATATCCTCCTGGGGCACCCTTGGATACACGATTATATGATCGTGTCTTCCACATTACACCAGTACTTCAAGTATGTCAACAAGCACGGCTTCGTGAGGACATAATTCGTCGACATTGATCCCTTCAAAGGGGTCGAATCCTACTATTCGGATTCCTGCCTATACGAGAAATCGAAGAGGCACCTGGATGAAGATGTACAAGCTCGAACTGAGACGGCCTCAGGATCAGAAGAACCTCTGACGATCCACCTTCAAGCTCACAAACCTGGCAAATCCGTACCCCTTACGGCCGCTCTGCGTAAGGACGCAATCAGCCTCTCGGCACAAGAAGGACAAATGATTATCCGGCTGCCATGGTCCGGCCAAACGCTGTAACGCCCCAGTCCCAAAATACGTAGGACTAGGAACGTAGACATGCCAGCTGTATTTATACGAAGTACACTCCAATATATGAAAACCTCGTACGAATACATAAGCTATAAAATGCAGTAGAACCATAACTAATCTCATCCACACAAAATAAATGAATCATATAATGATAATGAATTGTCTTGATACAATATGTTGGGCAGAGACAAATCCACTACCAACAAAATAAGGAAAAATACATGAGAAAAGAAATGATTTTGGCGAGCGAAGCGAAAACGATCCAAGTGCAATCATCCTCGAAGAAAATAACGATGATCACGGCTAGAGCTAGAACACCTGCGAAAGACAATAGCGTACACCTGGCAAGATAACCAGGTCCTCAGAGGGACGTAACAAGACACATAATATCATGCCATATAAATTGAATAAATATTGCTCAATTAATTAAGTCAATTGAATTATAACATGGTCCAATACACACCTATTAAACGAGCGTACCATCCCCCCAACTAAACAAGGATAGGAGATGGTAAACTAATTCATGGTGACGTATCTTTTCATGCTATGAATCTAATATGGTATCTGGACCCCAAGAAAGTTCAATACCTTCTCATCGAAGTAGTAAGTCACACCTACAATAAAACAAAGACAAGATGTGACAAACTAATTTGCGACAAGTTATTGTTCCAAGCCACGGTCAGATACAAGTGCCCAAACCAAAAGTACTCGTACCTAACGGATAAAGGTACCTAACCATTCTAAGCGAAATATAGTTAAGAACAACCCTTCCTACGCATGGGCCCTGGCTGAATAGGATCGGCATGGTCCTCCCTTGGGCACCAAAGGCCCCATCAGTAAGAGCATGACGTTCCGCAGAATCGTCATTGGTCGTCAGTAATCATGGGCCATCAACTCCGTATCTCTAGCGGAGAGTCCGGGTCACAAGGGAAAGTGCATCGAAGTCCATATGCTAAGAAATTATGCTCCCTGCCCAATGCCTACTATGTTGTATCCACAACAGTAAACCTCTATAATCGCTAAGTCAAACTAGCATGCAACCTCTATTAGCGGTTATTCCTATCGCACGGCTTGTACGTACTGGTGGCCAGCCAATCACGCACTTCCGTGTTCTACATACGACACATAACTTCGTGATACAACGTATCAAGGCCAATAAATGCAACACACAAAGGTGGTCCCTTAAATCTAGGTTTATTGTGTAAAAAAACTAATACATAGCAGGAAAAATAAATAAACAGTAAGTTCTAATAGGTTATGCCATGTATCACAGTTTATTTTGCATAAAGAAAATACATAATGCATGAAATATGAGCTAAAATAAATAATCAGCAAATGTCAAGGTGTCTTGCCTGGTAGGACGCCTGGTGTACTGCGATGGTCAAGGTGGCACGATCTGCGACTTTGGTGTAACAACTATGCAAGGGGACCTCTGTTGGAAGTATGGATGGTTCCATCGAGTCTAGGACGGTCAATTTAGTTAGGATGGACATAATGAAGGTACGGAGTTGGCTAGGGTATAGGGAGAATGGGCTAATCGCAGAAGAGGAATATAATCGAAGGAATTCGATATTTAAATATATATACATTTTTAGAAAACTATTTATAATACTCGAAAATATTTTCTTATTAGCTAAAATAGTTTTTTTAGATAAATATTTGAAGATAACAAAAAAATGGTTTTCAGGCTAAACTTTAAGTTTGTCAAAATACACTTTTTAAGTCACAAGCTATTTTAAATTATTTAAGAATAACTCAGTAATATCCTAAAATTTTATAAAAGTGGCCAAGTAAAATACTATATTTAGTTATAAGTATGTTTTGAGGAATACATTTATTTAATTGAAGAAAAGTAATATTAATAATAATAATACTAATAATAATAAAACAAGCTATGAAAATTGTATATATGTATCATGTCAATAGTAATAATAAGACACTATAAAATAATATGACCATATGTTTAGTACTATTTCAAAATAACAATATAGATATTCATGGAACCAATTAATAATAAAATAGCATTATAAATAATATTAATTACAGTAACTAGACCTGTATTTAACTTATATATGTGTTTAAAACATATACCTTTTTATAAGACAATAATTATAATAACAAGTTATATAAAAAAATAAACTAATAAATATACTGATAGCAGAAACAAAGCAATAAAACTAAAGGAAACGCAAAGGGAAAAAGGATATGGAATCATTCCCTTAAAAATATCGGGGGAGAGAGAGAGAGAGAGACTGAGTGAGCGAATCGGGGGAGAGAGAGGAGTGGAGAGCGGAGGGAATCGGCGGGCGGCGGTTCCAGGCGAAGGGGGAAGCTCGTGCGGGGGAGAGAGGATGGGGGCGCACGGCGGTCAAAGGTTTTGGGGGTTTCGACGCCGGCCAAGGTGGCGGTTAGGGCGGAGAACGGCGGAGGAGGCGCTCAAGGAGGAGGGAAGAAGGGGTTTCGCGGTGGAGGAGGCCGTCGGAGAACGGGGAGAGGCTGAGGGGGCCGCCGCGCGGGAAGTTCACTGCCGGGCGACGGTCGGGTCGGGGCTCCGACCATGGAGGCTGAGGCGGATGCTCGACGCGGAGGGGTTGCTCGGGGGTCAGCGGAGCGCGCTCAAGGAGGGGCTGAGGGTCGACACTTGGTGGCGGTCATGCGGACGGTGGCGAGGAGATTCCAGGTGGTGGCAGGAGCTCGGGCTCGCCGACGTCGGCTCCAGCGAGCGGCTGGGCGAGCGACGGATGGAGGCTAGCGCCGGAATGATCAGAGGAGGGCTACACCGCCAGCTCCGGCGGTCCGGGGTGCAGACGCATCTGCGCCGAGACACAGGCGGGTGTGCGGGTCCGACAGCTCGCCGGGACGCGACAGCATGGGGGTGTGAAGGCCGGGCGGGGCTACCTGGGATCGTGATCTGGCGGCGGCGCACATCTCGACCATGTCGCGATGGAGGAGGTAAGAGATTTCCCTTCTTCTTCCAATTTCTGGTGGTGGCAATGGAGGCTAGGAGTAGGCCGGGGTCCATGGTGGCGGAGGAACGGTGATGGCTGGTTTGGTAATGATGGTGTCGGATAGACGGGGACGTCGGGGTGGAGAGGTCTGAAGGGTTGATGGGGGTGGCAGTGGATGGGTATGGTGGTGTTGATGGTCGAGGGGTATGTGGAGGCAGGAAAGGACTGGTCGGAGCGGGGAGCCGGGGACAGTGGTGGCGGCGATTAGCCGAGATATTGGCAACGTGTAGGAGGGGTTTGGGAGTTCTGGTGGTAGAGCGGGGTACTGATGATGGCGTGGTGGCTGGTCGGGGTGTGCTCGGGGTGAGCATGGTGGAGATGGTGCTCGGTTAGGTTAGGGATTGGGATTCGTGTCGTATCATGCGAGACACGGACACAAGGATAGAGAGGATTTGGGAATTAGGGTTAGGGTTTGCTTATGGGTTTATGGATTAGGCTGTGTTGGGGTTGGTGTGTCCTACGAGACACATGATTGGGTGGACGTGTCTGGAGTGTCGGACACGAAGGATGAATGTATATGTAATAATAGAAATAGTGTAAAAGAGAATATGGACACAGACACGATGCACGAACTTTAGTTGTGGAATTTGTGGAAAATAAATTATGGAGAAAATAATATGGAGGAGTACCTGTCTATTTATAGGATGTGGAAATTTCCATTTGGATAGGATTAGGAATATTTTAAACCCAAAAATAGATAATTCATCTATTAATTAAAAATTAATCAAATCCAATCTAAATCTAAATCCAATTCCAAATACAATTAAATTTAAATCTAATTAAATTCTTGGTTTAAAATCAATGGGATAAATCAAATTTCAAATATTTAACTATTTAAATAAATCCAAAAATCAAATCAAGATTTAAATGGCCACTATAACTTCCAAATATATTTTTCAAAATACCAATAATAAAAATTTCAAAAATAATAAATATTTTTAAATATCTTTTTGAATAATAAAATATTAATATTAATAAATCTCGAAAATTTACATTTTTATTTAAAATAGGCTAATAAATAATTACCAAATATATGTATGCACGAATAATGCATACATGATTATGGTTTTCCTAGTATACAATAAAATATTATTTATGATTAATAACTGCTAAAAACAAAAGGTCTTTTATAGCAAGAATAATAATTATATAATATTTTGAAAGTGTATAATAAAATAGAAAAAAAATATTTTTCTACAATATGTACGCTCGTACATATTCGTACTCGACGAGCAAAAAAATAAAATTTCGTGCGCGACGTACAATACGACTACGTGACGTACAATACAATAAATTTTTTTTAAATCAGTACTAAATTTAATATAAAAAAATATAGTAGAAAATTTAGGGGTTTTACAAGCGCCAAGACCCACAACGGAGCCACTGACAATCAGACTGCCAAGAGTCGGCCAGCCACAAACGGAGAAGCTCAACCCCTCCGACAAGCCAATGACGATACGCCTTCCCAAGAAGAATCGTCACCTCGATGCAACGTCTGGGGCTTCTAGCGAGCCAACAACTCCCCGCCCAGCATCGAGTACCAAACTGGAGGTCGCTAGTTTGCTAACAACTCCACGTTCGGCCCCACCAATAGAACCCATGATGATCAAGCTGCCCAGGTCATCCTCTCAGTCTTCATTTATACAGGAGATGGCCGAAGAAGAACCTGAATTGGCCAAGTATGTGGCTGCCCACACTGATGTACCCTTTGCAGATGATGTAATCCCGCTAGAAAAGATACCTTACTTCATCAATAAAGGGCTATCTTTGAACTACCTCGAGCTTAATAAGCTTTGTACAATGTATGCTATGGAACACGGTATAGGCACTCACCTACACACATAGGTGGCAAATGTCTACACCGCAAACCAGCTTACTCCAGTGGAAGACGCTTACCGCATAATCGAGGAAGGGGACCATCCAATCATCTTCGGACGAAAGGATGATCCACAGCCCTTCACCATAAATAAGGTCGATCTCGAATCAGATGCCGGGAGACTGCCTCTGTATCTTTATAGCCCCCAATCCAAATACCTCATACAAAAACAGGGGTATAATCTGGAGACTACGCCAGGCTTGAACTACGGCACTGGTCGACGATTACCTTTAAAGCCACCAGTCCCGGCTGGCAAACCACGGGACTACTACAGCAAAACCCGATGTGGATTAGGGTATGTTACGCCCGCAACAACCCCTGAAATTTTAGATAAAGAATACGATTGGCATTCACATTCAACCAGGTCACCAACTTCTGATTCGGATGCCAGCATCGGAGACGTATTCAGACAAGTCCTGTCAGTCAATATGGCATTCGTCGACGCTTACGAAGAAGATGAAGACATTCCTGAAATCTTCGAGTTAGAGCCGTGGGCCCAACAGCTGGATGTACAATAGAAAAGGCGGTTCGAACAGAGAGAACCTCCTACTGAAGATGAGGTTATACAGGTCAACTTCGGCAGTGAATCTTCTCCAAAACTAATCTTCGTTAGTAAAGGCCTGACAGACGAAGAGCGAGAATCGCTACTGGAACTTGTCAAAGAATATATTGATGTGTTCGTCTGGAGCTATGAAGACACGCCAGGACTAAACCCCGAGGTTGCCCTTCACAAGCTCAACATTCGGCCAGATGCAAAGCCGGTCAAACAATAACAGCAACGCTTCCGCCCGGGCATCATGGATGCGATCGAAGCCGAAGTCAATAAACGGATAGCCAGCGGCTTCATTCGTGAAGATCAACATCCAGACTGGGTCGCCAACAAAGTACCGGTCCTCAAGAAGAATATGAAGATTCGAATCTGCATCGACTTCCGCAATCTGAACGAGGCATGTCCCAAAGATGAATTTCCCCTCCCTATCATAAACATCATGATCGACAACACATGCAGCTTCGAACGCATGTCATTCATGGATGGTTTCTCGGGGTACAACCAAATCAAGATGTCTCCTGACGATAAAAAGTATACATCATTCCGAACACCGATTGGCACATACTGCTACACAGTTATGCTTTCGGTTTAAAGAATGCTGGCACCACATATCAAAGAGCCATGAGTATCATCTTCAGAGACCACTTGCACAAGACTACGGAGTGCTATGTTGATGACATCGCCGTCAAGAGTTGCTATAAGGGAGACCATCTGCAGGATCTGAGGACGGTATTCGACCTGATGCGAGCACACAACCTGAAGATAAAGCCCACAAAATCCTTCTTGGGCGTATCCCGTAGAAAATTCTTGGGTTTTATTATTGCTGCCCAGGGAATTCATGTAAATCCAGAGAAGACGAAGGCAATTATAGAGATGGGTCCCCCGAGAAATCTTCGCGAACACAGAGGCCTTCAAGGGAGGCTAGCTTACATCAGGAGGTTCATTTCTAACCTCTCTGGGCGATGTCGGCCATTCACCCATCTCATGAAGAAAGGCGTCTCATTCGTATGGGATGAAGAATGCCAACGTACCTTCGACAGCATCAAATAATATTTGTCGAACCCTCCAGTGCTGGTGGCCCCGGTTGCTGGGAAACCATTCTTGCTATATGTACGAGAAACGGCGCATTCCCTCGGCGCTCTGCTGGCACAAAACAACGATGCAGGCCATGAACAAGCTATATATTACCTCAGTCGAATGATAATTGGGCCAGAGCACCGATACACTGCCGTGGAGAAGGAATGCCTCGTCCTGGTGTTCGCCATTCAAAAGATGCGGCACTATGTCACAGGACAAACCATCCATGTGATATCACGAGTCAACCCCCTCAGGGTCCTCATGACTAAACCGGGGGCACTCAGCTCTCACCTCGCTACATGGGCAATATTACTGTCCCCCTACCATATGATCTTCGTCCCCTAAAAGGCTGTTAAAGGTCAAGCCCTGGCAGACTTTTTAGCAGTCCACCCAGGCTCAGAGTCGTCCAGAGTATATGAAGGAATCCCAGATGAGGTCGCCGACTCACATGCGACCTCCCATGATGATATATAACGAATGTTCTTTGACGGTGCTTCGAAAATTGGACCCAAGGACAACATCGTCGTTGGAGTCGGGGTGGTGCTGATATCTCATTTTGGACTAGTGATAAGTCGGGCTTACTCCCTCACGGAACCCTGTTCTAACAATGTGTCCGAGTACAACGCTTTGGTCATTGGCCTCCAACTTGCAAGAGAGCTGGGGGTAGAATATCTTGAAGCATACGGCGATTCGCAGTTAATCGTCAATCAGATTCGGGGTTCATACGAAGTCCGCCATGAAGACATGATCCCCTATCACCAAATAGCGATCAACATTATTTTGTCATTTGAGGGATTCTTCATCGAATACGTCCCCAGACTCCAAAATATCGAGGCCGATGCCCTAGCAGGCCTTGCCGCTTCCCTAGCAGTGCCAAACAATATTCATTATATGGTGGACGTGATAGGCCATGAACTGGTCTGTCCCAAGAACAACGTTCAATTCGTGGCGAGTTATTCCGCTCAGACGATCAACGAAGTACCAGACTGGAGACAACCATTCATTGACTTCGTAGTCTACGACTTCCTGTCTGAGAACCCAAAGGAAGCCAGCTCTATCATAAGGCGTTCTCTCAGATTCTTCTACGATACAGAGACGAAAATGCTGTATCGTCGATCCTACAATAGATTATTGCTTCGATGTCTGTCAAACGCAGAAGCCAAAGAAGCCGTACGCGAAGCTCATGACGGTGTCTGTGGGGCCCATCAGCCTGACCCAAAATTGTAAGACCGTCTTCGTCGAATGGGCTACTACTGGCCCACGATGGTAGAAGATGCGATAGACTATGCAAGAAAGTGCAAAGCCTGCCAAGTCCACGCGGACTTCATCCACCAGCCATCCGAATTTCTACATCCGACAGTGGCATCTTGGCCATTCGAAGCATGGGGAATGGATATCATCGGTTCGATCACTCCACCTTCTTTCCGATGACATCGCTTCATACTCGCAATCACAGATTACTTCTCCAAATGGACGAAAGCTGCTCCGCTTGCAGAAGTGAAGACTTCAAACGTGATCAGCTTCCTCAAGCATCATGTCATCTATCGCTTTGGACTGTCCCGAAGGATCATCCATGATAATGGTCCGTAGTTTGCAAGCCACGCCATCTATCGGTTCTGCATAAAACACCGAATTCAGAATGCCGTTTCGACACCATACAATTCGGCAACGAATGGGTTGGCAGAAGCATTCAATAAAACCATCACAAGTTGCTCAAGAAGTTCGTGTCTTCCAACAAACGCGACTGGAATGAGAAGCTTGGTGAATGCTTATGGGCGTACCGTACTACAGTCCGAACATCCACTGGAAATACGCCATTTTCTCTGGTGTACGGGAGTGAGGCAGTCCTCCCATTCGAGACTCAAATCCCCTCGCTCCGCATCGCCCTTACTTACCAATTGACGATGGACGATAACTACCGTCGCCGACTACAAGAGTTGGAGGCCGTGGATGAAAAGTGCCTATTGGCTCAGCAACGGATTGAGTTATACCAAGCACGCATCTCCGGAGCCTTCAACAAGAAGGTTAAAATCAGAACATTCCAAGTGGGCGATCTCGTTCTGGCAGTTCGGAGGCCGATGGTTATGACTCACAAAACCACCGGCATATTCTAGCCAAAGTGGGAAGGTCCATTTATCATTGAGGTTGTATTCTACAACGGTGCTTACCACCTCGCGAAACAAAACGGAGACTTGCTTATGTTGCCCGTCAACGGCAAGTTCCTGAAGAAGTATTATGTCTAAACGATATTCTCCAAATCCCAAATACCGAGTTATGTACCCTCCAGTACCGCTGAACTCATACCCTTCTTCCACAAATATCCCAGATTATCGAGTTATGTACCCTCCGGTACTGTTGGACTCACATTCTGCCCCCATAAAATATCCCAATTGTTGGGTTATGTACCTTTCGGTACCACTGAACTCACATTCTTCCTCCACAAAATCCCAGAGTACTGAGTTATGTACCCTCCGGTACCGCTGAACTCCCACTTTGATTCTAAATATCCAGGATTATCGAGTTATGTACTCGTAGGTAACCCTGAACTTACATCTCGGTCGCTCCTTTTAGGTAGTAAGTCATGTATAACCATACCTCTGAACTTTCTTCCTGAAAGAGCTCCTTCCTCATGATCCACTACCCGTACTCCCAGTGCACAAAAAGGATAACCGATCCACAAATTTCCAAAATGACCATGTCGATGTTACCTCTGAGTCATCTCACTTCTGCAAAAAACAAATCACCCCTCTACATAGAACTTCCATGTCCTTATTACCTCTGAGTCATTCTATGTACCCCCTTCATGGAGCCCACTCCTACCATGTCCTCGTTACCTCTGAGTAGGAAGGCTCCGTCGAAGAAACCCTCATGCTTGCCATGTCCTCATTACCTCTGAGTAAGTATGTTGATTCCCTTTTGACTTATTATCCGTACCCGCAACCGGAGTACGCCAAGGATAGTAGGTCCACAAATGTCCTCTGTTGACCAAAAATATCCTCCGTTGAGTCCACTCCTGCCATGTCCTCATTATCTCTGAGTAGGAAGATTTTGCGATAAAAAAACCCTCATGCTTGCCATGTCCTCTTTACCTCTGAATAAGTATGTTGGTTCCCTTTCATCCTATTATCCGTATCCTAAGCCAGGGTACGCCAAGGATAATAGGCCCACAAATGTCCTTTGCTAAGTTTTTTAGTACAGGCCCATCATTTCTCATCATGCCCCGGGAGCCCAGCTGCTCCATGACATTCTTTCTCCCGCTACCAGAAACGTCCATGACCACCTTACTATGGAACTATTCTAGGTATCCCATCAAACTTGTTATCCATACCTAAAACCCAGGTATGCCAAGGGTAACAGGTCTACAAACAGTCCTCCAATGGGGCAAATACCTCAAAACCACAAACACAATACAGATGAAAGATAAGATGAAATATACTCTTTATTTGAAAGTCAAAAAGCATTACATGTTCTGGGACCATGTCCCCCTCAAACAAAAAGAACATAAACAAAAGAAGAAAAAGGCTTACTATGGTTCAGCATTACATAATTCAAGGAGGCGGTTCTTCACCAAGACGGTCCCCCGTTCAAGCCGCTGCTTAGCTCGGTGCTCCGCTTCCTAGGACAACCGGTCCGCATCATCAAAATACGTGTGTGCCCGCCAGCCATCCTCCATCTTCTTCATGGCGAGCTCCAGATTGGCAGAAGCTCGACTAAGTCTGTCAGCCTCCTGGATAACAAGTCCCTTTTCGGTACGGGCGGCTTCGAGCTCAGACTCCAGAAAGGCCAGCTTTCTCTGGAGCTCGAGGATCTGCTCCCTGGTGTCGATTACCCCGCGGGAGGCGGTCGCTTCCTGAGCCTTGCAATTTTTATTTCTACGGCTCAATTGATCGTATAACTGAGACAGATCACGGCGGTCCTTCAGTATGGTCAGCTTGATCGAATCCCGAGCAAGCCTCACCTTCTTCATCGCGGTTATGAGAAAAGTTCGCTCTTGATCTATTGTCGCAGACAGATCAGCTTGCCGTAGCACGTGAAACTGGGTCACAAGTCGATCAGCCTCTAGCAGTTTGGGCTCCAGAAGCGCAACTAGCCCTGCCCCACCAGGGAGTGTTCTAAGGATGTCGATTTGGCTACCGTCGCACTGACGGACTGTCACGCCCCAGAACCAGAATACTGGAGAGCGGGGGAATGACTCAGCCAGCTACGTATTACGGGTAGATGAATACCGTATAATACGATCAATGTTGTCTAACAAGACGAGGGGGTGTATACTACATAAAAGTCTCCCTATGGTCACTTCACATCTATTGTCTCAATCATTCAAACAAGAAACTGAAAATAGAGAACATGTAAGATAAAGCAGTAAGGCGTCCCAAACGCTCAGTCAAAATGTTCTTGATATCTGGCTTTACAAAACACAGCCAGATGATGTAGTCAGTATACACAATTGTTATCAGCTGCAGCCTGACTTAGTTACAATTATGCAAACATAGGTACAAGACAATCCGACTAACATGTCGGTGCCAAATGGCAAAGTATAAAGTTTTTAACAAAATGAACGGGAAAGTAAGAAAACCCATTCGAGCCCTCCTGCGATCATCCCTCTAGTGTTGACCATCGTGGAGGTAGAAGTAAGCTGGATCCTCGGGGACTGGCTCTAAATCTGGCCATGCAAAAACCAGAGAGGTTAGACCTCTAACAGCAAGTACCGCAAGGAAGCACGATATGAGGGATTAAAACCAGTAATAAAAAAATATGATAAATAGATCTCTGCTTTCTACTGGGATTCACATAGTATCACGACACTTCGAACCAACCTCCCAACCAAACAAGGACATAAGTTAGCACGTCATGTCCTGACATTCATATCATCTCAGTTAGGTAACAGAGGACATATAGTACACAAACAAATTAATTTAAACGGCCATTCAACTACTACGGCTTGCTACTGTGAGTTCCAAGTTATCCTGAAATTATGCAATAGGGATTCCTCAGTTCTTCCTATGTGCAAGCAAGGCTAGTTTACCCAGTCAATCAATTGCGCCAATCATGAATTAGACGAGTCCCAGCAGGACGCCCGTCATCAATATACAATATACAATAGATAATATAACCAGATACCGCTCCCTGCCCGTGTGGCAGATTTGTAGTATCTGTGGGGACCAACCGGCCTGTCGGCCACTGCTAGTCCCAAGAGGGCTGCCATGTAAGAATTTGGGAATCCATTCTCTCCATGCAATCATTATTTTATTTAACTTAATAGTCTCTACGTTGAGTGAAATCCCATGCCGTGGATCATGGTCATTCAAATGAGTACTTCCGTACAAGTACGATATGTCCAACTCTACAACGATACCCGTGTGGTTAGGTTATAGGTCTTACATAGCGTAATGCAACAATCAAAACTAACCACGGAATAATTATGCCTTGACCATAAAGTACACATGCTGCTTTTGTAAAATAAATAAATAAATAAATAAATTGAAGCCTGCATGTGCATGTATGTCAATATTTGGGATCAGCCAGTCGATTACAATAGTTCATAGTTAATATAAATGTGTCTCATTCATTCAATTTAATAATACGACTAGCCAGTCTTTTAGTTCCAACTAGGAACGCATGATCAATTATTAGTCAAAGTAACAGTCGGGGTCAATTCGTGACGAGGCATGAAAGTCAAATTAGTATTAAGCATGGTCGAGTCTATAACTAGCATAAAATAGTTGGTAACACATTCTTGAAGCCAAGAAAAATATCTACAACTTTCATGTTGGGAGTTGAAAGAAATTTTAGCCATAATTCAGTCAAAATAGGACATATAACAGTCAGAAACAACCAAAATAGGCATATGCGGCCTATTCTGCGACATGCATGCGGACCTACTGCGACATGCGGCTCATGCGGCCCTACTGCGATACCATATGCGGCTCAACTGCGACATACAGCTCATGCGGCCTAACTACGACACCATGCGGCTCAACTGCGATATGTGCCCCATGCGGCCCAACTGTGACACCATGCGGCTCAACTGCGACATGTGCCCCATACGGCTCATTCGCGGCATCATGCGGCTCAACTGCGACATGTGCCCCATGCGGCTCATTCACGGCATCATATGCGGCTACTGCGACATGCGGCCTCATGCGGCCCAACCGCGACATCTATGCAGCTCTACTGTGACATGCGGCCTCATACGACCCAACCGCGACATCTATGCGGCTCTACTGCAATATGCGGTCTCATGCGGCCCAACCTCGACATCTATGCGGCTCTACTGCGACATGCGGCCTCATGCGGCCCAACCGCGACATCTATGCGGCTCTACTGCGACATGCGGCCTCATACGGCCCAACCGCGACATCTATGCGGCTCTACTGCGACATGCGGCCTTATGCGGCCCAACCGCGACATCTATGCGGCTCTACTGGGACATGTGGTCCATGCTGCAGATGAACATAGAAGTTTGACCAAAATTGTTTTGGCCATAACTCTCTCAAAATAAATCGGAATCTAACTTTTCAAAAGCCAAACTTCAGTAGAATTAAATTCTCTACAACATGGAACCACTTATTTTCGAAAACAATAAAGTTTGATAGATCAAAACCATAAAATCTATATGAAAACCAAAACTTAAAACTTAGATCTACACCCAACCATCCATGGAAATCAAAAAACTTCAAGACCTAAACTTGTAGAGGATGAGAAGATGAACAACATAGACTAAAAATAAATGGGGATGCATAAAATCCCTCATGGTGTGCAAGATGTACTTGCCTCTCACAAGTGGGTTAGGGTTTGGTGGAGAAGTAAATGTTAATGAATGAAGAAAGAGAATGAAAGAAGAACTTTTATATCAAGGTCAAGTGGATATCCACCATTCATTCTCTCCACCAAATCCAAGCCATCCATTCCTTTCCATGTTGAACCAAACCACACCAAGTTGGTTTACCATGAACCGAAATGAACCAAAGCCAAGAAAAAGCAGAAAATAAAATGCAGGAAAATTAATAAGCGTAAAATTGAAGAATTTAAATACAGAACAAATGCATGATAAATATAAAATAAATACGTATTCTGGGAACGGGAAGTGACATCTCTACCCTCCTTAGAAAAAATTCCGTCCTCGGAATTTCAAATCCAAGCAGGATAGAAAAAACCGAGCTGATCTAGGTACAAGAAACTTGAGCAAGCAATCATTCTTCAATGTTTAACTAGAAGATAACATATCTATATTAACAATCTACGATATCAAGTAGTTCTATCTATGAGGTGACAAGCATGAGGGGTTAAGGCAATCAAGGTACACGGGAAGAAATATACCTTGTGAGTCAAACAGATATGGATACCGTGATCGGATATCATCCTCACCTTCCCACGTTGACTCTCCTAATGAGTGATGACCCCAAGCAACCCGGACATGGCTAATTGTTCGGTTCTTGAGTATCTTCTCTCTCTGGTCCAAAATGGACACCGGCTGCTCCTCGTAAGACAAGTCGGTACCAACGACCAACTCAGAATGATCAAGGATATGGCTGGGGTCCGATACATACCTTCGCAATTGAGATACTTGAAACACGTCATGCACCTCTCATAACGAAGGTGGAAGGGATAAACGATAAGCAACATCGCCTACCCTATCAAGGATAACGAATGGTCCTACGTATCGCGGACTCAACTTCCCGCGAACGCCAAATCTAATGACCCCACGGGTAGGTGAGATTCGCAAGAACACGTGGTCCCCAACAGAAAACTCTAGCGGTCTACGATGCTGGTTCGCCCAATGATGATGTCGGTCCTGTGCAACTCGAAGTCGCTCTCTAATTCCCTTGACCAATTCAACTGTCTGAACAATCATTTCTGGGCCTAACATCTTTCTCTCCCCGATATCATCCCATGCTAGTAGCGATCTACACTTCTTACCATATAGAGCTTCGAATGGCGCCATCTGGATACTGGCTTGATAACTGTTGTTGTATGAAAACTCAACTAAGTGCAGGTGGCTCTCCCAAGATCCTCCAAAATCTAGGGTGCAAGCTCGCAACATATCTTCTAAAGTCTGAATTGTTCTTTCTGATTGCCCGTCCGTCTGTGGATGGTAAGCCGTGCTAAATCTTAACTTGGTGCCCAGACTATGATGTAAGCTCTTCCAAAAAGGTGATGTAAAACGGGTATCTCTGTCGGACACAATACTGACAGGGACTCCATGCTGCCTGACTATCTGTTGCATATACAACTCTGCCAACTTTTCTGTAGATTGCCCTACTCTGAAAGGGAGAAAGTGTGCCACCTTTGTAAGCCGATCTACTATCACCCAAATAGCATCTTTACCACTTGGTGATCTCGGTAAACCGGTCACAAAGTCTATTGTGATGTGCTTCCACTTCCATTCCAGGATAGGAAGTGGCTGTAATAACCCAGCTGGCCTCTGCTGTTCTGCCTTCACTTGCTGACATACCAAGCAACGGGAAACGAATCTAGCTATCTCCTTCTTCATCCCGTTCCACCAGAAGTGCTGCTTGATATCTTGGTACATCTTGGTCTCTCCAGGGTGTATAGAATACTGGGAACTGTGAGCTTCTGCCATAACTTCATGTCTGATATCTCTACTAGGCACACATAGGCGTGATCCAAACCTAAGCGTACCGTCTTCATAGATTTGCATCTCCTTTCTGAGCCCTGACTCACATTCTGCCCTAAGCTTCTGAATCCTTGGGTCCTGTGCCTGAGCTGCCTTGATCCTATCTACCTAGTCGGATTGAACTCGTAGACTCGCCAGAATTCCTACATCACTAGGAAGTATAACCTCGATGCCCATCTCCTGAAGGTCTTCTAAAATGTGCTTCTGTGTTGTCAACATAAATGCGCCGCCTCTCCTGCTAAGAGCGTCTGCTACCACATTAGCCTTGCCTGGATGATACTGAAGCTCCACGTCATAATCCTTGATCAACTCCAACCATCTTCTCTGTCTCATGTTCAGTTCCTTCTGAGTAAAGATGTACTTTAGACTTTTATGGTCCGTGTACATATCTACTCGATCACCATATAAGTAATGCCTCCATAGCTTCAAAGCAAATACTACTGCCGCCAACTCCAAGTCATGAGTTGGATAATTCTTCTCGTGGTCCCGAAGCTGCCTAGATGCATACGCTATCACCTTCCCATGCTGCATGAGGACACATCCAAGTCCTTTACCTGACGCATCACAATATACTGTAAAACCTCCGGGTCCAACTAGCAATGTAAAAATAGGCGCTGATATCAACTTTTGCTTCAGATTCTCAAATGATGACTGGCATTCTGCCGACCAAATGAATGGCACATCCTTCCGTGTCAAGCGGGTCATGGGTGCTGAAAGCCTTGCAAAGTCTGATACGAACCTTCTGTAATATCCTGCCAATCCCAAGAAACTTCGCACATCAGCTACGGTCTTGGGTACTGGCCAACTCTCTACTGCTTCTACCTTCTTGGGATCTACTGCTACTCCAGCTCCTGATATGATATGACCCAAAAATGAAATGTGATTCGTCCAGAACTCACACTTACTGAGCTTGGCATACAACTGGTTCTCTCTCAAAACCTGTAACACTTTCCTGAGGTGGTCTTCATGCTCCTCTTAACTAGTAGAGTATACGAGAATGTCGTCAAGAAACACAACGACAAACTGATCTAAGTATGGCATAAAGATGTGGTTCATCAAATCCATAAATATTGTTGGAGCATTGGTCAAACCAAACAGCATTACCAAGAATTCATAATGCCCATACTTTGACCTGAATGCGGTCTTGGGAATATCCTCCTTCCGAACCCTCACCTGATGGTACCGTGAACGAAGATCTATCTTGGAGAAAACTCTAGCTCTGCTCAACTGATCAAATAAGTCGTCGATCCTGGGTAATGGGTACTTGTTCTTTACTGTTGCCGCGTTAAGCTTCCTGTAATCAATGCACAATCTGGATGATCCATCCTTCTTTCCTACAAGTACCACTGGTGCTGCCCATGGCGATATGCTAGCTTGGATGAACTTCTTCTCCTTCAGTTCCTCTATGTGCTGATATACCTTGGCCTGTTCTGAATCCGCCATTCTGTAAACTCGATCTAATATCGGTTTAGTTCCAAGTGCCAATTCTATACTGAACTCAATATCCCTAACCGGTGGTAGACCTGGAAGTTCTTCAGGAAATACATCCAGAAACTCTTCAACAACCTTCAGAACTTGAACTTCTTCCATTGTCGTCACTACTCCCTGCTCTTGTTGAGTTGCCACTGATCTGAATAAGGTGAACCTCTTCATGCCTGGAATATCAAAAGATACACTCCCTCTACGACAATCTATTGTCGCATGACTGTCTTTCAGCCAGTCCATGCCTAAGATAACGACAAAATTTCCAACAGGAAATTCTATCAACCGGGCGGGTAAGGAATGCCCACAAACTACAACGCTACACGCTAGAATAACTCTACTAACTCCTACGAGCCCATTGCCAGTGAGTATATTCAACCTCCCTGGCAATGCCTCGAATACCATTCCTAGCCGTGTCGTAAATTGTGCAGATATAAATGAGTGTGATGCTCCTGAATCAAACAATGCTACTGCGGGATATGAGGCGACGAGAATGTTGCCTGCCATAACATCTTTCGATGCTAATGTCTCCTCCAAGGACAGAGTGAATGCCTGCCCTCGACCACCTTGTTGGTTCCCATGCTGTGGCCTAGCCTGGTGCTGCTGCTGGCCCCTTCCCTGATGATGCTGGGGTGGTCTATGCTAGTGCTGTTGCATCGGCAGTCCCTGTTGCCGAAACATCTCAGCTTGCGGTATTAACAGACGCTGGGCCAATGGTCTTACTGCCACTGCTGGTCCTCGATACTGTCTTGTTCCTGGTACGGGCAGAGCAGGAAACTGCTGCGCTGGTCCTTCTGACCTTGAATTCATGGAACATGTGGTAACCCGATGATCTGGATTTCCACATATCAAACACAGCCCGTTCAATGTCCGACACACATCTCTAGTGTGTCCTACCTTCCCACAATAAGTGCAGCCTGCCGGGGGTTGCTGGTTCTTCTTCTGTTGCTGCTGCTGCCTGGGTGGTGCTGGCCCTCGCATCGCCACATTGTGGATGCGAATGCCAGGAGACAGTACTGTTGTTCGGGGAGCTGCTCCCCCTCCTCCTTCAATCTGACTGTGGGATCTCTTCTGACCTCCAATCCTTGTCGTGATCCTCTGAACGGTAATCTCATACCTTCGGGTTGCCGTCAATACCTCATCAAAAGTCTGGTAATGGTGTCCCTCTATCAATTGCAAGAGCTCAAGATGAAACCCTTGCTGAAATCTCATAGCCCTCTGGCTCTCTGTCGCTACCATCTCTGGGGCGAACCTACTCAATCTGCAGAACTCCGCTGCATAAGCATCTACCGTCTTGCCGGCCTGCTTGAGGTTGATAAACTTCTGTTGTAGCTCAAACTGTGCCACAACTCCGTAGTACTTCGTCTTGAATCTTGCTGTGAAATCATCCCAAGCAACAGAACGTATGATACCTACTTCCTCTGATTCCCACCAATCACGTGCGAGATCCTGAAGTAACAACTTCACTTGATCCACACGTTCTTCTGCCGGCGCCTTAGCTGCTGTCAGAATAGCCTCAATATCCTTGAGCTATGCATCTGCTGAGATGGCATCTTCCGTGCCCTCGAAACGACGGGGGTTGTACTTACAAAACCTGGCTGATGCTCCTGAATCTGGCCTCGTCCCTCTTTCCAATGCCGTCTGTAACCTTTGGTTGAGTAGTACGTTCTGCTCCTGCAACTGAGCGTGCATGCACTGCTGGGCTAACATCTGATGTTGTTGGGTAGCCATCATTCCTCTCATGATCTCCAGAAGGGCTGGTGTGTCCACTTCCACAGGGGTAGGTGGAACTGTTGGTGGTGGTGGAACATCCGGATACTGCGGTCCAGCTGCTGCTTCCACTATTACTTCTTCTTGGATGGTCTCTTGAGTTAGTACCGGCCCTTGTTGCTGACCAATATGGTCAGGTTGTCCGTGTTGCTCTTGTTGTTGTTGTTGTCCAGTCCTGACAGATGCGGACGAGGTGCCCCTAAGAAAAGGGACAAGAGAACAATCAAACGACCGGACAGGAAAGATCAATGAAGTCAAAGGATACTGGGATGTCAATCTAGGGTTGAGAACAACGAATCATGAGATCAAGGGGGAACATGTGTGATTGAGACATCCTATAAATCAAAACACCCCACAAGTCTGAAACCAGACCTGCTTGGGCCACCACTAAAACCTTGTCACGCCCCAGAACCAGAATACTGGAGAGCGGGAGAATGACTCAGCCAGCTACGTATTACGGGTAGATGAATATCGTATAATACGATCAATGCTGTCTAACAAGACGAGGGGGTGCATACTACATGAAAGTCTCCCTATGGTCACTTCACATCTATTGTCTCAATCATTCAAATAAGAAACAGAAAATAGAGAACATCTAAGATAAAGCAGTAAGGCGTCCCAAACGCTCAGTCAAAATGTTCTTGATATCTGGCTTTACAAAACACAGCCAGATGATGTAGTCAGTATACACAATTGTTATCAGCTGCAGCCTGACTTAGTTACAATTATGCAAAAATAGGTAGAAGACAATCCGACTAACATGTCGGTGCCAAACGGCAAAGTATAAAGTATTTAACAAAACGAGCGGGGAAGTAAGAAAACCCACTCGAGCCCTCCTGCGATCATCCCTCTAGTGTTGACCATCGTGGAGGTAGAAATAAGCTGGATCCTCGGGGACCGGCTCTAAATCTGGCCATGCAAAACCAGAGAGGTTAGACCTCTAACAGCAAGTACCGCAAGGAAGCACGATATGAGGGATTAAAACCAGTAATGAGAAAATATGATAAATAGATCTCTGCTTTCTACTGGAATTCATATAGTATCACGACACTTCGAACCAACCTCCCAACCAAACAAGGACAGAAGTTAGCACGTCATGTCCTGACATTCTGATCATCTCAGTTAGGTAACAGAGGACATACAGTACACAAACAAATTAATTTAAACGGCCATTCAACTACTATGGCTTGCTACTGTGAGTTCCAAGTTATTCTGGAATTATGCAATAGGGATTCCTCAGTTCTTACTATGTACAAGCAAGGCTAGTTTACCCAGTCAATCAATTGCACCAATCATGAATTAGACGAGTCCCAACAGGACGCCCGTCATCAATATACAATATACAATAGATAATATAACCAGATACCGCTCCCTGTCCGTGTGGCAGATTTGTAGTATCTGTGGGGACCAGCCGACATATCGGGCACTACTAGTCCCAAGAGGGCTGCCATGTAAGAATTTGGAAATCCATTCTCTCCATACAATCATTATTTTATTTAACTTAATAGTCTCTACGTTGAGTGAAATCCCATGCCGTGGATCATGGTCATTCAAATGAGTACTTCCGTACAAGTACGATATGCCCAAGTCTACAACGATACTCGTGCGGTTAGGTTGTAGGTCTTACATAGCGTAATGCAACAATCAAAACTAACCACGGAATAATCATGCCTTGACCATAAAGTACACATGCTGTTTTTGTAAAATAAATAAATAAATAAATAAATTGAAGCCTGCATGTGCATGTATGTCAATATTCGGGATCAGCCAGTCGATTACAATAGTTCATAGTTAATATGAACGTGTCTCATTCATTCAATTTAATAAGACGACTAGCCAGTCTCTTAGTTTCAACTAGGAACGCATGATCAATTATTAGTCAAAGTAACAGTCGGGGTCAATTCGTGATGAGGCATAAAAGTCAAATTAGTACTAAGCATGGTCGAGTCTATAACTAGCATAAAATAGTTGGTAACACATTCTTGAAGCCAAGAAAAATATCTACAACTTTCATGTTGGGAGTTGAAAGAAATTCTAGCCATAATTCAGTCAAAATAGGAAATATAACAGTCAGAAATAACCAAAATAGGCATATGCGGCCTATTCTGCGACATATATGCGGACCTACTGCGACATGCGGCTCATGCGGCCCTACTGCGATACCATATGCGGCTCAACTACGATATACAGCTCATGCGGCCCAACTGCGACACCATGCGGCTCAACTGCGACATGTGCCCCATGCGACCCAACTGCGACACCATGCGGCTCAACTGCAACATGTGCCACATGCGGCTCATTCGCGGCATCATGCGGCTCAACTGCGACATGTGCCCCATGCGGCTCATTCGCGGCATCATATGCGGCTACTACGACATGCGGCCTTATGCGGCCCAACCGCGACATCTATGCGGCTCTACTGCGACATGCGGCCTCATACGGCCCAACCGCGACATCTATGCGGCTCTACTGCGACATGCGGTCTCATACGGCCCAACCGCGACATCTATGCGGCTCTACTGCGACATGCGGCCTCATGCGGCCCAACCGCGACATCTATGCGGCTCTACTGCGACATGCGGCCTCATGCGGCCCAACCGCGACATCTATGCGGCTCTACTGCGACATGTGGTCCATGCTGTAGATGAACATAGAAGTTTGACCAAAATTGTTTTGGCCATAACATTCTCAAAATAAATCGGAATCTAACTTTTCAAAAGCCAAACTTCAGTAAAATTAAATTCTCTACAACATGGAACTACTTATTTTTGAAAACAACAAAGTTTGATAGATCAAAACCATAAAATCCATATGAAAACCAAAACTTAAAACTTAGATCTACATCCAACCATCCATGGAAATCAAAAAAACTTCAAGACCTAAACTTGTAGAGGATGAGAAGATGAACAACATAGACTAAAAATAAATGGGGATGCATGAAATCCCTCATGGTGTGCAAGATGTACTTGCCTCTCACAAGTGGGTTAGGGTTTGGTGGAGAAGTAAATGTGAATGAATGAAGATAGAGAATGAAAGAAGAACTTTTATATCAAGGTCAAGTGGATCTCCACCATTCATTCTCTCCACCAAATCCAAGCCATCCATTCCTTTCCATGTTGAACCAAACCACACCAAGTTGGTTTACCATGAACCGAAATGAACCAAGAGCCAAGAAAAAGAAGAAAATAAAATGCAGGAAAATTAATAAGCACGAAATTGACGAATTTAAATACAGAATAAATGCATGATAAATATTAAATAAATATGTATTCTGGGAACGGGAAGTGACACGGGCCATAGCAAAGGGAAACAAATTCTGAACGAAAAGACGTATGAATAGCGACTAGCTCCTCTTACGCCGCCCGAAGAGCTTGGATACTCGGCAAGGCGGAAAGGTCAACCCCCGAAACCATATTAGTAGAGGAGGACGCAGGAAGCATTGTCCCCTGCCCCAGCTGTGCCGCCACTTGAGCCCCCGAACTCGATCCAGCTGGAGGCCCCTCAATATAGGTCAGAAGAGAAGGAGGAACATGTGCTTCCATCAGATCCCCCCGGTAGAGTCCGCCCCGACAATGTCCGTCACCGGCAATGAAGGGGCGGGACCTGTACGTCCAAAGCAACCATCAATCAACTTAACCTGAAGGATGTTCTGATAGAGTAAATAAGCCTCTTAACTAGTCAAGACTTGGCTTATCTTACCAGCGGAGGATTGTGGAGGCTGATATTCGCTCACAACCATCGTGGTCTCCTCACCAGCAACCTTCGAATAGAAGGCAGTCGGTTCCTCCGACCTAGCCACCCCAGAAGGAGATGCAACTGGGTCGATATCGCCTGGCTGAGAGTCGACAAACTCAGGAACAGGATCAGCAGGACCCACATGGCTTTGGGTCGAACCCCCAGCAACATGAGTGGCCTCCGTCGCCACTGGGAGGACCTCAGCAGAAACGGTATCGGCGCACACATCGTCAATCAAATTATGTAAAACCGAATCGATCGTAGAGACAACCGCCGGCTCTAAAGACTCATCTTCTCCTGACGCCTACAAAGAGCAAAAGAAAATGATTAGGCCATAGTTTAGAAAAAGAAGGAGAAGGTAGTTGAAATTCAAGTCACCTCAGAAACAGCATCAACATCCTTAATAAACAGCCTGCGACGTCTTACCGCAGCTTGCTTCATGGAGTAGGTTTTGCCATCATCAGTGAACATGCGTCTGCTTCACTTGCGTGAAGGACTAGGCACAGTAGGTGGTTGATCCTCCACTACCTCGTCAGACATAGCAGGCGGCTGCCCAACCACCACTTTATCCGGCACAATAGGTGACTGATCCCCTACCTCCTTGTCCGAGGGATGGAACGAATCATCGACATCCTGCTCATCATCCTCTTCGCCCGCCGTGGTGGACTCCGAGTCCGACACAGGAACCATATTCGCCTTTTTCTTTCTCTTCTTGGACTCCTCGGGCTTCTTTGCCAAGCCAGTACCGACAATAAAGCTGGTACTCATGTCAAAATTAACGGGAGGCTTGCTCGCCGTAACATGATAGAGGGCCGCCATGTACAAAATCTTCCCTGACATATTAGCATCGGAGACCGAGAAGCTAGCTCGGGTATGAACCGTACTGTAATAATGCCAGGCCCTGATACCATCAAGGACGCTGCCTTCAAAGCCCAGGCAAGCACTGGGATAATCAAGGAACAGCTGGCTATACCCGAACTGGCGGGAGAACCTGCTGGGCAAGTAGGGTTCCAGGTATACTTTATTACGGTAACGATATACTAGGTGCGCTGGACGAATATTGTGCAGCCAAAAGAGCATTTTCTCAGATAAGAGGAGGGAAGGTTCAGTGCCATCAACATGTACACCCCTCACTTCTCTAGCGGTAAATTGAGGAACAGACACAAAGAAGTCGTGTCCGTCTACTCTCGCCAGCGCCCTCTGACAGGCTGGCATGGTGTCGTAGTCCCAGGGCTGACGATGGTATCGGAAAAGGAAAGCGTCATCAGCGGTAATGCCATCTTCTGCTCCGGGCCTCATCAACGACCGATAATGCATCAATAGCTACCCTATTAGATAATGGTAGGGTAGCTTTATTCGCTCAAAGTCCAATATCGTCTCGCGGGCAATGAGCTTGGACGAAAAGGTGCGAAGGCCGTGGTGTATGCTACACACCATGGTCGGAAGAAGGGCCAGCCTGACTCTGAAGACCAGCTTCACGGCAGTGAGGATGAAGTGGCGGCTGATCCTTTCAATGGAACCTGCCCCTTCCGAGACTACGCAGTTCTGTAGCCACACCATCAAGAATCTGACCAAGAGCGCTTTCTCAGACATCTGTCGGGTACCGTGATAGAAATAGCTGAAGGAGTCAGTTTGACTCCCAAATTTGTCACTGGTGGACCTCGACCTCTTGGCATTCGACATCAGGTTTTTTATCTCCTTCTGGGTTTGAGGACCTCGGGAAGAAACCCAGCCAGAGGGACATAATTTGAAACGATATGAGACCCAGGACGTGGTATGGGGAGCGTTCCCTTCTGAGCTACCGTCCTTCTTGATAGCCGTTTGGTGACAGATACTATGGTGGCATAGCAGTTCCCGGTACACGGCAGCGAAACTCGGGAATCGTCGATACAGATCATCAAATTCTTCGTTTGTCGGGGTGTACATTTCAAAGGCCTCGTCCCCCCATGGCAGCTTAGAAACAACATACATTTCATAGAGAGCAAGTCCCAACTCCCCTCCGGGCGCGAAGAAAGTTTCCGTCCACCGGTTATACATTTCCAAAAGAGCTATGAACAACGGCTTGTTGATGGGTAACCCGTAACAGGTGCCCCGGATGGCATAATAGAGGTCAATCTCCCGTAGGAATGCCTCATATTTCCTCAGGATCCATGAGGTCAAGTTGGCCCACGTAGGGATGGGGTTTATCCAGTTCAGCAACGACAACCTGCCAACAGGATAAGGCCCCTTGCGAGCGAGCTGATTCATGAAGGTATCGGCTAGAGTAAACGTGAAGTTGGGACCAGATACGTTTATGAAGGTACCCGAAGTCAGTCCCATCTTGCTCTGACTGACCGAGTCCCTGCTCACATATGCTAATATTTTTATTATAATGGATATTGCCCACGAACATCCCCGATTGGGTCGGAGTTAGGGAGCCCACCATATTTCTGCTCAACGATACCATATTGAACCACGAGAGGGGAAAATAACGTTCTATTTCAGGAATATGGATCCTCACCCCGTCCAGAGTAAAGTCCCAGCTCTCAGAAATGTCCAGCACTCGGGGGTTCTTTATGGATAGAGCATCTTCGAAGAGAAAGGCTGGTTTCAGATACTCTCCTTCCAACCTTCCCGAGTTTATCATGGTACAAAGAAAGTGGAGAGGCTGGTTCTTGATGGCGCTCACCCTCTCCAAAGGCTCATCGGTGGGAAGCTGATCTGACACACGTTGAACTAAGTCGTCGAGCTGCACACCCATGGCATATTGGGATGAACCTACCAAAAGCTCTCCTGCTGGATTGATTGGCAGATCCACTGAAGAAAGACAAAAGAAGCGAGATTAAAAGATGGTTAAAATGAAAACACTTGGAGTTTCTTAAAAAGCTCCCATGAGCCTATGCGGCTCAGTTCAACGTAGTCTTATGCGACCCAATTCAGTTAGGTTTCGTGCGGTACTGCTTCGATAGAGCTTATGCGGTTCGGTTGAGCTTATGCGGTTCCATTTAGCAGATGAGCTTATGCGGCACGACTTAGCGAAGCTTTATGCGGTCCAGTTCATCAGGAGCTCATGCGGTCCTATTCAATGGGACTTCATGCGGTTCAAAATCTAGAAGTGCTCCTACGGCTAAAGTCCTTCTCATGCGGCTCAAACACATGGCATGCCCCATGCGGCTCAAATATGAGAGGGTCATACGGTCCATGCAACATATGCAGCTTCATCATGTTAAACTTAGGCAGTTCAATAATGATGAAGAACGAAGGCTTGTGCATAAAATATGCAACAGAGCCATGGTTCTTTAGGGTTCAAAGCATTCAATATTCCATCCAATCCTTACCCTTAAAAGTATGGTGGACGTCAGGGTGCACTTTAGGCGTCGTAGCCGACGAAGAAGCCGCTTTCTTGTCCTTCGTCGCGGTAGAGGTAGCCTTGGAAGACCTGGGGGCCATGGTCGTCCGATGGTCGGAGAAGGAAGACAGAGACAGAAAATTAGGGCAGTAAGAGTTGAAGACGAGAGAGAGTAAAGAAGTCTCTCCATCTGAACATGTTCCTATTTATAGGCAAAAGGAGGGCGCTTCGATCCGCGTGAGTCATGAAAACCGACTCTTCGGTTATCGAGACGAACCGACTAAATAAAGATCAAACTCTTGGGATCCTGTCCCGAAAAGCGGCTTCAAAATCTGACAGCAAATCAAAGGCAATTAATGCAAAAGATTTACATACGTGGCAGGATGACGTGGCAAGGAGCCCATGCGGCCAGACAGCCTATGCGGCCAGACAGTCCATGCAGCTGGTTGGTCAATGCGGCTAAGATGGACAGGCGGCTGAGGAGGCCATGCGGCTGGGACATCCATGCGGCCAGAACACCCTATGCGGCCAGAGGAGTTTATACATAGCCATGCTTCTTATTCAAAGTATTTTAATTTTGCAAATTGAAAACTTTGAAGGGGGTCTTGTAGAAGCATGGAAAAGAATAAAGAATGGTCTATACGGCTAAGGATCTCCATGTGGCTCATAGAGCCCATGCGGCTCAGGGGTCCATGCGACTCAAGCGTCTATGTGGCTCGGATAGTTCCATGAGACCCAGAGCCATGTGGCCTTCAACAGCTGTTCCCTTCATCTTTGGCTGTATTTAATGCCCTGACGGCTGACAGCTCTGACAAATGACAGCTTTGACATAAAGGCGCAATAATGACTGACATAAAGGCGTGTTCCTAGGGAAGAGGAGAAATTTTTTTCACCGCTGGCAGAATCCACCGAGTCCCGAGGCATGCGATGCTGTATTTATGCGGCCACCCATTTTATACGGCCGCCCACTTCATGCGGCCACCCATCTTCATGCGGCTGCATCCTTTATGCGGCCGCCCGTCAGCATGCGGCTGCCTATCCTCATGCGACCGCCTATCTTCATGCGGTTGTTCATCCCCATGCGGCTACCCATCTTCATGCGGCCGTTCATCCTCATACGACCCACTCATATGCGGCTCTGCCAAAATGACCCAGTGGAGACACGTGACACTTTTTACGACGATTGAGACACGTGGCAGTCTTATCTTCCTGGAATTATGGGTGCTAACAAATCCTAACAAAATCAGATTTGTGCAATCATCATAATTGCCTAGATCAAGTCAAATCGAGCAAATTAGACACGTGGCAAGCCATCACAAGTTGCGAATATTCATGGCAATCAACATTTATCGCCCACAGAGATTTAATGCAATCACATTAATTGCTTAAATCTATTGTATTTGAGATGGACGGCCCCGATTAATTAATTCTCAGGCTGCCAACTTTTGAGGATGGGCAATCATTGTAAACCCTAATGATGCCCTCCCCCCACTCTTATAAATAGCAAGGTTCCATTACCTTGCAGAGGATCAAAAAAACATCTAGAGAGGAGGAAAGAATCCAAAATCCAGAGATCAATCCAAGGAGAAGAAAGGACAGAGAAGCATATATAGAAAGAGAGCAAGGAGAGCATTTCTTCATTAACGCCAAGCAGATCTTCTCCAGAGCCAAGGTTGCACCCGATCGTCCAAGGAGTAAGGCAGAGATGCCGTCGCTTTCCCGAGCCTCTATCGTCACCCCCCAGAATCTAAAATAAACAATTGTACTCAGATTGATGTACGTAGGTTTTCGTCCCTAGGCTTTCTTTGTACAAGCGAGTTTGTATTGTGAGTCTAAGTTCAGTCCTCCTACATAAATTGTTCTGTACTTTTACAATCAATGGCAAATACGACCACGACCACCACCACCACCACCACCACCACCACGACCACGACCATCCATCATGACCTGTAAATAAAACACATAAACACAATTAACAATATAAAAGTGTAAATAAATATAAATTCTAAACTAAAAGATACATGCCACCAGTACGGAGACGAGTGCCGCCGCGATAAAAAAGACTAGGAGTGCCATCTGCAATAAGTAAATAATCGAATGAAAAAAACATGAATTCACGTAATTTATTTTATGAGGTCAAACTTAATTCACGTAATTGGAAGTGTTTTTAATATACAACAATATTTAACCTAATCATCGTCTTCGTTCTCATCCTCGGCCTCGTCTTCATCATCATCCTCCTCCTCATCCTCATCCTCATCCCCATCAAATTCGTCTTCTTTTTCTTCTTCTTCTTCTTCTTCATCTTCTTCTTCTGCCTCAATATTTGGAACAAGATGCCTCTTTCTCCCCCGGTTGACAGCTAAGTGTTGTGTATCAACCTCTTCCTCCCCTCTATTTTTCTCAATAATATCTTCAACATCCATTGTATCCGAGTGTTATCCCAAGTATTGGAACTTTTCGATCTGGTCCTCTTGGTATGCTGGGTCTCCAACGTTGAATGTATTTCTAGATTTAATCTTACATACTGCCTACCAGTCAAATCAATCTCTACGACGTCTTGGGTAGCTTGTATAGTAGACTTGAACAGCCTGATTTGCTATCGCAAATGTATCGAACCCTCTATACCTCCTACGATAATTTATATCGACAAATCCAAATTGTTTATCGATTCTCCAACCGATATTTGGTGTCGTATCGAACCACTCATATTTGAACATCACAATATGCATATCATATGGGCCAATATATTGTAAATCTGCAATATCCCGAAGCACTCCATAATAGTCAAAGTCCGACTCGTCGTTATAGATGGTGCCTCTTATGCAAACATCGAAATCCTTGGTACTAATGCCGTCATTGATAAATTTGACATTTATAGCATTCTGAGTTGACTTAAACCTGAAGCCATTAACGATATAGCCTGGCTAAGTCTTTATTTGCTTCTTCGGTCCCAATGCCAGATAACGAACACTCTCATGCGTGAGTGTTGTTTCAGGCAATAATACCTGTAAACAAATATTTATAATTTAAATGTTTTAGATCATATATTTATAATCTCAGTTACTTACGTATTTACGAAACCATGACGGAAATGTACAATCAACCACTTTTTGAAGTCCCTCATCGGTAATGTCAGGTGTCCTCATTTTGACTTCATCTCTAAATACACTATTAGAGAAAATAAGAATATATAAATGTAGTCACTTACTTCATCAAATTAGAGATTATAATGAGTGCAAGTGTACTGCTTACTTCTCCAAATATCTTACTTCTTGTATGTCACAGTTTAACAAGACATATCGGTGAGCGGCATCATACTCGTTGTCTGTCAACCACCGTCTTTGACTAGCCCCAACAGGCTTGCCCCTTACATTGAATATACCTCCATCCTCAACATCCTCGTCATTCTTTTGAGGTCTATTTCAATTTGTCTTAACATGAGTATCGAAATAAATGGATCGGAAATTTGACACCTCTTCGATAAGATAGGCTTCGCATATCGAAACCTCTATATGAGCCTTGTTGCCAACTTTCTTCTTTAGATGGTGTAGGTATCTAGAGAGTCAAATTATCTTGAGAATTAAGAATGAATTTTAAAACTCACTGAAATTTAACTTAAATTATATCAATTTTTATATACCTTTCAAATGGGTACATCCATCGATAATGAACAGATGCACCGACACGGGCTTCGTATGCTAGATGAATCGGTAGATGCTCCATGTTGTCAAAGAAGCCAGGAGGAAATATTTTCTCCAACTTGTAAATTATTAAGATAATCTTCTCCTCAAGTTCAACCATGTGTTGCACAGTCAACTTAGTTGAACAAATATGCCGAAAGAATATAGATAGTTCGGCCAATGGAACCCATACAGCAGAAGGCAACAACTCTTTCAAAGCAATGGGCAGTAATCTTTCCATAAACACATGGCATATGTTAGAGTTACTTAAAAAATATATGTTGGTATCCTACTACTAGTTAGTATATTGGAATAAGGATACTAGAAGTATAAGATAGTCGGTTAGATGGTTAGTAATAAGTTAGTGTCTAGAATGAGGGTAGTAGATATAAGTTAGATAGCTTATATGTTAGATGGTAGTGTATTAGAGTGTGTGTTTTGATATGATAGCTTAGAGTTTAGATAGATATATATTGGATATGTATAGTATCTTAGTTTTAAAGATTAAGTTAGATATTCATATATTAGAGTTAAGATACTTGGTAACTTGAGATACCAAGTAGTATATTAGAATATGTTGGTTAGTTAGAGATGTGAGTTAGCTAGTAGATGTTAGAATTAGTGTATAAATAGATGTTAGAATTTATATTGATAGTTAGATAGATGGTTAAAAGTTAGATATTAGAGTGGTATGTTTGTATCTTAGGATTCAAATGTTGGTAGCTTAGGATATTGGTTTTACCTTCACCATTAAGGTAAAGTGTTTACCATTAAGTTAGCTACCGATAATTATTTGTTTTCCAATACCAAAAAATCCGATACTCCGATCCGAAACTGCCGATACTACCGATATATCTGATATCATATTTCTTAAACTAGGGTTTGTCATATTGCCGATACTACTCATTGTATTTGTACCCTGCACTGCCCCGCGCGCGCCACCCCCGCCGCCCCCCACTGCCCCGGAGTGTGCTGCCTCCCTCCCTCCCTCTGCAGCCCTGCGCACGCCAGCACCCCTCCCACCCCCCGTCGCCCTCATCCCCCGCCGTACCTTCTACCCCCCGTCGCCCCCCCGGCCCCCGATGCCCCGGAGCGCGCTGTCCCCCGCCGCCCGCCGTAGCCCCGCGCGCGCCCGTCGCAGCCCCGCGCGCGCCACCCCCGCAATCTCCGCCGCCCCCGCAGCCTATGACACCACCGAAAGCCCACGACACCCACGACCACCGAGAGAGAGAGAGAGAGAGATTACCTTTGCGAGAGAGAGGAGAGGTCGCCGATCACCGCCGTGGGAGAGAGAGAGAGGAGAGTGAGGTCGCCGACCGCCGCGGGAGAGAGAGAGAGAGGAGAGAGAATGAAATTTGGGGGGATGAAAAGTTCCCCCGATCGTTTCAATTTAAGTCTGGGCCCTTTATTTAGTGACGGACTAGCGACGGATAAAATCCATCGCTAGGGCGTTGCTATTTTTGCTGCTTGCCGACGGAATATCCGTCGCTACGTAGTCGAAGAATTGTCCCATCATTTTTCTCAATAATTCCTGTAAAATAATCGACTGCATGGCGATGGCTCATTATCCGTCGCTATATCTCCGACGTCCTAGCGACGGATGAGCGACATTTTCTTCCCCTTAAAATAAAATAAAAATTATATCATCTTGTCGTCGGTACGCCGTCGGTAATTTGCCGTAAATTCGTCGCTAACGCCGACAGAAATTGTCTGTCGCTAATGTGTCGTCACTAATTTACTGTATCTTGGTAGTGTATTTTCATGTTACATTTAGATATGCATGAAAATAATACACGGCATGCATGTGTTTATCCATCCAGTTGCTACGTAACCAACTAAAAGCCATCCGGTTGCTACATGCTAACACTACTATATTTTTAATAAATTACTTAAGCAACATAGATTGTCATCAACTACAAAGCTATAAGAACCATACCTTAATTAATCAAGATTTTTACCTTATTTAGCAGTCCGTAGTTTGATTTTATCGTTCATGTTATGCCATTAAAAATATAAAATTCTTGAGTCCGGCCAGGATAATATAATGTACAGTTCAATGTACTAACCTAGTGACGATGATCTACCATTAATTGCCAACATTATATGACCATATTTAGGGAACATCATAAACTAGTGGCAAACATATGTAAATAGATTGGTCAAAATGTTTTTAAAAAGTTTTTCTAAATGATAGTGTAAAGTTCATCGGTAATTGTAAAGTTCATCGGTGCTATCATCTTGACCACAGACCACTCAACCCAGAAAAATTAAATTTCAGCAATCCAAGAAAAAAATGATCACACAAAGTTATAATTTCCCATCCAACTCTAAATTCAGATCCTAAAATCTAATAACATTAACAAATGGGCTAATCAATACCATCTCATAATCTAATACATAAAATAAAATCTGACCAAAGTATCCAACTATAATCAAAGTAACATTAAAGAATCCTGGAATTAACCATTAGTCAAAAGAAGACTCTCTTTTCTGCATGCATGACATAAACATAATTTTTCACGTTCTTTTTTTTCATATTAGATCATGATTTTTTTCTATAAAGAACATAATAAAACGTATGAGTAGATCTGACCTTTGGGAGATCAACGAAAAAAATATTCGCATCTGACCTTTTCTTTTCATGTTCGACCTTGTTGTTCTAACTCTCCATGTTAGCTTTTAGGAGCATCTTCCGCTGTCTTTTCAATCAGATCATTGATCTTTTACGGACTTCAGCTTCCGGCCTTGGTTAGAGCATGGTGCTGATAACGTGTTGTGAAAATAAGAAAAAAGAAAAAAGAATTGGTAGCCAGAAAACTGTACGTAGCTTTTCTCATTGATAACATATATAGAGGGAATGAGATAAGGAGGTTGTTGTGGGTATGGATAAGGGCATCCATATTTAAATTTATCCAAATCACAACATGAGTAAAATAATTGCACAAATTAGTCACAGATCCTATTTTCTATCCTAACATTGGTCGTCTATTCTAGTTTTCCTATTGTAATGCTCTTTTTTTTTCTTCTTTTCATTTCAAATATGATTGGCATTATTAAAGTGTACATTAATTCTAATCCAATATAATCAGTACCATAAACTTTAGTGTCATTCCAGTTGTAACCTCCGTTAATTGATTTCTTAAATTCTTCTTTTATTTTATTTTATTTTGTATTTTTCAAAACTTTGAATTTTCTAAATCTTGAAGAGCGTGCAAATTCTAATTTTTGGGGAAACAAATTTGACCGTGATTGCTATCGGTCCTTGTTTGCTTTGGTTTACTATTTTAAGCGATTTTGTCCTATTGGAATTTTCCTGTCATTTTTCTTGAATCAATAAGTTTTAATTATTGTTCTATATGAAAAACATTTATTGAATTTCAAAATTTCAAAATATATTATTTACTAAATAAAATATTTGTTAAATATATATAAATAATTAGTGAATAAATTAGTATTTTTAAGTCATTAAAGTATTGGCTAAATTGTAATTAGCTATTGTTAAATTAATGTTAACTAGTAATTAATTTATTAAATTATGGCTAATATTATTTTAGTACTAATTATTAGCAGTTAGCAGTTAGCATTGGGTTAGCAGTTAGCATTGGGTTAGCAGTTAGTAGTTTTTCACTATTTCCTATAATTCTATTACATGTACATTGGATTCTAGGGTTTCCTCCACTCCTCTATAAATAACACATTTTCCCAATAGTTTGCAAAAATCCCCAAACCTAGAATTTCCTAAACCTACTTTCTCTCTACAGCCGCCAGCATCCCTGTCCCGACCACCCCTGCCATTGCAATCCCGACCACCCTGGCTCTATGGCCAACACCAACTTGGTCGCCATCCCTCCATCACTGCTCCCATACACCTCCCCGACCCACTCCACTCCTAGCCTCCCCGCCTCCATGTTGCAGCCCAACATCACCACCACCCCCTGCGTCTCCGGCCATCGTCGGAGATCCACAACACCGCCATACTACCACTGTGGCTCCGACCTATGGCCAAGGACCCCGGCACTGCCCAATCGACCGTCCCCATAGAACACTACCACCATCGCCTGGCCGTACCACCTACAGTCAACACCACCGTACCACTCTTCTCCACCGGCCATCACCACCGCCATAAACTACCGCCGCCATCACCAGAACAAACCACCACCACCACCGCCATCACAACCACACGCCACCACCGCCACCACAACATACCCACCATCATCACATAGAGAGAGAGAGGGGGAGAGAGGACATGTTTGGCGTCGTCTCCGCACGAGTCCATCCACCACGCTGTCCTGACCAAATTCTGTCGCCGACCGACCCCGTTCAGATCTGAGCTGCCCTGGCCGAGCTCGCACCGCCGCGCGAGTCCTCCATCCGCCGCCCAGACCCAGCGTCGCTCCGCCTGGCCGCGCGGAACCCTGTCGGAGCTCCTCCGTCGGCTGCTCCCGTCGGGCACCCACGCGCGCGACCCCCACTCGCTGTGATCCCCCTTTCTCTTGGTTAGGGATCAGAACAGAGCCCCTTTCTCGATTATAATATATATTAAGTATTAAATGTAATAGTTAAATTATTAGTTATATATATAGTTTATATATTAGTTTATATACTTGTTAATATAATATTTTATATAATAGTTATATAATAGTTTATATATTAATTTATAAATAGTTATAATGATTGGTAGTATTATTATTATTTTTTTATTATTATTATTATTATTATTATTATTATTATTATTATTATTATTATTTAAGGTATTATTGTGATATTGTTACTAGTATTAATATTATTGATAAATTTATTAATTTACAGTCAGAGGAATTCCATAGTTAAATAGTTATATTAATTAGTTTTGCCATCAATATAATTATTGAGATAATTAATGTATTAATTAAAATTTTAATTAGTAGTCTGGTTAATAATTTTATTTGAAGATTTATTTTATGTTTTAGTAAAACAATAGTTTTAGCTACTAGTATTTTATAAATACTTGATTAATTAACAACCATTTTAATATGGGTTTGACTATATATGTATCTTTCGATATTTCAAGGACGATTTTTGACCTAAAATAATATTTTAGTATTTCTCTAATAAAAAATTGTGTTGTACCAAAAATAAGAATGTAGAGACCCAAAATAATTTTTCATTATATTTTTAGATATATATAAATATCATAAATGATTTTCGAGAAAGTGTATGTATTTGTTATGTTTTTCTTTCAGACTTAAGTCACGACTTTAATAGTCGTATTCATGTTCTTGTTTGATTGTCGTACCACGCTCTGATTTTAGACTTTTATATACCAAACTAGGCTATTTGGACTATTCTGGACTCATTGGGACTGCCCGTGTCATCGTCTGGGACCCTCTGTGGAATATAGCATTGTACCTATCTCGTGTCGACACGTTCGTGTCGCGCACGTCAACTCCAATCAAATCGAGACGAGTACATTCTCTGATCATTTCATATCCTGCTTAGAATTATTTTCCTGCTTTAAATTATTTTACTTGATATTGTCACGTTGGTCACACGGATTAGTACTATATGGATCCCTTCTTGAGATGTTATCCCCTCAGGGAGCATCGGATACTTCATGTTCTGTACGTTTCACTTACATGGCGTATCACTATACTTCATTGGTTCATTGAATCACTTGTGACATGTACTCTCATGATCACAGAGTCTTTCTTGAATCCTCCTATTTATTGGACTTTCTAGAATCCCCATTTATGGGACTATCATGTACCACCCTTCGGGGGCCGTTGCATGAATCATAACATAACCTGGCTGGATTCTTGTGTATTGATTGGGCGTACGGGGGAGTAGAAGTGGACATGTGAATAATATCCAAGTATTATCTCATCAGAATCATTCCGTACTGTCTCATCAGAATCATCCTATGCCATTTACATGTCTATATTGTACTCTGACTCACTAGCCACTGTTAGTTCTCTATTATATAGTAGATATTTCTATTACAGTTCTCTCTCTGTTTACATACTGTATTTGCTTCAGTACCTGTATCTTACTTTACTGTATGATCATATTTTCTAACCTGCTATGAACTGTTGAGATGTATTGTGCTCGCTCATGTCCTGACTGGACCTGTTGATAAATTTTATAGATAACCTGGAGGTTGCCTGCTAGCCTAGAGGAGACACAGTAGAGGTTGTATAGATAGCTAGGGTTTTGCTTATAGCTTATTTTCAATTGTTTTGAGTTGTATTTATGGATTACTGTATTTGAGCTTTGACATGTATTTCTGGGTTTGTGTATCTTAGATTTCTATATGCTGTATCTCTTTTGGATTTCATGTTTTATCTAGCTTCCATTATGCTCTACCTTAGATGTGATTGAGTTTACATTCTACTATGTCACCCCCATTCGGGGAGTATAAACTGCTTAGCATTATATTGTTAGATGTTGTGACCTAGGACAACGTTCTACCGCCGACACTGCGGCGTAGGCTGGACGTACCCACTTCTCGTGCCCTTACTCTAGGGTGCGAGTCGTGATACATTTTTAGTGGTGGCCCATGCAGGTCGAGTTTGTGTAGTGGTATTCGAACTAGAGTACCACTACAGCCTGCAGTAGGATTAGGATATATTTTGAAGGTACTCAATCACAGTTAGGATCCCTTAAGAGATTCCTGGGATGACCCTTGAGAATAAACTCTTTTTTCCTTGATTTGATTTATCTTTACTTTCTGTTGTTGAATTTGATTTTGATGGATTATTGTTGAATTTGAATTTGAATTTGTATTTATTGATTTTGATGGATGATTATTGAATCTTGAATCTTGATTTTAGCTGTGGCATCCGAGTTTGTATTTATATGATTTGAAGGATTTTTGTTCATTTTTGAATCTTGATGTTCGTTGATAAATTTGATTTTTGGGTATCCATTGTTCATTTAATTTAATTTTTGTCAAGATGAAATTATATGGGCTAGTTCTGTTGACACAAAGTCACAGTCAACCAAATATTGACTACATTGACTAAATAATATCTGTATTAATTCAATACGACACATGACGTCTGCATAACAGTTCAAGACAGACGACAGCTCAGTCTCCGGCTCTCAGTGTGTTTTTGAGTCTGTATTTTATATTTTCATTGAGTCTAGACTTGTGTACTCTGAGTCTTGCTGAGCTCTTGACACTTAGTCTACAGCCTACCCAAAATCCCAAGCTCCACTGAACCAAACACTGCCCAAAAATCCCCTTAGAACCACTCTGTGCTCTGGAGACAGAGTTCGGGCCGAACTCTGCCTCCACACAGAGTTCGGGCCGAACTCTGTCCCCTAGAAATCAGGAACCCTAATTTTAGGGTTAGCTGGTTGCTAGTTGTCCAACGGCCAAATTTTTGAATTCTCCTACCCGAATTCTGGCCGAATTCTGCCTATAAAAACACTATAAATAGGGCATGAATTCTCTCATTCCAATCCATCCAATCTTCTTTTCTCTTCTCTCTTATAAGCTCAAGTAAGCCATATCCTTCCCATCTACTAGCCACAAGCCTCCTAAGTGTCGAGTGCTCAGCATCTCTCAGTTAGGATTCTTGTGCAAGAGTCGAAGAAGTCGCTTGGACAATTCCAAGCAAATCGCCACTGCGATCATCTGTTAGAAGTTGACGTGCTCTTCTGAAGAAAAGGCACGGGTTGTAAACTACTATTTCACAAATAGTGGATTTAATCCTGAGCTAGAGTTCTCAGGCCTGGACTAGTCCTCCACGAGGGAAACCAGGTTAAAATCGCTGTGTTTGCGTATGCTCTTCTGCTCTTCATTTATTTTCTGCACTTTACTCTGATTATTTATTGTTGGTAAAAGAGTTATTTTTAATTGGCTATTTTTCTATATAAACTCTATTCACCCCCCTCTAGAGTTGCCATACTGTTCTTCAATTGGTATCAAAGCTCTGTTCTCTTTATAAGGACTAACATCCTAAGAGCTGATCCATGGCAACCACACAATCCTTGATTTCCAATCATGGTGAAGGTCAGTCCACTCATAGGTCTCCCCTATTTGATGGAACTAACTATACATATTGGAAAACAAGGATGAGCTTCTATCTTAAGTCTCTAGACTTTGACCTGTGGACTGTCGTCACTGACGGTTACAAAAAGCCCGCCAGGATAGTTGTCGATGGTGACCTCATTGAGAAACCACACGACAAATATTCTGTCGAGGAGAAGAAACAGGCAAGTCTAGATGCTAGGGCTATTAATGCTTTATTCTGTGCTATAGACAGGAATGAGTTCAACAGGGTCTCTACATGCACCACTGCTCATAAAGTATGGAGACTTCTAGAAGTGACGCATGAAGGAACCACACAGGTCAAGGAATCTAAAATAAGCCGTCTCACTCAAGAATACGAAGCCTTCAAGATGAAGCCAAGTGAGACGATCACTCAAATGTTCATAAGATTCCTTGACATCATCAATCCTCTATCCTCGCTTGGAAAGCAGTACTCAAACTACGAGAAGATTCGTAAGTTGCTCAGAGGGCTACAAAAGATTTGGAACCCTAAGGTGACAGCCATCATAGAAGGGAACGATCTCACAACAATGTCAATGGAGACCTTGATGGGTAAACTCATGACTCACGAGCTTGACCTCAAGGACTTCGAAGAGCCCGCTCCGAAGACCAGGGAGATCGCACTCAAAGCTCATCAACGAAGAGCTAATCATGATGAGACCGAAGAAGATAATTCGGATGATGAAGACCAAGCTCTCATGGTTCGCAACTTCAGGAAATTCCTTCGCTTCAATCGAAGGAAGAAGGAATCTCAAGAAGACGATGAAGAAGAGCCAACTTGTTACGGTTGCAAGAAAACTGGACATGTCCGAAAAGACAGCCCATTTCTGAAGAAGAGCAACCGCCATGAGAAGCCATACAAAAGGAACTCATCAAGGAAATATGCCAACACAGGCATTTGGCATAAAAGTGAAGCGAGTGACTCCGAGGAAGAAAAGGACTCTCCTCAAGATACAGCTAATGTGTGCCTAATAGCAACTTCCAACAAGGTATCTAACGAAACTCTAGATGACTTCTCTTTTGATGAACTTGGCGATGCTTTCACTGATTTACTCGATGATCACAAAAAGGTCATCGGTAAATACAAACATGCCAAGGACAAAATCAAAAGTCTTGAAGATGAGATACAAAGAGTTTCTTTACTTCTTGATAATGTTAGAAACACGACACCCACTAATGACACTGATGAAGTATCCAAGCTTAAATTAAGCTTACATGATGCTGAAGCACGTATTGAGCAACAAACTCAAGAAATCACTACACTCAACACGTTGCTTGCTGAAGAAAAGAGTAGACACAAGATTTCCATGACTAAGATATATGGCTTAAATATTAAGGTTGATGAACTGCAAGCTATTTCTAAAAGATTAGAAACCAAATTGGGTAAACAGGTTGTTCAACCTCAAACCCAATCACATGGGCACAACACCACTCATGCTAGTCAACCACGTCATTCTCATGCAGCACATAACCATGCATTTATATACACAAACTTTCACAAACCACGTACACGTAAGAACAATTCTCACTCAGTACACAATCATCATGCACAAAGACACAATCAACATCACTCCACACATAGAAATCATCATGCCATGCCATATAGACAAAATCATCATGCCATGCCATATAGACAAAATTATCATGTCATGCCATATAGACAAAATCATCATGCCATGCCATATAGACAATATCAGCATGTCACACATCATAGACAATACCATCATGATATGCCTCATAGACACCATCACCATGCCACTCATTCTGTATATAATCATCATCACCATGCCAACTCTTCACATCATGACCATCCTCATTCTGTTGCTTATAGATATTATTCTCATGCTCCTAGTATAAATAAGAATGCTATCTGTACTTACTGTGGATTACATGGACACATCTCACCACAGTGCAAATTTAGAAGACTTGTAGATAAAAAGATATATACTTGGTTTCCAAAGACTAACTTTTCAGGACCCTCAAGAACTCGGGTACCAAAGGTCACATCTACTCTTGATGTAGGTGGACCTTCCCTCTTCAACTGAAAGTAAGTGGATTCTCGATAGTGGATGCTCGCGACATATGACGGGAGACGCAAATCTTTTTGCATCACTATCGATGAAGAGAGAAGGATATGTATCCTTCGGTAACAATCTCAAAGGGCACATAATAGGTAATGGTATCATTGGTCATCCTCCTTCTCCTGTAATAAAGGATGTCTGCCTAGTGACCGAGTTAAAGCATAACCTGCTCAGCATTAGTCATCTTGCTGATCATGGATATGATATTAACTTTGGACAAAACAGTTGCTACATCTATGATAGGTCAACAGGAGACATTGCTTTTGAAGGGAAAAGAGAGGACAACATCTATATTTTCTATCTTTCTGTAAATACTAATAATGCAGGTAGATGTCTATATGCCCACAAAGACGAACGACTACTTTGGCACCAGCGTCTTGGTCATGCCAACATAGATGCTATATCCAGGCTTTCTACCAGGAAGCTAGTGAGAGGATTGCCTGACATCACATTAAAAAAGGACACGGTATGTGCCGAATGTGAACTAAACAAGGCAACTAAATCCTCGTTTCATTCCATCAACTCTGTAAGTACTACTAGACCCTTGCAATTACTTCATATGGATTTATTTGGTCCTAGTAGAATAGCTAGCCTTGGTGGCAAACTTTATGCATTTGTTATTGTTGATGATTTTTCAAGATTTACTTAGGTTTTCTTTCTCGCTAATAAGAGCGATGCTATTTCTGTTTTCAAAGTTTTTGTGAAGAAAGTTCAAAACGAAAAAGGCTACATGATTACTCGAATCCGAAGTGATCATGGAGGCAAATTCGTAAATTATGATTTTGAAAATTTTTGTAATGCAAATGGTTTTGATCATGAATTTTTTTGTCCTAGAACTCCTCAACAAAATGGTGTTGTAGAGCGGAAGAATAGAACTCTCGACGATATGGCCAGAGTCATGTTGAATAAATTTTCACTTCCGAAATACTTTTGGGCAGAAGCTGTCAGTACAGCATGCCACATTTTGAATAGGGTGCTAATTCGTCCCATTACGAAGAAAACACCCTATGAGCTTTGGTTTGGGAGAACCCCCAATGTTTCTTATTTTAAAGTTTTTGGTTGTAGATGTTTTATCCTTAACATCAAAGACAACTTAGGCAAATTTGATGCCAAAGCTGACGATGGTATCTTTCTTGGTTATGCCGCCAAGAGTAAGGGATATAGAGTTTTTAATAAACGCTCACTTATTGTGGAAGAGTCAACAAATGTGACTTTTGATGAAGATAACAGTGCAGTAAGTACTCTTGATGATGACGTTGAGCCATCAACTTCTACTCCAATGAATACTTCAACCGAAACTAATTCTCTGGAGGGTTTGCCTAAGAAATTCTCTTTCAAACCTTCTCATCCAGAAAATTTAGTTATAGGAGAAGTTTCACGTGGAGTAACTACTAGATCATCACTAAGAGACTCCGTTGCTAGCACTGCCTTCATTTCACAAGTAGAGCCTAAAAATATTTCTGAAGCTTTTAATGATGAATTTTGGATTTCTGCTATGCAAGAAGAACTCAACCAATTCGAGAGAAGCCAAGTATGGGAACTCGTTCCTAGACCGGTTAATCACTCGATAATTGGTACTAAATGGGTTTTTAGAAACAAAGTAAATAAAGATGGTTCAGTCACACGTAACAAAGCTCGTCTAGTAGCTCAAGGATACAACCAAGAGGAAGGTATCGACTACGATGAGACGTATGCTCCTGTTGCTAAACTAGAATCCATTCGGATGCTTTGTGCTTTTGCTAATTTTCAAAACTTTAAATTATTTCAAATAGATGTGAAAAGTGCTTTCTTGAATGGTTTTATTAAGAAGGAAGTTTATGTGAAACAACCTCCTGGCTTTGAAAATCACAAATTTCTCGACCACGTGTTCAAGCTAAAGAAAGCGCTTTATGGCCTCAAACAAGCCCCCAGAGCTTGGTATGAAAGGCTAAGTAGCTTCTTACTTGAGAAAGGTTTTTCAAAAAGGAAAATTGACACTACACTGTTTATAAAATCTTTTAAAGACACTATTCTGTTGATTCAAATTTATGTTGATGATATCATTTTTGGTTCTATTGATGAAACCCTCTGTCAAGAATTTGCCAAGTGTATGCAGACAGAATTTGAGATGAGCATGATGGGAGAGCTCAACTACTTTCTTGGTCTGCAAGTGAAACAAATGGCTAATGGAACTTTCATCTGCCAATCGAAGTATACCAAGGACATGCTGAAGAAGTTCGATCTTGACAACGTCAAACCAATCAGCACGCCAATGGCTACTTCAACCAAACTCGAACCAGATGAGAGCGGCAAACCCATTGATCAACGTAAGTATCGAGGTATGATAGGCAGCTTACTCTATTTAACTGCTAGTCGTCCCGATATCATGTTCAGTGTTTGCCTATGTGCTAGATATCAAGCTAATCCTAAGGAATCACACATGACCGCGGTTAAGCGTATCTTTCGATACCTTAAGGGTACGGTTACAGTGGGCCTATGGTATCCCAAGTCAACATCATTTGATCTTATTGGTTATTCCGATGCTGACTTCGCTGGATGCAAGGTCGACCGTAAAAGTACGAGCGTCACGTATCATTTATTAGAAAAAGCTTTAGTCTCCTGGTTTAGCAAGAAGCAGAACTCTGTCGCACTATCCACAACAGAAGCTGAATACATAGCAGCTGGGCGTTGTTGTGCACAAATTTTGTGGATGAAGCAAACCCTTGAAGACTATAAGTTATCTTTTATGCATATTCCTATATTCTGTGACAATACTAGTGCCATTAATTTGACTAAGAACCCTGTCTGCCACTCACGTACTAAACACATTGAGATCAGACACCACTTTTTGCGTGATCATCAGCAAAATGGCACGATTAACTTAGAGTTTATTGACACTGATCATCAGCTAGCAGATTTCTTTACTAAGCCATTATCCGAAGAGCGCTTCAATTTCCTTTGTCGTGAACTCGGAATTTTGGATGAAGCAGTTATAAGTTGAGACTCACCTGCGTAAATATCGAGTATATTTTGATTCTTTTACGACAAATTTGGTATGGGTACAAGCCGAAAGGGTCCTTCTGACAACAAGGCGTAAAAGCCTAAGAGACACGGTGCACTAGTCCTCAGGACTACCGCTAGCTGGGATCCGGCCCCTGCAGCTAACCTATGGCAAATTTGAAATATTGAATTACAATATATTTCCTTGTTTATTATATGGTTTGTTTCGACTTAATTCTGTATATTTATTACATTCTAAAGTTCATTCTGACTTTTGAGTACCTCTCTATGTACTTCATTGATTTTATCAAACTTTTATCCTCAACCATCACTTTTCTTCAACACTTAACCAATTTTTCTATCTTTTTAGCCTGTTTTTTGTTCTGGACCACTAATCCAGAACTCGGGCCGAACTCTGCCCCCAACAGAGTTCGGGCCGAGTTCGGTCCAATTGTTCCAGAGTCAGGATCAGCCTCTGCCGTTGGATCATTTTAGATCCAATGGTCAATATTCTATCCGACCAAAGACAAACCCCTATTTTATTTCGGGATTCCTTCTCTTTCCTCCCATATCTCCTTCTTCTCCACCTCTTCAACCTTCTTCCTTCCAAACCCTAACCTTAGTTCTTGATCTAGAAAGCTCCATTTCTTCTCAAAATCAAGGGAAAGGGGTTTTTTCAACATTCTCTTCCACTGTTTGGTATTATTTTCAGGTATAACTCTCTCTTTCTATCATTTTCAAGTTCTCCTATTTCTTTGCAAATGGCATCTCGCTTGTCCAAACGAGGGAGAAGGACTCGACATGAGGGAGCTTCCTCTTCGGTTCCTCCTCCTCCGATTGAACAAGTTATTGAACAACACCCCATTCATCCGTTGTTCAATCCGCCGCGTCCCGATGACCCTAATACATACGACGACCGTCTATTTGTGTCGCTAGACGCCTCTAATGAATAGTTTAGCGATTTTAGGACTCGTCCGGTATTTGGGGGCCATCCCATCAATTTTATAATATTTTCTTAATATGAATCTTTATTTCGTGATCTTTGTTTGGATGAACTAGTTGCTTCCAACTTTGTCATTTACCGTAGCGCAATCCAAATGTTCTACTGTAATCTGACTCACGATGCAAACCACATCTATTCCCGGGTTGCTGGCATTAACATTGCCTTCAATGATTCTGAGTTGGGAGACTTTCTTGCTCTCCCGGATCTTGATGTGTGGGACAAGCTTATGGAAGCACGTCAACTTCAATTTGTTGGCGATACTTCCCTTGAAGGATTCAAGGAGGATTTATTTGCTCCTAACGTAAGTCCTCGCAAGCTAAAGGCCAAGCATCTCACCCCCTACTTTTATGAACTTCATCGCATCGTGTTCAATACTATCTTACCAAAAGCTGGTTCAACTGATGAAGTTACCTACTTTGAGATCTCTGCTTTATATCACCTTTATTTTCGTATCCCCTTCAATCTTCCTAGGACAATGATGGACTGGATGATAAATTGTAGGAAGAAACCAAGTGCTTTGGTTTATCCTTTATACCTTCCTATGGTTTTTCGTGCATTCATCATTCCTATTCATGACTGTCCGTTCCTGCCTGCTCCTGCTTTCCTGTCCAAGGCACGACGTACTCAAGCAGTCGTCGCCTCTCCTGAGGCTTCTGAGCATTCTGATGATGAGGAGCCAGATGCCCCTCCACTCGGTCAGGATGCACCTCCTCCACCTGCCACTCTTGACTCCATCCAGACCATGCTCCGGGATCGTTTCGACTTAGAGGACGATCGGTGGGCTCAGATGGACTACCGCACTACCCTGCAGATGAGTGCACTCAGCAACTCGCTGCATGATATTCGGTACTCCATGTCCCATCATCCTACTATGCCCATTCCCATGCAGTGGGATCCCGATCGTGAGGGCTATCGCATTGATGATCCGTGGGTCATGCGTTACCTGGATCCGGGTGTTGCTTTTGTGGATCCCAGACGTTCTGACACTCCTGGACCATCTCGTGCTCCATGATGGAGATTGGCTACTATCTGCTGCTGCTGCTACTGATGATGATCTTAGTTATTGCATTTTCATTTCTAGTTAGTTAGTTTCAGTTTTATGTACTTGGATGCTTTTAAACTCTGGTTGTGTGTTTGACATTTGGTTATGACACTTTATGCTAGTACTTCTTTTGATTATTTCTATACTGTTTCTTCTCTGCTTGGTGTGGTTGTATTATTATTAATTGTCTACTGCAGTTTTCTTTTATTATTCATTCATCTGCAGTCTATATTACTAACTGCCAAAAGGGGAAGAACTATGTATATTCTGCCTGGATATATATGGCTGGATATACTTGTTTGGTATCATATCCTATCTTTTCATATTTATGTGCTTGTTTGTGCTTTTGGGGAGATATTATACAGGTTTCCATGCACTATTTACGGGGGAGCTATTGCTTCTAGCTCAGCACCATTCACTGATTACGGGGGAGCTATTACATTCTAGCTCGACATCAAGTATGGGGGAGCTATGTTGCTATAATCAACTATGTCCAGGTATGAATATTGAATATACATATATTATTTTGTCAATTATCAATATGAGGGAGATTGTTGACACAAAGTCACAGTCAACCAAATATTGACTACATTGACTGAATAATATCTGTATTAATTCAATACGACACACGACGTCTGCATAACAGTTCAAGACAGACGACAGCTCAGTCTCCGGCTCTCAGTGTGTTTTCGAGTCTGTATTTTATATTTTCATTGAGTCTAGACTTGTGTACTCTGAGTCTTGCTGAGCTCTTGACACTTAGTCTACAGCCTACCCAAAATCCCAAGCTCCACTGAACCAAACACTGCCCAAAAATCCCCTTAGAACCACTCTGTGCTCTGGAGACAGAGTTCGGGCCGAACTCTGCCTCCACACAGAGTTCGGGCCGAACTCTGTCCCCTAGAAATCAGGAACCCTAATTTTAGGGTTAGCTGGTTGCTAGTTGTCCAACGGCCAAATTTTTGAATTCTTCTACCCGAATTCTGGCCGAATTTTGCCTATAAAAACACTATAAATAGGGCATGAATTCTCTCATTCCAATCCATCCAATCTTCTTTTCTCTTCTCTCTTATAAGCTCAAGTAAGCCATACCCTTCCCATCTACTAGCCACAAGCCTCCTAAGTGTCGAGTGCTCAGCATCTCTCAGTTAGGATTCTTGTGCAAGAGTCGAAGAAGTCGCTTGGACAATTCCAAGCAAATCGCCACTGCGATCATCTGTTAGAAGTTGACGTGCTCTTCTGAAGAAAAGGCACGGGTTGTAAACTACTATTTCACAAATAGTGGATTTAATCCTGAGCTAGAGTTCTCAGGCCTGGACTAGTCCTCCACGAGGGAAACCAGGTTAAAATCGCTGTGTTTGCGTATGCTCTTCTGCTCTTCATTTATTTTCCGCACTTTACTCTGATTATTTATTGTTGGTGAAAGAGTTATTTTTAATTGGCTATTTTTCTATATAAACTCTATTCACCCCCCTCTAGAGTTGCCATACTGTTCTTCAAGTTCATCTAAGTTATGGAATCTATTCTTCTACAGTCACATTAGCCAGCATGGTGAGGACATATAGTCTGGCTTTGGATATATTTCTCGGGTGTGGAAATTTAAGGTTTTTGCAGCCAAGCTAGCGGCAACGCAAAAATGTTAAATACCATGATTCTAGAGGTATGTGCCTAAGTCGAGGACTTTGTGCTCATCGTAGCCTTGCTTACTAGTATGACGAGGATTTAGAGTACCATGATGTTGGATAGACGCATATGATTATCAGATTGTACCTTAAAAAGTTTTCGAACATGTTTTCTCTACTTTTGTTTCAGTCCTTCAAAAAAAAAAAAGAATTATTATTTGTTTTGTTTTGTTTTGCTTCTCATTATTTAACTTAGGAGTAGCTTTAGCTATTTTTTTATAAACCTTTGTGTAACTTCTTACTATGAAATTCTTCTTAATACAATGAATCGATGATTTTGCTAGACCTTATCTTGGATTTGATATTATAGCTCTGGTTTTAAAATGGTTCCTTCTTTTAAAGAGATAAGCAGAACAGATTCTATTATCATTCTCTTCACTACAAAAAAAGTAACCTTTGGGGACAACAAAAAACCGTCTTAAAAACTGCAATTATCGTCCCAACAAATATTTGGGACGGGAATGGACGGTCCCATTAGGGTGGTGTGGCAAAAACTTTAGGGACGGATATTGCCGTCCTAATTACTTTTAAAGGACGGTTAGGCAAAACGTCTCAAAAGTTTTCAAATTTATGCTTTTGTGTGACGGTTTATTAATTTGTCCCAAAAAACAAGTTTTTGTAACAGATATATTTCGCCATAATAAATAAGGGATGGAGTTTTAAAAAGTCCCAAAAAAAGTAATTTACTTTTTGTTACAGTACTATAATCGTCCGAAAAACTTAACAATTGTTTAAATTATTATGGAATTACTAATTTCCTGTTTATATATAAAATATATAATTGAATTTTATATATAACAAAAATTCATACAGAACTATTTTATTTAATCGCAAATGCATATGGTAGCCGCAACATTAACAAAGTGTAGCGGCAACATTAACAAAGCAATTTCTATAAAACATATTTAAAGGTAATATCCCATTGTTCACAAAATGAAATCCAAGTCTTACATCACTTTGAGTGTTCTCCCATCAAGTTTTACATCATTAAGCATTCACTTAATTTACAAAATAAAATCTACAACTTTTTACACAAGTCCAAAATATATTTGATTTTCCAAAGTGGAATATCCCATCAATTGCAAAATAGGTACAAAAAGCATTGGAAGGACCTGCAAATAGAAGTAAACAAATCAGCCTCATAAAAAACAACCTGCAGATAATGAAGTCCAAAACAGGCACTTCTACCTCCATTGGAGCAGTTGTTATCTAAATAAATCCCAAATGGTTCACAACCACACTTAAAATTTGAGCAGTCCTTGTGAAACCTCTCTTGTTTACCATATCCTGAAATAAAGACATGTAGACATTGCGTGCATATGAACAATGTCTACTTTCTCATATCACTAGTCATACAAAGATAAACAAACTATAAAGTCATTAAATAACAATTTTTTTCCAGTATTTTTACTTAAAGTCAGGCTACAAAAGTTTGAATCTAACTACTTGCAACCATAAAAATATTTGTTTTTGTTTAGATAATGGATCATCAGTTTGAATCTCAGGCAAGCATAAAGTAAGCGACAGATTCTTACCTCAAATAATCAAAGTTCTTCTTAGGACTCCTTTCCAGCAAATTTGGCCTAGTCCTAGTCTGTCTTAGAAGCCTGCCCAAATGGAGATGAAGCAGAGCTACTTAATATAAGTTCAACGTGAATGAGAATTGCTAGAGAGATGAGGTTAAAAGTAAAACACATATTAGGTAAATTGCAGAAAGAAAAGAAAAAAAATAAAAGAAGAAAAGGCATCATGCTATCACCTTTGGAGGAAGACTTGTGCAACAAATGCAAGGTTCATATTAGCAGATCCTTCAATAATGTCCTTCTCAAATCACATGCAAAGCTAACACCCGTAACATTGTCAAATACAACATATGTTGGCAAGCTCCGAATAAGACATCATAAATTGCATAATCTTTAATAGATAAACAATGGTGCATGGGATTACTGCCACAAAATACTACTTTAACATGGTATTGCTTTCATTTTTTTTTATTTAATAATAACAACAATATTAGTTAAATCAGCTACAACCAATGATCATAAGAAATTTTACATTCTAATCAATAATTTTTGGAACATGAATCTATTGGTAAAAGGATAACTGTGAGATTCTAATTGATCAATCTCACATGAATTAGCTACTTGGCCAAAATTCAATTTTACTGTTATGATCTAGTTTTAAGAACAAATCATACAATTATTTTCCTAAATAAGAACAAAATTCAATATTTGCAATGATTAATTCAAAATTGTTGAAACTAATAAAAGTAAATGCCAAGTTCATGTCCTCTTATTCCTTTTTTATTTTATTTTTACATTGTTGTAGCTTTGAAATCTAACTGTAGTAGTAAATTTTCGCTTCCCATAAATACTATAATTTTTAAATCTTATAAAAATTAGAGTAGTGTGTGTTTCTTTAATGAATTATTTGTTCCAATTGATTCAACCAAACTTATTTATGGGTTACAGGAATCTTCTTTCGAAATATTTTAGAGCTTCTTAAAAGTTCTGTAGGAAGTAATATTTAAATAGAGACTTTAGTGGATGCAAGTTTTGAAAAAAATAGAAAAGATAAGGACAAAAAAGAAATCATTTGATATTAGAGTGAACTATATTGCAATAACAATGGTCTATCGTATCTATACTGGAAACACACTATCCATAATATACACATCTTGTCTACCTTTCATGTTCACAGTAATGTTGTGCTCATAGGTGGATCCTACGTTGTACCTATGATCAAATTTTATGCCCCAAAACTTCAAAAACTGAGAGGTATAATTCCTGAAAGATTATTATGTGCGAGGTCTATAACTCTTAGATACTGAAGACTACCCAGCTATTCTAGAATGTTGCCGAAAAACATATTTGATCCAATTCAAGAACTTGCAACTCATAAATTTCTCCCGTCCATGTTGGTATATACCCACTTGACTTATTTTAAGCAAGATCAAGAGTCATCAGTAATCCAGAATTCTCCAAGGATGGGGGAAAGTCACCAAATAAACAGATACTTCACAATTCTAATACCATCATAGGTAATGAACCAATAGAGGCAGGGGACATTCCATATAAACTATCGTTAGCCAAATTCAAAATGTGAAACTCTTAAGTATTATCCCAAAACAATCAGGAATCTCCTGTGATAGATGAGTTTGGAGAGATCATGAACACAAAAATGTTTTAGTTTACAAAATGACATGGGAGTCCTGTCAGTTATATTATTTTCTGAAATAGAGAGAACCCACAGATCAGTCGCATTCTCTACAAAGTTAGGTGGAAAACACTAGAAACAATGAATTATGTGACAGACTCAACTGTTGCAGTTCTGACAAAAATAGTGAAGAATCCTTAAACTAGTTGTTATTGATGAAAAATGTTTGAGATTGAAAGTAATTATCATTAACAATCTTGATCCAAGTACTCAAGCCTCGTCATTAGGAAAAACCAGGTAGGTACCGTGGAGTTTATGGGATTTTCAGAAAGATCAAGCACATGGAGATAAGTGAAGTCAACATGTGAAAGAGCATGAAGTGTCTAGAAAACATACCTAACACAAATGGTACTTTTCTTCTGAAATCAGCTTCTAAATGCCAAAGTGACTCCATAAAAGAGCAAGCCCCATCAATTTCTATACCATGGACCTTAATCAAGCATAAATTGCTTCGCACTCAACATAATTTGACGTGCTTCAACTGAAGGACAAAACATCATGTCATAAAGATCAACTTGATGAGGAAATAGATCAGCTCCAGAAACAAAAGTGCAAACCACCACAATAAAAGAAATATTTAGCTATAGGGGGCAACATAATTTAGTAAAAACAAACAAGAAAAACAAAATCAAACTGGTCTCAAGTCAGTTTTGATGCCACACATCGTGTAAAGCAAAGTTGAAAAGGAAGGTCCATAAGAGATCAATGTTTGATGAATGGGAATGGGCCACACAAAACAATGAAGCGATGAGAAGATTCCATAGGAAGCCTACTTCGTTATTCTTTTATTGTCTTAAGAGAGGGTCGCTAACGACAAAAAGATACTCAAGATGTTGACATGCGTCCATAATAAATCCATGGCTGTGATAGTTTCTAGCAACACCATGCTTGTGATGATAAGCAAGATGGTTTATAGCATTGGTACTGATAAGCTTTAGATGCTAAATGAGAAAGTAGGCAATGATAACATGGTCACAGAGAAGCAGTGTGACAGAAATAGGGGAAATGTAGGGAAAGAAAAGAATGAAACTACTAGAATGCAATGTTAGAAGGATGTGCACAAGGCTTAAATAGACACGACCACGACCACAAAGTCAGTATATTATAAAGAAGTTTAGTTAGCTTTCTGAAGTACAAAGACTTATTAGCTCAAGCAAAGAGCGACCATGTTATGGAAACATAGGAAGACAAGGTAACATATCTTGGAATTAAGCAAGGGTTTGAGCAAGTTATAAGAACCAAGGAAGTCCCTCTCCCGACAGACGACCTATTGGGTTTAGATATAAACCACATCAAATATCTTGGTAGAAGATAAGATCAGACTGCAGTGAATACATCAAGCAACTATACAATACAAGAAAGTTAAGTGCTTAAGTTTTTTTATATCTAGTATGAACTTTGAACTCCACGAGCTAACCTACCTATGGTATTGAGTATAAGATGTATAGAGCAGTACCACAAGGTGTAGAGAACTCAGATGAGATACTAAGGGTTTGAAATATGCTACTTAGATGCATAGCACAATTCCACCTTGTTTTAATAGATAACAACTCACCTCCAACAGAGCCTCTAGCCACCTTCTATTGTTACAAAGCAACGTGCTAATTCAAGGCAACGTGCTACTGCATAGCACAATTCCACAAAGATAGCAATATATTATGTAATAAAAATAGTGTAACACAAGAATTATAATCAAGAGATAAAGCAGGACTTACTTAAAGCTACATGTATTTGACGAAGGGCATATTCCCAACTTCTCAGTATCCAAAGGCCTGATACTTAATAAGAGAATGCTTTACTGGATGGCCAGCCTTTCATAGTAAAGCAATGAGTAGCATCATCATCATCATAGCCTCAAAGCAATAGAGAGCAAGAAGAAGAGACAACAACAACAATTCAGATTTGACTTTAATCCATCACGATGATGGGAGACGGTCTCAATACCACCTTTCCTCTATTCCACTCTCTTCCCCTTTTGCTAAAAGAATGGCTGCAATGTCTGCCTCGCCATTGGCAGAGGAAGAGAACGCAGAGGAAGAAATTAGAGTAAGCTATATGTTAAACATAGTTTGAATTAACAAAGTACCCAATCAGTATCATTCTCTCCGGGTCAGTAAGTCAGGATCAAAAAGGAATTGTGGATTGTAGACCACTACAAAATCTTACCTCCTTGCCTACCTATCTACCCCTTGTGGAAGCCATGTATCACAACACATTTTGAATTTTTGAAACCTGATCGGAGACCAACAAAGGATGAATTATTTTGATACTTAGACAAATTAATTTAAGGGTGCATTCAGAACTGATACTGATTGGATAATGGATATTACTAAATAGTTATTTTCGAATAGCGAATCAAATTATAGATATTGTTCGGATATAAAATCAATAGCCATATTTGGGGGAAAACAGACTCAAATTGGACATATCAATTATGGGATATAGATAAAACAAATATGACTACAGATCACATCTAAAAGGTTTTGGAGAAACTAAAGTTTGATTCATAAGAGAATTGATGACTTAATATAAGTTTAGTTAATTATTAATTAAGTTATGTTTGAATAATAATATCTACTTCAAATACAATAAGTTTAGCTAATAGTCTTTGAATAATGATATATACTTCATAAGAGAAATAATAACTTATAGAGTTTTGGAGAAACTAAAGTTTGGATTCATAAGAGAACTGATGACTTAATATAAGTTATGTATTAATTAACATATGCTTGAATAATGATATATATGTATACACACACACATACACAACAACAACAAAAATAAAAGAAGATAGAGGAAGATGAGGCTCAGATTCGCCTTTGATCCATCATATTTTGGAAATTCAATCCCATTTTCTCCTTCCTTCCAATGAAGGCTGCAGAGGAACTGCCTCGCCATCGTTAGAAGAAAGAAGTCAAGGGCAGGGTTTAGAGTTTATCCCTCATCCGACATCTTTATCATCATTGCCTCTTTAAGACCATTGCCTTACACACATAGATAGGGGATAATTATAGGCCGAAGGGGATATAATAAAATCCTGTCTTGACCTAAGCTGTTGGCTGCCATTTCAAAGGCCATGCATAATACAACAAATCCGGACAAAATATACATGCGCCATTACTGGAAAAATGCATAAGGGGATTCCCTTTTATCCCCTAGCAACCTAACCCAGTCACCATAATAGATGGAGAGAGCGGCATATGCACACATACATACATAAAGAGAAGAAATAAAGAAGTTAGAGGATGCTTACTTTCACCTTTAATCTATCAGATTGTGGAATGACATCCATTTCTCCACTTCTTTATTGTAATGAATGGCTACGAAGGAGTTGCCTCGCCATCAGAAGAAGAGTAGCAGAAAAGTTGGGATAGGAACAGAATTAGGGTAAATGAGGTACAAGGTTAGCCATCATCATCGCCTGTTTATCACACGAAAAGAAAGAAGGTAAATCAGGTAATCAATCATAAACTAGGAAAGATGAATTAGGGGCATCCTCATCATGGAGCAACAGACCCTTTCTTAAGCGATAATCCAACTACATCTCTTCTTATATACTACTTCCAATCTGGTCACAAGTTTAGCACTCAAAGGAATAGTTTGGCAAAATCGAAAAGTAGTAATTCGACAAAAATTAAGATGTAACAAAACACTTGTATATTATATACATATGTACAATGCATGAAAAATGATATGTTTAGAAATTATCAAAAGACAAATGATAATACCTAATGTACCACTTTTTTTCAAAAAAAGAAAAAAAAATATTCTACCATCATATAATGAATCAAATATGTATGAAGGTAAGAAAATTTTCATAAACTCCAATGCGTTTGTAGATTGTTGTCAAGTTTATATATAGTTTGCTAAAGAGGATAAGCTTTTATCAATTTTAATGTTATAAGGTCAACAACCCATATATAAGACCATTAAGAAATCAAATCCAACTCGTATGAGTTACCGGAGTATTTCTCTTTAGAATCCAAATCCAACCAGTAACTCGTTATTTTTTCAGAATTTGACTTTACAAGTTACGTATATAACATTGTTTGCTACAAGTCGACATGTGTAATACTTTAAAGTCAAACATATTCTAGCTCAAATTCATATTAATTCTTTGAGAAATCTGATGACTCTGAGGACAGCCTTGTTAAGGCAGCATAAGGCAACAAAGCCCCAAAGGCCTAGGTGGGGCTTCAAGATGGCGAGACATGGGTCTCAATTGGGGAACGAGTAGTTAACTTAAGATAAACATGTAAAGTGTTGTCGTATGGGGTTCTAAACATTTATTTGTACTCAATTAATCCTCTGGAGTCTGTTTATTGGTGTCACATATTCCATAAAAGACTTATGTTATCCATCATCTCCACATTCGCCTAATCTATGAGTCATACAAAAAAATATAAAAGGGAAGAGAAAGATACCTACCAGAGTTCAAAGGCCAACAGCCTGTGCTGAAAACAGAGAAAAGATTGAGAAAATAGAGCGAGAGACAGTGAGACTAGCGTAGTCATCGCAAACGGGATTGAAAGAGGGTGTTGAAGTAGAGTCAAAACTTAGGAATAACACAAGTATGTACACATGCAATAGTTTATATAAACTGAAACCTGATTACTACAGTTTTCAGATATCTTGCTACTGCCCCTACACAAGCGCAAGGCTCACCCCTCTCCCAATCTATGATAAGCTGTAGCTAGTACTGCTGCTACTGCAGTTGCTATCTAATGCTCACAATCTGAAATGCCCTGCACATGCATTGCTAATCCTAAAGTGATGTGCACATTGTACACTGGCGGCTGTGCTATTTATGTAAAGAAATGTAACATGTTCTCTTGGAAAACATTCTTTCCTAAAAAATTGTTAAGCATTGTTGTTACGAATAGTTGGAAACTTGACCCATTAAACTGACATTGCTGGAGTTTCTCTAGAACAAGAGCACCTATTCCAAAAAATTTACATCAGTTATTTGAATCAAGAGCATGTAACCTTAATTCAGGTCTGGCTCTTGATTTCTGAATTGTGCAAATTATTTGCGAATTTAAGGATCAGTTAGATAGATTGTTGGAATAATTGAGAAAAAAAGAGATTTATGGTTATCTACTCAAGTAGTTGACATTGAGCTAATTGAAAGTTGTTGATGCTGAGCTTCTCTAGAATTATGTGCAATTTTGGACTATAAGGACTTTCGAAGTCCAAGGAAGTATAATCTAATCTCTTATATTGGATTATTTTATGCCTATGTTGCATGGACGTGAAAACTGCACAGAGACAAGGACACCATACATATTTTGGCGTTGTTTATTGTTTTAGACATATGTGTCCAGCACAACTAGAGACGGAAGAATATCAGTGCCTAGCTTATTATTTGGTAGATGATCGAAGTTTGATGACCTTGACATACTCATAGATTGCACGTACACGAGGATTTCAACAGTTAACTCAAACGTCTTATTTATTTATTTAAGATGTCTTTATTTATATATAGGAGTGCATGGGAAACTAAGGGCTATATATCACAGGTAAGAAGATGAACTACAGATACTCAAAAATTTATGCCGATATCTCTGTCGTATTGGACACACGAAGCGGACACGCGATGGATGCTCTAAAATATCGTATGACACATCAAATTAGGTCCCGAATTTGTGTTCTTGTATCTGAAATGTGTCATGCTGAATACATGTTCTTGTAATATAATATTACAGACACAAATACGATAAAATATAGACACAAACACGAAACTGATTTTGGTGTCTTAGTGTATCTTGGAGCATCTATATCGCGTGTGACACATTGTGAAATGGTCACGACACTAGGTTTTGAAAAGTCCATGCTTCATAGTTTTTGGAACTCCAAACTGGTTTGGTTGAATACTTGAACAATGATACTGATATTTTTCTATTAATATGATCTATCATGTCTAACAATTGCCATAACCATAGTATTGCAGTCCTGCCTCTAGGATGCAGGAAATTCTTGTTATTCCTATCAGTCAAAAATCCCCCTTTTGTACTGAACCCATACAATAACACATACTCCTATATCCCACTGATACATATATGACTGCTTTTGGAGTTGTCATCCATAACAAGCAATTGTGTAGCGTATTACCCATCCCATATATGATTTGGTCATGGTGTCAATTTTGGCAAAGACCTATCTAACCATAACATGACTTTTTCCGGTACCTAGAATCAAACAAGTATGAAAATATAGAAACAACAGATAGATATGGACATCATTGTCAAGTCCATAACAAAAATGTAGAAATAGCAGAATCAAACAAATATAGAGGAAGCAGGTAGACTTTCTTGGATGATCAATCCTTGCGAGAAATTAACTATATTACATGATCAACTCGAGTTGATATGTATTTGTTGATCCATCAAGCATGCCACAGTTGTTATGCATGACCTTAAGACTATTTTCCTAAGTCATCATCAGATTTTATTGAAGTGAAAATACATGCAAAAACTACATGAAAATTGCATGTAAACTAAGACATAAATGATGAATAAAAATCATGCTTGACTAATGCACAGACTCATCAACAGTTTGATCGCCTACTAATATACTAGGAAGAGGATGAATCCCCATTTGGACAAGTAAGCAAAATCAACTAAGAGAAAAGAACCGAACAAGAAGCCGAAAGAGAAAGAGAAGATAAGTGTACGCTGGTGAGCGTACGAGGATTCTTCCTTTGTGCATGGTGGCCCTTCAAACCCTTTACTGTCGTGCGTTGTAAATCCTTCTGCAATGGCGACCGTACACGGATGGCGATCGTACGCGGATGGTGTCACCCCCATTTCCTGTATTTCGTATTTATGCTCGTATTTGGATTTTGGCACGTATTTTATTTTCTCGACTTGTGGATTCGAGTTCTCGTAAATGGGTTTTGGACCATGGCTTGGTTTTATTTTGTGGAGTTGGTTTGGTTTGGTTTGGTTCATCATGAGAGGAACACCTTAACCTATTCTCCACCCTCATTCCACCATAACCCACCATCATAAATCCCCACCTACTTTTCTCTCTCCTCTTTATTTTTATTTACTTCTTCAACTTCTTCTTCTTCCTTCTTCCACACAACACCATCACCTATAGGCAAGTGCACCTTGCCACCTCATGAGAACCACTTTTTATTTGTTCATTAGCTAGATTAGGCCATGGAGATCAACATTAGAACTTGACATTTTGTGATTTGGAGTTTCCATTGTTCTAGATCTAGGTTTTTACTATTCTCAAATTTACATGGTTTTGATCTATTTTGGTTGGATTTTTGTGGGTTTTGATGCTTCCATATGGAAGAGAATTCAATTTTACTCAAGTTAGAGCTTTGAAAATCAAAATTTTGTTTTGATTTGATCAAGTTATGAAGTTTTGAACTTTGGAGTTCTTGGAGTCTTCTTCTCGGCCTGGAGAAGAAGACAGCAGCCTGCGCTCTTTAGCACAGTACTGGATTACGTATCCCCCTCGGCCAGCGCTCTTTAGCGCAGCACCGACCGCACAGCTTGCCCCTTGGCGAACTGCGCTCAACCCGAGTGCGCATGGATGCATGCGCAGTCTGCTCATGCGCAATCCGTTCATGCGCAGTCTGCTCATGCGCAATCTGTTCATACGCAGTCCATCCCTGCGCAATCTGACCCTGCACTATCCATTCCTGCGCAACATGATCTAGCGCAATCCATCTGCTGCGCCATCCATCCCTGCGCAGTTGGCTCCCTGCACAGCTGACACCCTGCGCAATCCAACCCCCTGACCCCTTGCGCAATCTGTCCAATCATGGAGTATTGGTTTTATTTTTCCTTAAGCTTGGCTCTTCTATCGCCCTGTATATTGGTATTTTATTAGATATTTTATGTCCATTTTATATCCTTACGCCTTTTGTCATGAACTTGATTTTACTTAATACGTTTGGATTGACTATTGTACTTGGCATGGTATGACAAGAAACTAGCATAACACGACAGTGACCCGTAGTGGTGCACTCCTGATATAACCAACCTGACCTGATAGTGGCCCGTCGTGGCGCACTCCTGACAAGTACCCTGACATGATTAATCTTGATACTTGATAACTTGATAGTGGCCCGTGGCGACGCACTCTTGACTTGTACCTGACCTGACTTGACTTGTAACTTGTAACTTGTAACTTGTAACTTGACTTGACTTGATGCTGTTGCGACGGCTAACTTGACTTGTATAATCAACTTGACACCGTGGGTGTTCCTGCTTGCTTGCTTGTGCAATCCACTTATCTTGTCTTGCATCATGTCTAGGACGTGACTCCCTGGTTCCCACGGTCAGGGATTCACACTGAATATGGATCAGGCTAATGACTAGATCAAAGTGTAGTTCATAGAGAATTTCCAGTCACAGGCAATCTCGTTATCTGGGCGCTTTAATTGGACTTGTAGCTTGCCGACGAGTAGAGCACATTTCCAGCACACCGTCGCGTGTTGCACCCTCTAAGTCACCTAAGGGTACATTTGTCTCCCGGGCAATGTACCCACCTATAACTCTCAACCCGCGGAAGGATAACTGGATAGTCTGCAGGGCTTGGGACTGGGAGTTTCTCACTTGCATCTTGTTAGTAATTAGGCTTGTGATAACCCTAGTTAGTTAAGTAGTAAGCCGTAGTACTTGCTTAGCCATGATTGATTGGATGGAGTCTAGTCCCGCTTGTCCTGTCCTGATCCTGTACAAGGTTATGATATGACATGACTACTCGTGCTTTGCCTTAATCATGATTAATTACAGGTCCTGATTTTTTGTATTTTATCTTGCCGATAAATGGTGGGAGAAACCAAGTTCCGTTCAGACGAAGGGTTACAACCCCGGTCCTTGTTTGGTTTACGGGTCGTAACCTGGTTATCTAAAGAGTTCCATGGTTATCTCATCGTATATCACCTGCCAGGTTTCTCCTTAATAATTGTCTTTATTATGTAATTATTTTCTTATGTTCTGATATGCTGGCTTTTGTTCTTATTTTGTGGCCACCTTTGTGGCACTTGCTCTTTCTGGGGTTTGACCCAGCTGGTTTTGTGTGGCCAGATTCTGGAGCAGCACCCGAGGATCTACCGAACCTCCAGCCCGATGGTGGCGACTAGACGGAACCCGGGCTACGAGTGGGTTTTCTATTTAGTTTCGCTCACTCTATTGTAAAATTATTCTTTTGAGGCGTTTAGCCGACGAGCACCTGTTAGCTCGATGCATATTTACTTACTGTCTGCCTACGGGCTGTAAACATGATTAACAAATCCTAGGGTTGATCATGTATGACTTAACTCTTGCTAGTCCTAGCATTTGGTACGACTAGCTTCATGATCTGCTGATATGTAATATTTGGGACGCCTTTTATTGTATATTTGGTGGTGAAACATCTTGTAATTATATTATTTGCTTGAGATTGAGACAATAGGCTTGACCTTAAGAGACTGCTGGCTTGTAGTAAACCCTCATATCTAGACAGCCGTGACCGTATAGTTGAGATGTATTCTATTTCAATATACGTAGCTGGCTATGTCTGCCCCCGCTCTCCAGTATTCTGGTTCTGGGGCGTGACAGATGGCGATCTTCAAACCCTTCCTTGATGGCGAGCATATACAAATTTGATAGAGAGAAGAAGATGGAGGGAGAGGACGTGGGTTTGATGACGAGAGATTGAAGGATCTGGAGGGAGATTGAAAGATGTGGAGGGAGATTGAAAACTTTGTGAAATATGAGAAGGGAAAAATGACTTGGAAAGTTTGGAACGTTTAGGTTTAGGTTTGGTGAAAATTTTGTTCTGCTTGGAAACTTTATTTAGCAAGCACGTGGATGCAATTTTTATTTGGAACATATTTGGAACACTACACAAACTTATTTAAATAGATATTTTTCCTAAAAAATAAAATAAAATAAAATATGAGGAACATTTCTTTGCTCCGGAACATATTTAATATGTTCTAGAACCTAGGAACAAAACATAAGCATTTCAAATTGAAAAATACTTAGCGTTCCTAATTTGCCATTTTGGTGTAGTGCTCTAAATTAGTGTTGTGTTTGTGTAGGTGCATGATGGTTACATGAACATGTCAAAAATTCACATGTTGTTGTGTTCACGTCTGTGCAACTCGGTGTAACATAGGTGACGTCCATTCAAATTCTAACGTACTTAAGCCCAAATAATCTTGTAATACAACCACAGACACTTCCAATAAGAATATCATCATCCAAGCCAACAAGTCTGAGCAGAAATTATTATAGATGTGAAATAATCAGAACAAGCAGATTCTTCAAGTTCACATTTGATTGGAGGTATTTGACAAGCAAAATCAGGTGAATAAAACTACCCATCAATATCTACATAGATAGATGATCAATCAATCCTATGTAAATGAAACAAATACCAAAACATCACCAGAATTACCCACAGCAGACGATATAGAATAGACCATGTATCATCAACCATTATGTTTGTTCTCTCCACAGAGCAATAAGAACACCACAGAGCAAAAAAAACTAGCGGAGTTCACTTAGAAGCAAACCTCGAACAACATCAAGCGTCGCACTGTCCTCGGGGATGACCACGACGTCGACAAGTGTGGTGAGGAAGAGGGGGAGGGAGACGGAGGAGCCCGAGCTCCCTCGGCCTTTGATTGGAATCCGAGGTGCTAGAAGGAGCACGTCGAGCTCCGCCGCCTTCGAGAGAAGCCCAGTCTTCTCGACTCCGAGCTCCTCTGCTGGGATTAGGGTTATGATTTGAGGAAGGTTAGGAGAAGGAGGGAGGAGGGATTTGGGGATGCCTAATTTTTTTAAGGTTTTGATGCCCATATTTTTTGAGGTTGTGATACCCAAAAAAATTAAACATGCGGTGGGGATTTATGCTCAAAGATCCAACGGATGTGAGAGAATATGAGAGAGGGAAAACTTTTCCAAAAAATTTGGTAATGAGCCGCCAAATATTTGTTATTCCCGCCGAGATTATTTGGGACAACCCTAGGATTTATTTGCGACGGTAAATTTTAGTAGTCCCAAATAAGAGATCTATTTTTTTAATATGTCCCAAATATAACTATCTTTTTGTTACAAAAAACAAAGTCGTCTCCAAAACTTTTTTTAGGACGTTGTAGACCAGTGTTCTTAATAGTGTCGTCCCAAAAGTCCATTTTTTTGTAGTGCTTCCTGCCAATATTTTATTACCATTATTCCTTGTCTTATATAACTGTCCTGATTACATCAATTCTCTGCCTCGTACCTAATTCTGTCAGCTATACCTTGAAACCCTTGAATCTTCATATCATTTTACCTAAGAAATGTTGAGGAAGTGACGTAAATCATCTAGTTCGAAAATGACGTAATTGGTTATCATAGGATGATTTTGTAGGAATCAGAATGTTGGATGTCAAATATGAAAAATTTGAGGGAGAGATGTGGTAAAGGTTTAGAATGAAATCGAGAGATAAATGTTATCAATTTAGAAATAATCATAGAAAAATTTGGTTATGAATAATACATAGATGTATTTCATAACTAATGAGGATATTCGAGGTCAACTTGGTTTTGAGAACTTAGAAAAATCTTGGTTATTAATTTTTGGGAATTTTTACTCTGAGGCTATATAGAAATTTGGTAATGGAAAAGAGAATTTAATTGTATTCAATGATTATACGAAATTGAACTAGATATTGTAAGAGGGTGACTAGAAACAGAGAGAACACAAGGATTTTAAGTTATAGGAATTAATTTTTGATGATTGGGGAAAATTATAGAATTCAAAAAAAGATAATATTTGAAGGTGGACGTTGAGGAAATATGAAGGTTGATTTATAAATAAGAATAAATTTTGTATGACATAGTGGTATTAGAGTTGAGTAAATACGAGACTCGATTGAAACAAGTACAAGAATTTCATAAACTGGATTTAGAGATTTCGGATCTAATTTAGAACGAGGTGAAGGAATTTGAAAATTTGATTAAATGAATAAGTGTCGATACCTAATTAAGAGGGGTATGCTTCGTGGGAAATGTTTTAGAAGTCTGGAATTTTGTCTATGGTGATCGTGGTAAAGGTTTAGATGACTGAAGGTTATAAAATTTGATGATAGTCATATAAAGATTGATTTTTATATTGGGACTTGTGAGATAAAAATATGATTGGAAAATGATAAACTGTTAGTATCAGAGAGAGAGATGATTAACTGACTTTCGTATGAAATCTTTCTTGTTTTTCTCTAAAAGGGTTTTTCAATATCATTGAATCCTAGTTTCCTTAATCACGACCAAATCGACTTCGATTATCTTTTCTTGTCATATTAATATCTTGGGTTGTACTCAATTGAATTAAATTTGATTGTGACCTGAATCTCCATCCTTGTATGCTCGTTCTCAGACTTTGTTGAACCTGTCCTCCATATTGCCCAAATCTTGGTTTCCAAAATTGATCAACTTAGATCGTATCGAGACTATATAGTCTTAATATATATATATATTGTGATTGAATTCGATGCCATTGATATTCGTTCTTAAACTTTTGATTTTGATTTTTCTTTGAATAATACCCCTTATCGTACCAATGGTCTTGAATCTTGACCGTACTCAATTGATTTAAATTTAACCGTGACTTGGATCTCTATCATATGTTGCTCGTACTCAAAAATCTCGATTTCAATTTTTTTCGAACCTAAATTCAAATATTGATTAGCCCTATTCTTTATTGTGTCAATATTTTAATTTTAATTGCAATCAAACTTCGATACCAATATCACTCGTGCATAAAACTCTAATTTATTCTCGAAACGACTAAATTCTGTTCCAATCTCGATTTAGCTTCATACTATCCTTGATTATACCGAATTTCATGTTTGATCGTGCCTAGGCTACTACCATACTCCTCATCATATTTAAATACTATTTGACCAAGGTTAGACTGACTTTATCTTCGATCGTGTCGAAGTAACGATTATGATCATGTTTGAATTTTAACACTGGTACTCAAACTCTTTTCTGACCATGATTTTACTTCGTGATTATATCTGAACTCCTTGTGATTTGTCATGCCTAGATGACCTGGCATGACTAGACGACTATAAACTCCTGGTCGTGATTCTAACGATCATGGCTATACGTACCAATTTTGACTCGGGATCGTGCTTGAAAATTTTGTTCTTGATCACGACTATCTGCTTTGGTTGTAACCCTTGTCATGTCATAAATTGAGTTCTGATCTTGTCGGAATAAATATTCCCATTTTGTCTAAATGATTGATTCACTAGTCATTCGTGCCCAGTTATCACTCAGACTTTAATTTTTGCCACTATACTCTAAATTGTGCCTAAGAATTTTGACTTTCGATCATGACCATCTGGTGTGACCATGAAATTAGTCACATTAGAATCAAAAATTTACCATGCCTGAACAAATTTCTTCTGTGCCTAAATGACTTGGGTTCTTCCTAAATCGTGCCTATAAAAACCTTGATTTCGAAATCGTGATTTTATCGCCATTCATAACTAAGCTTGGATCTTGATCGTGCTTATACGACCTAGAGTCTGATTTTCATCAAATCAAACTACTGATCATTCTATACTCAAATTTCGTTCCCTTAGCCGTGATTAAGATCATGACTAAATAACCTGAATTATTTCCTGATTTGTGTCTAAACAATGTTAAATCATACTATGATTCTATCGTGTTAAATCAATACTCGTGCCCAAATAATTTCAAGTTGATTATCTTGATCGTGCCATTGTCGTTGTCTTTTGATCATGTCTGAGTCATTGCCTAAAATTTCTATCATGTTTTAACTCCCTTGTCCAGCTTTAATTTCGAGGACGAAATTTCTTTAAGGAGTGTAGATTTGTAACCTCCTTTAATTGATTTCTTAAATTCTTCTTTTATTTTATTTTATTTCGTATTTTTCAAAACTTTGAATTTTCTAAATCTCGAAGAGCGTGCAAATTCTAATTTTTGGGGAAACAAATTTGACCGTGATTGCTATCGGTCCTTGTTGGCTTTGGTTTACTATTTTAAGCAATTTTGCCCTATTGGAATTTTCCTGTCATTTTTCTTGAATCAATAAGTTTTAATTATTGTTCTATATGGAAAACGTTTATTGAATTTCAAAATTTCAAAATATATTATTTACTAAATAAAATTTTTGTTAAATATATATATATATATAAATAATTAGTGAATAAATTAGTATTTTTAAGTCATTAAAGTATTGGCTAAATTGTAATTGGCCATTGTTAAATTAATGTTAACTAGTAGTTAATTTATTAAATTATGGCTAATATTATTTTAGTACTAATTATTAGCAGTTAGCATTGGGTTAGCAGTTAGTAGTTTTTCACTATTTCCTAAAATTCTATTACATGTACATTGGATTCTAGGGTTTCCCCCACTCCTCTATAAATAACACTTTTCCCCAATAGTTTGCACAAATCCCCAAACCTAGAATTTCCTAAACCTACTTTCTATCTATAGCCGCCAGCATCCCTGTCCTGACCACCCTTGCCATTGCAATCCCGACCATCCCGGCTCTATGGCCAACACCACCTTGGTCGACCATCCCTCCACCGCTGCTCCCATGCACCTTCCCGACCCACTCCACTCATAGCCTCCACGCCTCCATGTCGCAGCCCAGCATCACCACCACCTCCTGCGTCTCCGGCCATCGCCGAAGATCCACGACACCGCCACACCACCACTGTGGCTCCGACCTATGGCCAAGGACCCCGACACTGCCTTATCGACCGTCCCCCACAGAACACTACCACCACCGCCTGGCTGCACCACCTAGAGTCAACACTACCGCAAAACTCTTCCCCACCGGCCATCACCACCGCCACAAACCACCGCCGCCACCACCAGAACAAACCACCACCGCCACCGCCATCACAACCACACGCCACCACCGCCACCACAACATCCCAACCATCAATACATAGAGAGAGAGAGGGAGAGAGGACATGTCTGGCGATGCCGCCGCGCGAGTCCATCCACCGCGCCGCCCTGACCGAATTCTGTCGCCGACCGACCCCGTTCAGATCTGAGCCGTCCTGGCCAAGCTCGCGCCGCCGTGCGAGTCCTCCATCCGCCGCCCAGACCCAGCGCCACTCCGTCTGGCCGCGCGGAACCCCGCCGGAGTTCCTCCGCCGGCTACTTCCGCCGGGCACCCACGTGCGCGACCCCCACTCGTTGTGAGCCCCCTTTCTCTTGGTTAGGGATCAGAACAGAGCCCCTTTCTCGATTATAATATATATTAAGTATTAAATGTAATAGTTAAATTATTAGTTATATATATAGTTTATATATTAGTTTATATAATTATTAATATAATATTTTGTATAATAGTTATATAATAGTTTATATATTAATTTATATATAGTTATAATGATGATAGTATTATTTATTATTATTATTATTATTATTATTATTATTATTTTATTTAAGGTATTATTGTGATATTGTTACTAGTATTAATATTATTGATAAATTTATTAATTTACAGTTAGAGGAATTCCTTAGTTAAATAGTTATATTAATTAGTTTTGCCATCAATATAATTATTGAGATAATTAATGTAATTTAATTAAAATTTTAATTAGTAGTCTGGTTAATAATTTTATTTGAAGATTTAGTTTATGTTTTAGTAAAACAATAGTTTTATCTACTAGTATTTCATAAATACTTGATTAATTAACAACCGTTTTAATATGGGTTTGACTATATATGTATCTTTCGATATTTAAAGGAAGATTTTTGACCTAAAATAATATTTTAGTATTTCTCTAATAAAAATTCGTGTTGTACCAAAAATAAGAATATAGAGACCCAAAATGATTTTTTATTATATTTTCAGATATATATAAATATCATAAATGATTTTCGAGAAAGTGTATGTATTTGTTATGTTTTTCTTTCAGAGTCTTAAGTCACGACTTTAATAGTCGTATTCTCGTTCTTGTTTGATTGTCGTACCAAGCTTTGATTTTAGACTTTTATATACCAAACTAGGCTATTTGGACTATTCTGGACTCATTGGGACTGTCCGTATCGTCGTCTGGGACCCTATGTGGAACATAGCATTTTACCTACCTCGTGTCGACACGTTCGTATCGTGTACGTCGACTCCAATCAAATCGAGGCGAGTACATTCTCTGATCATTTCATATCCTGCTTAGAATTATTTTCCTGCTTTAAATTACTTTACTTGATACTGTCACGTTGGTCACACGGATTAATACTATATGGATCCCTTCTTGAGATGTTATCCCCTCAGGGAGCATCTGATACTTCATGTTCTGTGCGTTTCACTTACATGACGTATCACTATGCTTCATTGGTTCATTGAATCACTTGTGACATGTACTCTCGTTATCACAGAGTCTTCCTTGAATCCTCCCATTTATTGGGCTTCCTAGAATCTCCATTTATGGGACTATCATGTACCACCCTTCGGGGGCCGTTGCATGAATCATAACATAACCTGGCTGGATCCTTGTGTATTGATTGGGGGTACGGGAGAGTAGAAGTGGACATGTGAATAATATCCAAGTAGTATCTCATCAGAATCATTCCGTAGTGTCTCATCAGAATCATCCTATGCTATTTACATGTCTATATTGTACTCTGACTCACTAGCCACTGTTAGTTCTCTATTGTATAGTAGATATTTCTATTACAGTTCTCTCTCTGTTTATATACTGTATTTCCTTCAGTACCTGTATCTTATTTTACTGTATGATCATATTTTCTAACCTGCTATGAACTATTGAGATGTATTGTGCTCGCTTATGTCCTGACTGGACCAGTTGATAAATTTTACAGATAGCCTGGAGGTTGCCTGCTAGCCTAGAGGAGACACAGTAGAGGTTTTATAGATAGCTAGGGTTTTGCTTATAGCTTATTTTCAGTTGTTTTGAGTTGTATTTATGGATTACTGTATTTGAGCTTTGAGATGTATTTCTGGGTTTGTGTATCTTAGACACTTAGACTTCTATCTATTGTATCTCTTTTGGATTTCATGTTTTATCTATCTTCCATTATGCTCTACCTTAGATGTGATTGAGTTTACATTCTGTTATGTCACCCCCATTCGGGGAGTATAAACTGCTTAGCATTATATTGTTAGATATTATGACATAGGACAGCGTTCTACCGTCGACATTGAGGCATAGGCTGGACGTACCCACTTCTCGTGCCCTTACTCTAGGGTGCGGGTCGTGACACCAGTCATGTCATACAAGACATTTTTTTATCAATTTTGACCATTTGATCTAGGATATTCAGTGTATCTTAAAATTCATACTTGGATTCTATAATTTTAGTCATGAACCTTGTTATCCTAGAGTCTTATAAATATTATTTTTTCCCTCAAGGAAAAATAAGATTAAAAATAATTTACTTTGACTTTATAATTTTTTAATCAAAGAATGTAATACTAAAGCGAATTAAATCATGCAATCTAAAATCAATTAAGTAGGGGTCGGCATATGGTTCCAGGACCCGCAGTTCATGTCACAACCCGCACCTTGAGGAAGGGCACGAGAACGTGCGTACGTGCAGCCTACGTTGCAGTGTCGGCGGTAGAACGCTGTATAGTTCGTCTATAATATCTAACATCTAACAACAATATGATAAAAACATATCATCTCTGCACGGAGGTATAATATAATATCTCAATTTTATATCTCAATCACAAGTCTAGAAAAGATAGAGCACGATATGGAATCAGATAAAAGAAAGGAACTGGATATAAATAGAGTTATCACACCACACAAAGCAGATATTCAACACAAATAAATACAAGTCCTGAAATATAACTAAGTCTCAACTAACAAACGGAACAATCTGATACAAACTGAAAACTATAAATACTAGACTAGACTAGACTAGGCACCCTCTACTGAGCTAGATGCTCCTCAGGCTCCTGAAGGTCACCCTCATGTGCCCCATAGAAGGTAGGGCAGTCACCATCATCATCTATAATATTTTCAACAGGTCCAGTCAGGACAGGAGTGAGCACAATACATCTCACGCTGTTCATAACATGTTAGAAAATATAAAGCATGCAAAAGAGTAAGATACATGAACTTTAAGAAGATGTACATAAAAACGAGAGATAATTTATATCTAAAAATATATACAAAATAATTAAAACTGCAAGTACTAGTGATTTAGAGCACAATATGGTTATCTAAACGGGTTAGGTTATACAATAACAATAGGTAACTCCATCATACGTGAGTGTACAATGGACATATACAATAGTTGTACAAGATGGAATATGATCACATAACCATTTCCTACTCATCCGCCCTAATCAATACACAAGGATCTAATCTAGTTACGCTACCTTGTACAATAGTTATCCATGAAGCTCATGTGATCATGAGAGTACAAGATGCACAATGAGTATACATGAATAGGGTTGTACAATAAATACAATATGTTCATGAAATGCACATTATAATATGTATCTGTTGAACATAATGGAGAAAATATCGCAAAGGAAGATCCATATAGTACCAATCCGTGATGACAATCGTGCCAGTATCAAGTAAAGTAATCTATAGCAAGAATATAAGTCCTGACAAATATGAAACGTCTCTCGCCTATCACCCTGTATGACTGATATGAATAGATGTCTGAACTGGTGTCACAGAGTCCTATTTAGAGTAAAACAGGTTATTTAAGTACTCAAATTGAAATAATGGAGATCTACAATGCAAACTACATGATTCTAAGTCAACTAGGTCAAAGTCAACTATTGGTCTACTTGGTCAACTGTCTAGGTCAAGCTAGGTCACACTTGGTCTAAGAAAGTTAAATCAAATCAAACTAGGTCAAGGGAAGTCAAACCAAGTCAACTATGTCAATCTAAGTCAAACTTAGTCAACAAGGTCATGCCATGTCCAATTAGGTCACACAAAGTCAACTAGGTCAAGTCAAGTCTAATCAAACAGTCAGTCTAGTCTAACCAAGTCTATGTCAACTAGCCAATCTAAGACCCAAGTCTAAACAACACAAAGCCTAGCTATAGTCTAATACCACAATCTAACCTAAACACACATACAATTTAAGCCATATAAAGTATTTCTTATATTAAGTCACATTCATACAATACACAAGTATATATATATATATATATAGGTAGCCATATATATAGAGAGAAGAAAAAATGAATTTAAGGAAGGGTGTGTGTGTGTGTGTGGGCATGGTAGGACAATGGTGTAGTCTCAGATTATTCATTTCAATTCTCAGGTTTTTCACTTTTAAGGTAAAAACTCAGTTTTTTATATTAAACTTAATTTTCAGATTTTCACTTATACCTAAACCCAACATACATACATATATATAGACATGAGTCCATATATCCTGATATGTAATTACATTCAGGTATACACTGAAATACATAAAATTAGTTACATATATACATACATACAAACAATCAATTTAAATCAAAACTCAAAACCAAATTGTAAATCAAGCCATGAAACCAAATCTCAGTTTTGAGCAAACCCCCACCCCTCAGTTAACATTTAACCTACATTGAATTCTTCAAATAACCATCAGTTCTAAGATCTCAGTTTTTATTTCAGTTTACATATTCAAAAATCTCAGATATTAATCTTATTTTTCTGAACAACCAAACTCAGTTTTATGTTAAACCTCAGGTTTTACAGTTTGCATAACAAGTAAAACTCAACTCAGGTCATATCAGTGATACGAACATCAGCAAGGATTTCAACTCTGATATCTATTTGAGATATCCCAAACTCCAAGCTCACAATCTCAGGTAACCTCACTCAATCTCAGATTTAAAATCAAACCCATTCTAAAATATCCTAAAACTGTGAACAGGACAGTTCCATGAAATTCGAATTCAAGCATTCAAATTCGAATCACAAATATTCAAATTCGAATCACAACTAGGTGAACATAGTGTACAGACCTAGGGACATGTTAGGCATGTCCACGTGTCCGTTCGTGTCCAGAAATTAGGACACGAAGTGTCCAAAACAAGCGTAACATAAGTATCAGTAAACAGCGGGTGCAAGGCTCGTGCGGCGAGTTCGAGTCGAACTGGACACGACACAGGCAACAAGACACCACGTGTTCGTGTCCACACCTAGCCTAGGTATAGGTCTAGCCATCCGACATATCGCCAAGCATCCACAACGTGTCTGGACGTGATATGACATGCGTATCAGAGCAGATTTTTCCGCGTGCACAGTCTGTGTGAAATCCGTGCACTCACGATTTCTCACTTGACACGATACGACTCGACACGAAACATTAGGACAGCCTTTTCAGACATTGCTCCTAACCCCGTGTCAAGTTTGACGTATCCACGTATCCTGTGTAGGAAGAAATAGGGGTCGGGTAGCAGGACAGTACACGGGGGTGTCGTACAGCGTGTTCGTGTCCATTTTGGACACGGACACGAGTCCAAATCGTGCTCAGTCAGTAGGGGAATTAAAGTACACATATAGGGCTACATTTTTGTTCAATTAGTTTTGCAAATTACTAATTTTTAATTCTATGTGATATTTCATCGAACACAAGTTTAAAAACATCGATACGTGTCCGATACGGACACGAAATGGACATGATTTCCTACCAAACTTGGACTACACCTAGGGGAACCCTAAATGGATGCATCTATGGAAAGAAATTGGGAATTTATAGATGTTTGTAGGGTTTTACCTATTGAGGGTGAAACCTCAATGAAAAGATCCTTGACTCGATGTCTTCCTTGATTTGCTACGGTTCAAACGTCCTCCAACCTTGCTAGCAAGCCTACACAAGTCTCCTCTACTGTTGGGGATGATGATGCAATTGATTAGGATCAAACTGGACTTAATTTGGATATTTGGGGAAGGATTTTGGGGAGGAACAATTAGGGTTCTAAGAAATTGTAAAAAGAGGAAAAGGCCTTCTTAAGGATCCTTTACAGGAAGGGGGCACTTGATGGCTGGTCATCTAAGGGAATTAGGATTTGTTTAGGTATAGATAAGTAGCTAAGATCATTCCACCCAATTCTAGGCCTTCCTATTGGTTCAACTAGTCATAAAACTTTCTTTTTCATAAATATCCTACGGAAAATATGCTACTTAGAATATCTAGATATTATTAACCTTGTCATTACTAGGTTACCCTAATCAATACTCTAAGCTCAAGGCTAACCTAGACTAGGCTAAACTCTAGGTTAAGTCTCAATAATTAACTAGCACACATTTAATTAATATAATTACAATTTCACAAAATTATCAAAATAACCAAAATACCCTTAGGCTAAAAAGTTATAATTGGTCATCCTAATCACATGACTAGGCTCCCTTGGTCATGGTTAGTCTCTAGGCTTAATCAAACTCTAAGGTTACACTAGTCAATCGTCAAAATCATAAGTCGTGGTTTTAAATAGTTTTAAATTAACTAAAAATTACCAAAAATTATAACATGGTTTAAATATCATTATTAAATGATTATAATTACAAAATTTCAAAATTACACTCATTTTTAGAAACTGGGTGCTACAAGTCTACCCTCATTAGAAAAATTTTGCCCTCGAAATTAAAATGGTCGTACTCCTTCTAGTTCAAACACCCCCAACAATCACAGTCTCAACACACAGTCCGATAATCATATGCGTCTGTCTAGAATCATGATACTCAGAATCTTTGTCATGCTAGTTAGTAAGGCTATGATATTTACAGAGTCCTTGACTATGGTACATACCTCTAGAATCATGCTATTTAAAAAATTTGCATTACTGCATGCTTGGCCGCAAAAACCTTAAATTCCTACACCCGAGAAATACGTCCAAATATGACTATACGTCCTTATATGCCAGCTAACATGACTATAGAAGACTCTAAGTCCCACAATCGAGGCGACCTAGCCCATACGACTTATATCAGAAGAAAATAAATCACAACGAAACATCTGAACAAAATTTATCAACTACCAGGTATGGATAGAATCGAATTTCAAGACAGTTATAAGGAGGCAAATACAGAAATAGAATCGAAAAGATTGGAACCTGCAATCAGCTCTCCCTCTGCCTGTGTATCCTCGACTGCTATAGTGAAAGCTCGCCCCTGCTGGCCTCCCCTGGCTTGCTGCTGATGCTGGACAAACCTCTGTTGCTGAGTCTGCAACGGTGGTCCCTTCTGTTGCCCTGTCGGAGCCCTAGCTCCTGCTGGCGTCTGAGTCACTGGTAACTTGTTCTTAGGACAATCCCTACACAGATGCTCTGCTGAACCACAAAGTAAACATAGGCCCTGTCTCTTCCTGCAGTCGTCCTATCCGTGACCTTACCTCTTGCAGAAGTCACATAAAATGTGTTGTTGCTGCCTGGGTTCCTGCTCGTGAATTACATGTCCCTCGCCCTGAAACGACTGCTGAACTGGCCTCTGCTGGATGTGAGGGCGCTTGGCTGGCCCTGTACTAGAACTAGCCCCTAAGGCATCACTACCCCTCTTCGGCTTGAGGCCGAAGTCCTCCTTAGCTATCTGTGCCCCCACCAGTATCTGCTCGAAGGTTGCATCCATCGCCCGAAAGTATGAGTGTGAACTACATGAATAAGGCCTCTCCTGAACTTGCGGGCCTTATACCCCTCATTCTAGATCAGGTCTGGAGCCCTGCACTAATCCGACGAACTGGGCCTCCAAAGCTGTAAGAGCCACGTTGGGGTAGAACTTCTCCTTGAAGAGCCATCAGAAGTTCTCCCATGATATACCCCTCACTGACACCTGAGGGTCTGTCCGGTACCACGTCAAAGCGATGTCAAAGAACTGGCTAGCCGCAGACGTCACCCAAAGCCCCTTCGGGACCTATGCTAACTCCAGGCTCCGTTGAATATCCTCCAACCAGTCATCTGCATACATGATACCCTCAGTACCCTTGAAGTCCCTCAGGTTCATCTTTCTGAAATCTAGACATGTTTCAGGCCTCCTCTGACTCTGTTGCTGCTGAACTGGGGTACCCTGAACTGTACCCGAGACTACCCTCTCAACTGCTGTCATCGCTAGCTGGTGGGAGTTCTCCATACTCTGTCGTAGCACCTCTGTCTGGTGGTGGGTGCGTCAGCCTGATGCTGCTAAGCATCTGCCTGGGCCCTCTGGGTCTGCATCATCTGCTGTAGAAGGGCCATCATCTGCTGTACATCTGTCGGTAGCGGAGGTGGGGGTAGAAGAGTCTCAGGAATGATTATGGACGGTCCTGCAGCTGGAGGTGGAAGACCTCTTGGAACAGTCGCTGCTACTCCTGTCTGAAGGGCAGGAACTGAGGTGGCAGCTCCCTCGACTGCTACTCCTGTAGCCGGAGGTGGAAGTCCTACTGGATCGGACCTCTCTGGAACAATACTAGATCCTGCTGCCTAAGCGCGAGTAATTGTCATCCTGAGGACATATTGAAACAAAGAGATCAATATGGCACATGATAAAGAAAATCAAGCAAGGACAATTGAATTCAAATGCAAAAAGAGTTGTCATGGTAATCAAAAGATCAGAATTTTTCCTAAAATGTAATTGAGTATCTCCTATCATATCCTAGATCCTATGTCCTAGTCGCAGGCTCGTAATTAGTACTCTAAGTCGAGTACCATTACGAGATCGTACTAAATGCGACATCGACCTGCATTGGCCACCACAAAATGTGTCACGACCCGCACCCTGAGGAAGGGCACGAGAACGTGGGTACGTCAAGCCTACACCATAGTGTCGACGGTAGAACGCTATATAGTTCGTCTATAATATCTAACATCTAACAACAATATGATAAAACTATATCATCTCCGCACGGAGGTATAATATAATATCTCAATTCTATATCTCAATCACAAGTCTAGGAAAGATATAGCACGATATGGAATCAGATAAAAGAAAGGAAATAAATATAAATAGAGTTATCACACCACACAAAGTTGATGTTCAACACAAATAAATACAAGTCTTGAAATATAACTAAGTCTCAACTAACAATCGGAACAATCTGATATAAACTAAAAACTGTAAATACTAGACTAGACTATGCACCCTCTACTGAGCTAGATGCTCCTCAGGCTCCTGAAGGTCACCCTCATGTGCCCCATAGAAGGTAGGGCAGTCACCATCATCATCTGTAATATTTTTAACAGGTCCAGTCAGGACAAGAACGAGCACAATACATCTCACGCAGTTCATAACATGTTAGAAAATATAAAGCATGCAAAAGAGTAAGATACATGAACTATAAGAAGATGTACATAAAAATGAGAGAGAATTTATAACTGAAAATATATTCAGAATAAGTAAAACTGTAAGTACTAGTGATTTAGAGCATAATATGGTTATGTAAACGGGTTAGGTTATACAATAAAAATAGGTAACTCCATCATACGTGAGTGTACATTGGACATATACAATAGTTGTACAAGATGGAATTTGATCACATTCTACTCACCCTCCCTAATCAATAAACAAGGATCCAATCCAGTTACGCTACCTTGTATAATATTTCTCCATGAAGTTCATGTGATCATGAGAGTACAAGATGCACAATGAGTATACATGAATAGGGGTGTACAATAAATACAATATGTTCGTGAAACACACATCACAATATGTATCTGTTGAACACAATGGAGATAACATCGCAAGAGAAGATCCATATAGTACCAATCTGTGATAACAATCGTGCCAGCAACAAGTAAAGTAATCTAGAGCAAGAATATAAGTCCTGACAAATATGAAACGATCAGAGAATGTACTCGCCTGTCACCCTATATGACTGATATGAATAGATGTCCGAACTGGTGTCACAAAGTCCTATTTAGAGTAAAACAGGTTACTTAAGTACTCAAATTGAAATAATAGAGATCTGCAATGCAAACTACATGATTCTAAGTCAACTAGGTCAAAGTCAACTATTGGTCTACTTGGTCAACTGTCTAGGTCAAGCTAGGTCACACTTGGTCTAAGAAAGTTAAATCAAATCAAACTAGGTCAAGGGAAGTCAAACCAAGTCAACTATGTCAATCTAAGTCAAACTTAGTCAACAAGGTCATGCCATGTCCAATTAGGTCACACAAAGTCAACTAGGTCAAGTCAAGTCTAATCAAACAGTCAGTCTAGTCTAACCAAGTCTATGTCAACTAGCCAATCTAAGACCCAAGTCTAAACAATACAAAGCCTAGCTATAGTCTAATACCATAATCTAACCTAAACACGCATACAATTTAAGTCATATAAAGTATTTCTTATATTAAGTCACATTCATACAATACACAAGTATATATATAAAGGTAGCCATATATATATATATATATATATATATATATATATATATATATATATAATGGAAAATGAATTTAAGAAAGGGTGTGGGGGGGGGGCATGGTAGGACAATGGTGTAATCTCTGATTATTCATTTCAATTATCAGGTTTTTACTTTTAAGGTAAAAACTCAGTTTTTTATATTAAACTTTATTTTCATATTTTAACTTATACCTAACCCCAACATACTTACATATATATAGACATGAGTCCATATATCCTGATATGTAATTACATTCAGGTATACACTAAAATACATAAAATCAGTTACATATACACATACATACAAACAATCAATTTAAATCAAAGCTCAAAACCAAATTGTAAATCAAGCCATGAAACCAAATCTCAGTTTTGAGCAAACCCCTACCCCTTAGTTAACATTTAACCTACATTGAATTCTTCAAATAACTATCAGTTCTAAGATCTCAGGTTTTATATCAGTTTATATATTCAAAAATCTCAGATATTAATCTCAGTTTTCTAAACAACCAAACTCAGTTTTATGTTAAACCTCAAGTTTTACAGTTTGAATAACTAGTAAAACTCAACTCAGGTGATATCAGTGATACGAACATCAGCAAGGATTTCAACTCTGATATCTATTCGAGATATCCCAAACTCAAACCTCACAATCTCAGGTAACCTCACTCAATCTCAGATTTAAAATCAAACCCATTCTAAAATATCCCAAAACTGTGAACACGACAGTTCCATGAAATTCGAATCACAAACATTCAAATTCGAATCACAACTAGGTGACATAGTGTACAGACCTAGGGACATATTAGGCATGTCTACGTGTCCGTTCGTGTCCAGAAATTAGGACACAAAGTGTCCAAAAAAGGAGAAACATAAGTATCAGTAAACAGCGGGTGCACAGGCTCGTGCGGCGAGTTTGAGTCAAACTGGACACGACACAGGCCACAAGACACCACGTGTTCGTGTCCACACCTACCCTAGGTATAGGTCTAGCCATCCGACGTGTTGCCGCGCATCCATAACGTGTCTGGACGCGACATGACACGCTTATCAGAGCATATTCTTCCGCGTGCACAGTCTATGTAAAATTCGTGCACTCACGATTTTTCATTCGACACGACACGACTCGACACAAAACTTTAGGGCAGCCTTGTCATATATTGCCCCAACCCTTGTGTCAAGTTTGACGTGTCCACGTGTCCTATGTAGGAAGAAATAGGGGTCGGGTAGCAGGACAGTGCACGGGGGTGTCGTACAGCGTGTTCGTGTCCATTTTGGACACGGACACGAGTCCAAATCGTGCTCAGTCAGTGGGGCAATTAAATTACACATACAGGGCTACGTTTTTGTTTAATTAGTTTTGCAAATTACTAATTTTTAATTCTATGTGACATTTCATCGAACACAAGTTTAAAAACACCGATACCTGTCCGATACGGACACGAAATGGATACGATTTCCTACCAAACTTGGGCTACACCTAGGGGAACCCTAAATGGATGCATCTATGGAAAGAAATTGGAAATTTGTAGGTGTTTATAAGGTTTTACCTATTGATGGTGAAACCTCAATGAAAAGAGCCTTGACTCGACGTCTTCCTTGATTTGCTACGGTTCAAACGTCCTCCAACCTTGATAGCAAGCCTCCACAATTCTCCTCTACTATTGGGGATGATGATGCAATTGATTAGGATCAAATTGGACTTAATTTGGATATTTGGGGAAGGATTTTGGAGATGAACAATTAGGGTTCTAAGAAATTGTAAAAAGAGGCAAAGGCCTTCTTAGGGATCCTTTATAGGAGGGGGGGCACTTGATGGCTGGTCATCTAAGGGAATTATGGTTTGTCTAGGTATAAATGTGTGGCTAAGATCATTCCACCCAATTCTAGGCCTTCCTATTGGTTCAACTAGTCATAAAACTTTCTTTTTCATAAATATCCTAAGGAAAATATGCTACTTAGAATATCTAGATATTATTAACCTTGTCATTACTAGGTTACCCTAATCAATACTCTAAGCTCAAGGCTAACCTAGATTAGGCTAAACTCTAGGTTAAGTCTCAATAATTAACTAGCACATATTTAATTAATATAATTACAATTTCACAAAATTGTTAAAATGACCAAAATATCTTTAGGCTAAAAAGTTATAATTAGTCATCCTAATCACATGACTAGGCTCCCTTGGTCATGGTTAGTCTCTAGGCTTAGCCAAACTCTAAGGTTACACTAGTCAATCATCAAAATCACAAGTCATGGTTGTTGTTGTTGTGGGACAATCTTTCTTTATGTGTCCTTTCTTCTTGCATCCGTAGCAAATAGGATCTTCTTCGTTGTTGTTGTTGTTGCTGTCTTATGTTCTCCTGTTAAATCTTATGAACTTCTTGAATTTTCTTACCAGAAGAGCTTGATCTTCTGAGTCAGAGTCACTGTCGTCAGAATCATCTTCGATGGTTCTTCTATGTTGAGCCTTGAAAGCGATCGACTTCTCTGACTTCTCCTTTGACGTAGCATCTTCAAAGTCTTGAAGTTCTAACTCGTGAGTGAGTAGATTACCTTTGAGTGTTTCCAGAGACATTTTAGAGAGGTCGTTCCCTTTAATGATTATTGTAGCCTTTGGAATCCAGTTCTTTGTAAGGACTCGTAAAAGTTTGTGAATCTTCTCATGGTTACTGTAATCATTGCTTAGTAAAGACAGAGGATTTACAATATCCAAAAATCTTGTAAACATCTGAGTGACTAATTCACTTGGCTTCATTTTGAACGCCTCGTACTCTTGAGTAAGTCTGCTGATCTTTGACTCTGTGACTTGTGTTATTCCTTCGTGGGTTACTTCGAGAAGTTTTCACACCTAGTTTGATGTTGTGCAGGTAGACATCCTGTTGAATTAAGTTCTATCTAAAGCACAAAATAGAGCGTTAATAGCACGCGCGTCAAGACTGGCCTTTTTATTTTCATCCTCTGTATATTTGTCATGGGATTTTTCAACTAAAATACCATCAATATTAATACGAGGGGGCTTTCTATAGCCATCAATAAATACAGACCGTAAGTCAAAATCAAGGGATTTCAGAAAGAAACTCATACATGTTTTCCAATAAGTGTAGTTTGTGCCATCAAATAGTGGAGGTCTATTTGTGGCTTGGCCTTCACTTGTGAATTTCACAGTTGCCATGTGTAATGATGTGATCTATATAATAATTGAATATAACTACAATTTTACCTTACTTTACCTGTATAATCCGCTTTGATACCAATTGTAGGAACAATTGGGATCAAAATATAATACCTCTAGATGAAAAGACTGCCCTGATATAAATTATAGAAACAAAATCGTAAAGCAGAATACTCTAGAGGGAGGGTGAATAGAGTAGGCAGCGGAATATTGCTAATTAAAAATTTTGTTAGCAGTTAGATCACAAATATAATAATAATCACAAAGTAAATGACAGAAATAAAAGAGTGATCAGAAAGCAAACGCAAACACCAAGATTTATATTGGTTTCCCTCTTGTGAGGACTAGTCCAATCGGAAGAACTCTAGCTTCCAGTTGAATCCACTATTGGAAAATCTTGCAAGTTTTCATACAAAGTCCTTACAACTTCT